>VZRR01009528.1:490550-656403 GCA_013398015.1 Oreocharis arfaki
AAAACCCCCTTGCAAAAGTTTTTCTTTTAAATGTTTGAAAAAACTTTTTTTTTTTTTTTTTTTGGCTTTGGAAAAAAATTAAATAATAAAATAATAGCCCCAATACATGGCCCAGCCACAGCACCTGGAGGCAAACTACTTACTCCTGGCTCACCTGTATCCTTTCCCTGTAACAAACAACATGGGTCTATAGCTCCATGGCCCTTTCCCTGCCTCCAGCCAAGCTCAACGTTCTCTGCTACCTTGGTTCTTCTTGCCCTGGCCTTTCCTGTGCTGGGCCTGCCTACATCACTGGCAGCTATTCACAGTTTCTAAAAGAAAAAAACATCAAGAAATTTTTGTGAAATCACTTTCAAAATAAAATGTAGCCCAGCTACATTCTTAGAGTTTCTATTCTGAAGCCACATCCTCAGCAAAGACATTGAGACCTCCACAGTGTAAGTACTTTTTCCGTAGTTCTCTTTAAAAAAAACCTCTGTTTTTCCCCGTTCCCTCCCCTCCCTCCCCACCTTTTAACATACTGGATAAAGTCTATTGTTTGTTTTAAAATAGATATCTATGTACACATACACAACTCTGATGTTCTGGTTTCTGACAAATGTGGCATTACTGGAAAAGATGGAATGGAGACCACCTGTCCATGGCAGTGAATCACCCAGGAGTTTTGGCGGACAGTCATCCAATACCAGACTGCATCCTAGCCAGGTGGATGACTAATGAAGGCTTCCCTTACACCCTCCTGCAGTGAGGTAGTAACTTTGTTTCTGTCCTGTATGGCAGCTCAAGCCCTGGTGGCTGTGCTGGGTCAGTGCTGCGGGCAGGAGCCTTTGCCCCTGCAGGAATGCTGGCTTTGAACACGGGGCACTGTCTGAGTCCAGCCTCCACAGAGGACCTGTGTGACACTGGAGAGCAGAGCAGTCACAGCTGCCCAGGCTGCGGGAGGGAGCACTGGCCACCAGGCTGGGTTGGGGGTTGCCCAGTGCAGATGCTGTGGGGCAGCGCTGGAGTGTCTAGTCTTGGACAAGCTCCATTTGTCTGCCACTGGGACCCTCTCACTGACCCCAGCCTGACCTGGGATGCTCTCTACCTTAGTTTGCAGCTCTGGGTGCTGGAGGTGCTCTCCTGGCCTGTATCACTGCTGGGCTGACCGGGGTTGGGTCCTGTCCCTCTGCCTTTAAGGGCTGAAAGCAGGCTGCTCATGTAGCCAAGCCTCACCCTCTTGGCTGCTCTCAGGTCCCACCCATGGGGCTGGCATCAAAGCAAGCAGAATAAGCTGCCTTCAGCGACACCTTTGCAGCACTGGCCTCGTGTTTGGTGACGGTCACAGGGAGAGGCAGAGACAATGCTATCTGGTGTTTGCCCTGCGTGTGGCTTGAGGCCACTGGCAGAGGGCTGTCAGCAGGTGCTGGCCCTGTTGGCATGCAGGGTGTTACTAGGACTGAGGTGGGGCAGCGCCATGGATGTGTGTGGAGCCAGCGTGGCGGGGCAGGAGCGAGGGGCATGGTTCTTCCCTCACCTGCTGCATGGTCTAGGACCATGCCTGTGATGGTACCACCATGGCTGGGGGTAGAATGTTCACCTCCCCGCTGCACTCCAGCTCGCCATGCACGAGAGATGAGACCCCAGGAAAGGCAGAACAGCTCTTCTCATGCTAACACAGACTCCGCTCCCTCCAGCTCCCAAACAGCTGTCTCCGTTAAGGATAAAGTGCTTTCACCATGCCGTAGCTGCTTGGGAAGCAACTGCTTTGTCTCAGCCCCGAGTTCCCTGTGTTGCCCAAGTCTCAGATGGAGGAGTGGTTATGTTTACATATACAGTACAAAAATTAAAAGGCACAAAAATACACAGAATGCAGCAGATAGTGAACAGCTGATAAGAGTCCCTGGTGCTGGAAAAAGAAGGATGTTGGAGGGATGGAGTGGGAGCTCAGGCTCTGATGGTCTTTTCTGTCTGTGGTCGTTACTCCCTGAGGTGACCCTTCTGCTTTGTGTCTGTTGTTCCAGCCTCTGCAGCCTTGTCCCGAGGAGCCACGCACAGGGATGCACGGAGTGCTGACTGCTTGGGTGCTATCCAAGGGGAAAGTGGTGAACTGAGCTTGCCACAAGTGTCATGCCTCCATTTCTGGCTGGCAACAGCAAATAAATTATGGGTGCCACAGTGCAGACCAGAGGAGTTTTAGCTGCTCAGAAAGGTGTCTTGTGGCTTCTTGAGAGGTGAGGGAAACTTTTAGCCATGGCCAGGCCCACTCCCTCCACAAGGCTGGTTTGAGTATGACCAAGGTATGCCTGCGGCTGAAGGCAGGATCCCTTGTGGCGCTGCGCTGCAAGATAGGTTACTTCCAGGGCTGCAGCTGGCCTAGGCTTCACTGCAGGACTCATAGATGTTGTCCTCCATGAGTGCAATCACTTGCTCAAATTTGTGCTGGAGCTGGGTGCGCTTTGTTGTGGGGTTTGCATCCAGGGCGGCCACGATCTGTGGGAGACAGGCAGGTGAAGTGCTGAGGCATGGTGGGGTGTGCACCTGCCAGCCCAGCTCCCCTGCCAGACCTATGGAGCCCAAATCCCAGCCAGAGCTCCAAAGGGGAGAGCCCACTCTGCCCCATAGCCCCTGTGTTCACACCCCCAGTACCCCTGCTGTCCTAGGGTCCCTGGTCAGGGCTAGCAGTGGAGTGGTATATGACAAAAATGCACTGCTGTGGTAGAGCTGAGGGCACAGGACCAGCCCACATGTTACAGGGGGGCAGGAGCCAGCCAGGGCCGCTGCCTTGATGGGGCAAGTGCATTGAGTGCAAGTTATTTTGGGGGGTGCATGTTTTGCTCTCCTGAAAGGGTCTATGCATCTGGCAGCCCTTCTTCAGCCCAGCCAAATGCCGTTAAGGTCAGCTGGGAATAGCCAGCCTTCTCTTCCAAGAAGTTGCCAGCCAAGGGACAGAGACTAGGTGCACCTGCACATGCATCTATTACGTATGTGCTGCAATTATGCACACCCCAATAATCCCTGTTCTGTGGGACTGGATGCAGGTGTCTCCCTGCGGGGTTACCACAGCCATGGTTCCTCCCTTCCCAGTCAGACCAGAGCCCAAGTGCCACAAAACCCACTCACCTGGGAGCGGTATCTCTTGGCATATTTGTATATCTCAGCCATGGCAACATTGGTGTTGAACTCATTTCGGTATTTCTTTATAAAGACAGAAAAAAGAAAGGAGAATATTAGCAGGATGGAGCATGTGAGTTCCAGCCCAGCCAGCAGGCACTGACTACAGTAAAAGCAGGTTTTGCCTGACTTTACTGTCATGTTGGATTTTTAAGGAAGGTGTATTTGCTTGCATCAGGATGGGTCATGGTCTTTTGAAAGCCAGCTGTAAATACCCGCGCTGGGCAGCACTGCATATCCCTCTGTGCCCAAAGCCATTTCACAGGAGGGGGCAGCACATCAGCTACGCCACGGAGTATCGACAGAAAAATCCTGCTTGGTGCCCAAAGCTAAAACACCCTGGGGAGAAGTTTGGTTTTGAGGAACCTGTGGTGCATCACTGGCAGGGCTCTGATCTGGAGTGTGGCTCCCAGCTCCTGTGTCTGGTACCAGGGCTGGCTGCCAGTGGCTGCCTGGGACTCAGGGCTGTCCCTGGCAGTTGTGCCTGGGAGCCAGCTGGCTGGGTGGCTGCAGGACTGCAGAGATCCTTGCCCAGACTTCCTGGCTTTTTGGCACTGAATTTTGCTCTCAACTCCCAGTGGTGCCAGAGCTAGTTAGGCTCAAGCAAACTCATGGGTGTTTACTGCAGCTCTGGCAGTAATTGAAGATGCTTGGAATTAGGTCAGATGAAGTTTGTGTGTGGAAGTTTCAGGCAAAATATCCTTTCTTGTGTACTCCTTCCAGCATCTAAGCAGTAGCTGATTGCAGCCTATGTGCATTCCCTGCTGTTGCCAGGCTCCAGCAGGACACTGCGCCTGCAGACTCAACCCCATCCCCTCCACCCCCTTACCCGCGACTCCTCCGCGAGGTGGGCATTCATCTCCTGCTCACTCAGAGGGGGCATGTCGTGGATTTGCTTGTAGTATCTCTGCACTATCTTCCGGTACTCGGGGATCTCCTTGGCGTACAGCAGTTTGTTGGTCGGGGAGTCCTAGAGTGAGGGTGAGACACTGAAATCAGGCACTGTGTTGTTCTTGGCTGAAAACATTATCCTGTGTGCCTGACCAAAGCACTGATGCCAGACAGGGACCTCGGCTACAGCTGGGTGCAGGGAACAGCTTCACCTTTGGTCCCAGCTGTCACCGGAGAGGAGTGCAGTGTGGGACAGCAGCGAGGCACGGAACAGCTCATGGCAGAAGGGCTGAGGCACATCACGCATCTGTGGATGGGCACCACGTGCCTGTGGAGCTGCAGCACCATCCCACTGCCCTTCACCCTTGCACGAGCTGCACATCCATCAGCTCAACAAGGGGGTGATGGGTGTGTGTTTTAATTTGCAGCAAGCACAGGCTAAAAGCATGCCCAGGGCCAGGCAGGGTGGCTTGCTGCCAGGTGATGCTCTGCAGGTGAGGTAGCATGCCCAAGATCAAACACTTGGGCTCTGTGGTGCTGTGTGTGGAAATTGGCAACAAGGGAAGAGCTTCTGCATGTGTTTGCTGGGATTTCTTGAGCAGCTACATTGATTTAAGCTGAAGAACAAAGCTATTTTACAAGTTGAACTTTGTCAGTTGAAATGTTGCTTTTGGATTTTTCACGTATCTTTGATTTATTTTGCATTGGCTAATCCAGCCTGCCTGGCCTAAATTGAGTGCACGTAAAGTAATTAACAGAGAATACTGAGTTCTCCTGATTAATGTCAGCTTGGACACAGCAGCCTTAACCTCCCAGCCACACAACTGGGTTGTACCAGTGGAGGCACAACCTTGCTGCCCTCCTTGCAAACACAGCGTGAATAATTTTAACCTCAAGGCAATCCTGCCCTGCTGACATCATTACCCCAGGAATGAACTTGGCTGCCTAGCCTCATGTTGCATCCCCAAGGGGAACCACCCCAGGCTTGAGGACACCAAAGGGAGTGAGATCACCATGTCCTGCCACCCCGACGCTGGTGTATGGGACTGCTCTCCAGTGCTCTGACAGGTGCAGCTGCGGATGAGAGGGAGTGGCGGGTTCTGCCCACAGGCAGCATTCTTGGCTGTGTCAGGCAGGAATAGGGGAGCCCAGGGTGACTCCAATCTGCTGCTGCAATCTGTAGCTTGGCTAATGCTGCAGGGAAAACAGGAAATGGGCACCAGATCCCAGAGCAGTTTCTTTTCAAACCCAGTGACAAGGCATTATGAGAACATGGCCAACTTACAGAGAGCCTGCTCATAGCACTATTTTTTTTTCCTTGGAAACACAAAGTAAAACCATGCTGTCTCTTTTCTAAGTTATTTTTTAATTTGTGTCTGATTTGTCTCTATTATGAAAAGATGGGCACTGGTTTATTAACTGCTTGTGCACTGTAGATGTATGGACTGAGTCTGCTCTCTCATTCTCAGTATGGAGAACAACGTGCTGAAACCAAGGCAAGAATCCAGCCTGGAAAACGCTCAATGATCCACTGCGTGTACATGCAAGCTGATTTTTATGCTGAGGATTTATTCTTCCCACATTACTCAACAATTCATTCACTTAGGCTATTGTATTCCTGAAAAATGTTTCCATCTGCTGTCTGACTCCAGCTGACCCCTCTTCCCCTCATCTGCCGCTTGACAAGGACAAATTCTAGGTGTTTCGTAACACATGCAAAAAAAAGACCAAAACCCAAACAAACAAAAAATCAAGCACTCATTAGATCTTCCTCCAGCATTAACCTCTCCCAACCACGGCTTCCTGCAGCTCTGGGGCTGGGGGCGTAGTGCCCACCCCCTCACCGCAGGGTGTCCCCCAAGTCACACACTGTCACCACCAGCCTCTGGGGTGGGGGGG
Source organism: Oreocharis arfaki (assembly GCA_013398015.1). Lineage (NCBI taxonomy): Eukaryota > Metazoa > Chordata > Aves > Passeriformes > Paramythiidae > Oreocharis > Oreocharis arfaki. The sequence goes on from VZRR01009528.1 coordinate 496,494, forward strand.
CAGTGGGGGTGATTTACAGCATTTCTTAATAAAACTTATTTATGTCAGGAAGTTTCAAACGTCAACACTGTGCTCAGCCAAGGCGGGAGAAAAGAGAATATGCACACGGGATGTCTTACTGCTGGCCAGCCCTGCGGGACTGTGTGTGGGGCCTCAGGGTGGGAGACAGGACCTGGCCCATGCAGCCTGGCAGCTGCTTGGAGCAGGCTCAGCTCCCCTGCTGCTGTGCTGAGCCCACCGACCTCCCAGCCCACGCTGGACACAGCCACTGTGGGCTGGACACGCTGCACGGGAGGAGAGCACCAACTGTGGCCGTGTTTGCCTTCCACATGCTGATGGATGGTGTCACTGGGATGGCCCTGGACAGCCTCACACCTCCGGGTGAGCCAGGCCTGGTCTCTGATGCCTGAACAGGCAGAGCCTGTGTTCTCAGAGGATTGGCTCACCTCCTGGGCTTCTCTCCCAGGTGAGAGGTTGTGCAGAAATCCCCAAGAGTAATGACTGAAGTTTCAGCTGGAGCTACATAGTTTTCCATCCTCTCACTGGGAGTTTATGTTGTTCCTCAGCTGCTTTATGGGATCATTATGCTAATGGTGTCCCCTAAACCAGCTCTGGCTGGGGAAGCTGGGCTCCCCTGTGGGGTCTGTCCATGCCCCATACTGGTGCCCTGAACAGAACTGGCCCCCACCTGTGTTCACTGTTCCGTGTTATGCGCCTGCCTGAGACAACTGCAGAAAATATTCATCTGCTCCAGCACCAGCTCAGCTGGGTCAGGAAGTGTTTCAGACACGGTGCTGAATCAGCAGGCACTGTCCCATGGCTGCAGGACAGCTCATGGATTTGATGGGTAACCCTGAGCACACAGCCCCGGGGTTGGTGTCCTCCACCCTCAGAGCCCCCCAGGCTGGGGGCCCTGCCTTGTGTCCATCCTGCCCGTGACTGTGTGTCCCTCCTCTCTGGCTACTGTTTGTGACAGAGGAGCTGCAAATTTCAAGCTAAAGCCTGAACAAAGGAGTGGGGAAGGGAGGGGGAAAACGCACCCCTGGAGACAGCCAAAACTCAGCTGCATGAGCCCAAGCAATGGCTCCAGCCGGCCACAGCAGGGTGGCTGGGCTGGGGGGAGGCCGGGCTGGTGACCTCTGCCAGTCCCTGCCCACCCAGACCCGTCCATGTCTGTGAGTGCTTGAGCAGGAGCGCGGTGCCCTCGCTGGATATACCTTGCCCAGCTGCAGGTCGGAGAGCGAGCAGGCATCGATGAAGGCCTGGGCGATCACAGACAGACAGGCATCGATGTGGTCTGTCTTGTCAATGTCGAAGACGAACTGGGGGTTTTTCAGGATGTTGACCCAAAACCTCAGTGGTAGGCTGCAAAGGGAAGGATCCAGGGACACATACCAGATGAATTTTTGTGTACCAGAGGAAGAGGGGTGGAAACGCAGGACAGATGATGATAGGGAGTAGTAGAGAGGAAAGCTGAGGAGATGGGTTCTGCTATTTAATTTATTATTTTAATTCTGCTATTTAATATTCCCCTGTATAGACCCCTGCCTTGATAGAGGGGCAGGCACGCACCTTCACCCTCAAGATATTTTTTCATGGTGGAGGACATGGCACGGATGGGTGACTGCACATACAGCCTTCTCTCAGCACACACATGCCCCTGCTCCTTCAGCAGCCCCCAGCAGGCCCCAAGAGGCACCAGCAGCTTTGCCTGTGTGGGTCAGTTGAGTCATGCCTCCCCACTTGCTGCTGATTGGAGCAATGGTGTCATCTCCTTTTCCCTCTTTCCTGACAGCAATCATCATCTGGTTCTGATAGTGAGCCTGGCCCCACAAAACGCATTTCATGTGTCTTTTTTTCTGCTCTCTCCTCATTTTCTCCTTCAGTTATCTCACTGCTGATTTGGCCACAACACAGCTTCAGTCTGTCGCTCACCCTTCCTACCCTACACAGCAGCTAAGAAGTGAAAGCCACTGTAAGTCTTTGCTCTACAGGCTGGTGAAGGTAATAAAGGGTAGGCAGATCTGTTGCCCAGTGGTTGTATCTGCATGCCTGGTCTCCCAGTAAAATTTGGTTTTAATTTTCACACATTGGGCTGGAAACAGTTCCTGTCTCCGCAGTCTCCAAAGTGCTGAGCCTCTCCTTGACTCTCTCCAAGCTCCCTGCTCTCTCAATTTAAATCCTCTGCTTTCTTTCCTGCACTATTTCCCCTTCACTTCGGCTCCTGCACCCCATTCCTGCTGCTCATGTCCCTCAGCACTACTCAGTCTGGTCCCACTGCTGCGGCGCTCACCAGCAGTGTCACAGCACCCGCTCCCCGAGTCCCCTGAATGCCCTGGAGACTGCTTGGTTACAGATGTAAGTCAAGAAAACTGCCACTAAGGGCTGAAAAGGCAGAAAGCAAATTAAAAGGATCCAAATTATGCTAGTTTTAAAATTTCCATGACGTTTTAAGACATGACACGGTTTCAGACTCTGTCTCAGATCCTCAGTGCTTGCAGCTAACACCATTTCTGTCTCCCATCATCCTGTTTCTCCTTTCATTATTTGAGTGTGCCAGTTCTTTCTGCCCTTTGTCTGCCCATGCCTCGTCTTTCAGCTCGCTGTTCCCCTGAGCTTCATATTTGTTCAAAGCTCTCCAATCCTGTGTTTGGCCTCATCTTTCACAGCCCTCTCTGCCACCCTCCCTCTTTTCCAAGTCCCTCTTCTACTTTTAGCAACCTAGTGATTAGTCCAGGACACCAGGATTTGCAGCTGCTGCTCCCAAGAGATGGAAGGAAGAAAAGAAGGATTTCCTTTTCCAAACCTGTTGGTCTTCCAGATGTGCAGAGTGTCAGGGTCTGTGATCCCTCTCTTCTCTGCCTGCTCCTCCAGGAAGTCAAAGAAATACTTCACAGCCACGGGTGGTTTATCATCTCGGATACTGAGAATGGCTTTGAACAAATCATCCAGGAACTTCTGGAGCGTGCCCTGCAGGACAAGGACATGGACCCTGGGGAGAGCAGCAGCACCCAAGCCCAGGAGAACTGTGGAGGGGCTGTGACTGCTGCACACAAGGGGAAATGCTTTGCTGCCAGTTGGATTAAGTCAGAAGAGAAAGGGGATGCCGAAGCAGAGAGGGAACGGTTTGTTTGTGGATAGCGATATAATGAACTTGCTTTTGGGGTTAATTTCTTTTGGCATTGAGATTTCCTTTCTTACTGCTGGGATCTCACATGTGTGCTTGTTCTGTACAGCACAAAGAAGACCAGAGACTGCTGGCCATCCCTGTGATCTTTGCTTCAGTGAGGCACCATGCTGGGATTAAAGATGGGCCAGATCTGACCTCAGATCACACAGACATTTCTCTTTCTCCCACAGCTGAGTATCTCCATCTCCTGTCCCAGCAGCATCTCTTTCCGGGGAGATGGGTTCAGGTCTCAGCTATGCATCGCAAGCCCTGAGGCAGTCAGAATCCCTTCTCATTTGCACCGACCCCAGTGCATCCCAGGGAGATCATGTGGGGCATCACACAGCAGCAAGGATGAGCTGGAGGGACCCCGAGGAGCGTGACAGCCTCGCTAAACATGCTCCAGCCATCCAGGACAGGAGTCCCACAGCCTTCTGGGAGCAACCAGCCCTGCAGCGCTCCTTCCCTGGAGCAGGCTTCTCCCTACAGACCACAAACAATCCAAGTACCGGGGCAGCCCCGCTCCTACCTTGGTGGAGAGTAGCCGTGTCAGATAGATCTCTGGAAGGACCTTCTTCCTATGGCTCTGTCTGTGGGACTTCTTATGTTCCACTGATTCATCGGTTGGGAGAACCTGGTCCCAGATAAAGCACATGGTCAGAGCACTCTTCCCTGGAAGTGTCATGCTAAATTTTCCTTTCAGCATAGAATTTCAACCGCATATAAAATTCAATTAAAAAGCAGTTACTGCTTTATAAACACACCCTTATATGGCTTTAAAAAACTGATTCATAATATTCAGGGGTTTTGACATTTGTTTCTCCTGTACTCTTTATTGCCTCTCTCACCCTAGATGAAGGAAATGAACCCATCCAACTCCCTTTGCATGCTGGTCTGCTTGCCCCCCATGGCTCTCATGCCTCTGTCTGGGCTGCACCTTGGGCTCCCAGCAGCAATGCACACGGCTTCCGCAGAAACCAGCTTTGCTTGGATTTGGAAAAAGCACATTATGTAGGAATACTGGATTTTTCAAAACAAAAATTAATATTCCACTGGTCAGTGAATTACTCTCTATAATGACAAAGCAAGCAACTGACGCCCATCCTGACATTGTTTCACACGTGAACAGTTGGTTTCCCATGCCTTTTCCCTCCTTGCTCTGCATATGTGTGTGTGTGTCTGTGTGTGTGCATGCTTCTACTTGAGCATGGAAATGCTTGCAGAGAAAAAAAAAAACCCAAACCAAGCTATGAAATATTGTTGTTATCCATAACACCTTTTTTCATAACAGCTTTTAGCAGCATTTAGCACTTTGCGCTTCCAGCATGGTGCAGCAGCAGGAACCCATGGACCTGCTCAGCCCGGGAAACAGGCGGAATGCCAGGAGCTCCCAGCAGGTGACTCAGCCAAGGTGTCACCAGATGCCACCACTGACACCGAGCCATGCCACGCTCTGGCTGCACCCCTGAGCTCTCTGTGGTTGCCAGCGGCTCGATCGGACACAACAATTTCTCTGCTGTCCCGGTAATTCTTTATCATGTCCCTCCGTTTATCTACAGATAAAGCTTATCTACAGATCACCTTTCTGCGCCTCTCTGAACCCTGGTGAAGAGAATTAACGAGCCCTGATCCAGCTTGTTCATCACATCTGACGCTACAGCCCACAGACATAATTTAAGTTAATATCAGCAGCCCCCACATCCCCCATCATCCCTGCAGCCAGGAGCGGGATACGTACCAAGTGGAAGTACTTTTCAGTGTCCAAATCCTTCACTGTGAAGAAGAAGAGAGACACAATGGCTCAGTCAGGGGGCCCAAACTGAAATCCATCCCACTCATGATCTCCATATCAAGAGGCATTTGAACCCCAAGAACCCCAACACCGAGCTGGTGTTCTCACCAGAAGTGATCCAAGTGTTTCTCCTTAGTTTGGGGTTGTTTATTGCATTATGGGGCATGTGGCAGGTATCCTAGGAGGTACTTAAAGGGGGACCTGAGGTCTCCCAAGGAATGTTTTAAGAGACACTCAAGAGGGCATGAGAGCAGGATGAGCACAGGGCCACTCCTGCACCGTGACACTCTGCTGGGCCCTGCTGTGCCCCACGCTCCCAGGATTATTCCGAGCCTCATCATCAGGGAAGCTCAGTCCCAAGCAGCTCCTCACCACGGCAGGCGAAGGACTCCTGGAGAGCCAGGCTCCGTGCAGGCAGCCTGGAAACAGGGTTCAGAATTCCTTGTTTAAAGCGGATTTTTGTTTCCCTTGGTCTGTTTTGACTCTGCACAGCCTGAAACCTAGAAATGCACTGGCAAGGGACTGAATATATGTAACAGGGAGGGAGAGGACTTTTTCAACCAAGTGTTTTCAGATTCTTCCTTTCTCTCACTCTATCTGCACAGATTGGATGCCAACCCCCAATGAGGGTGTGAGATGGAAGGTGCAAACACCTTGAGGGCTGGGAGAGCATCCTGCACCCCATGAGGCAGAGGGAGGAGACTGGATAGCACATGTTTAGAGCCACCGCATCCACAGTGCCCAGGAACAGAGGCTGGCAGTCTTCCAGCATCCCCAGCCAGAGACAACCCTCTGACAACGCAAGCATTCCTGCCCTGTCACCAGCAGCAGGGAGGAGGAGTGAGATGTTACCTCTGCTCAGCGTGGTGTCCTTCTTGTCCGTCAAACTCATGGCCAGGGATGCCCCTTCAGGGATCTGTGGAGGAAGGGAAGAACCCTCATTGATGATGGGAGCCTTATCAGTCCCTCCCTGGTCCCGGGGAGATCCCAGGAGCTGGGGAATGCTGGTGCAGTGATGGTTCTGCCACAAACACCTCCCGAACCTACCCTGCCCCTGCCCCCCACTACGTGGAAAGGGAATTTTCAATACAATCACAAGATAGTGAGGTTCTCAAACCCGATGGGAATTGGGCAAATACGTGTATCTAAGATACATTTTTGGATGTCGACAGCAGGTAATTTGGAAAGGAAGGAGAGTTTGGCTGTGCAGGTGCTGGTTTGCCATTCCCCAAGCAGGAGAAGGAAGTGGTTGCACCCGGACCCGTGGGGCTGGCGCAGCCTCTCTGCTGCGGGGGCACCGTGCCAGCACAGCTCCACAGCACGGCTGTTACCCCGATAACCATATTAATGAGCACTCAGCTCCACTTCTGTTTTCCATGCACGGCTACAGACCAGTGAGGATTATGCTTCCAGGCATACCAGGGAATATGAAAATCGTTAAGTATTTCGGGTTTCATTTAATTTTAAACAGAAAAACAGTCAAGAAAACAATGTGATTCACCACGTTTTCTCATATTTTTGGCCTCGCTTCCTCGACGGTATCCCCAGCCCCTGCTCTCAGAACAGGCACTGACAGTTGTAGCTGCGATTTCAGCAGGAGTGTGGATCAAGAGCACAGTGATATTAATCAGCCAGGCTGGTGGCCCTTGGGAATAAGAGCTTTTTCCCCTCCTCTTTCTGTTGTCAGTAATAACTTGTTTTGCATGAAGAGTGTTAATTAGTTTCTGTGTGTTGCAATATTAACGAGATGCTCGCCAGGGCAGATGTCTATTCCCTGGAAGCTCTCACGGAGCTATGGCAACATCCTTGCTTGTTCCTGATGATCCCGTTTTTGGAGGGGAACCGCAGCTTGCCCTGGAGGCCAGGCAGGCTCCGAGGAGGCGCAGTTCCCCTGGGGTGTGGCAGCTTTACCTTGTAATGTGCTAATGTGTTGAGTTTCTTCCTGCCATCCTCCACCACCGATGTGTCATCGAGGTCCCTCAGGATGTAGCTGTCAGTGCTGGTGGCAAACCACTCTGAACACAGAGAGGGGAGAAGTGAGACCCCAGCCCGAAGGAGGCGAGAGCCAGGGGATCTAGGACCAAATTGCTGCCCTGATGTCTCCCCTCCTGTCAGTGCTGCTTCACCCGCTGCTCTGACAGGCACCAACAGCTTGATGCACAGCATCAAGCGCTTCACCTGTTTTTACAGACTGGCTGGTCCCATGCACATGGTCCTTACCGAGGTCAACGTCTTCCACCCTTGGCCACTGGGAGTAGGGGACGTTCTTGCAGAAGGCCTCCAGAATTTTCTCCTTCACTTGACTGAGCGTGTCCGTGTCCATGGCTCTGACGCTCAGGGAATCCATCCCACAGCCTTGGAAGGAGACGTTGAGGTTCTGCAGGCAGAGGCTGAGTTAGGGGTGACCTGCCTGGTTCTACTGGCTCCCAAGAATGCTTGGAAGCTGTGGTGCCTGCACAGCTCTGGCTGGTGTGCCCTGGGCCCTGTGCTGATGGAAATCGGGCTGAACTAATGTGACCATCAATGCTTTACATCATGAGAGGCACTGATTTACAGCCCCAGGGGCTGGGGGCTCTGTTGACCAAGCTGGGAGGACACAGGGAGCAATACAGCAACCCCCTCTCTTGCTGTCTTACTAATGGGACTTGACCACCACGAGGCAGGAGGAAGGGTCAGCCCCCATTACCAGCCATGTCCTCAGCTGCTTGGCTCCGACTGTTGACTAAAGAGACCATCAAAGCTCATTGCTCAGCCTCTGCTTGATGCAAAGGGCCAAGCTCCACTGCTTAAACAAGCTCTAAGCCTGCTGCTGAATGGATCTGCTGCAGTGCTGGAGCCCAGTACCAGCACCAGCTTGAGAGCTCCTGAACGGGGACAGGCAGCTGCGAGGGCCTGCAGGCTGCCACAGACACCTGCTCAGAGACCAGAGAGGCACAGCTACTGCCTCAGTTGCAGCCAAAAGCTGCAGGGCAATGAGAGCAATTATTTCTATCAGAAACCCTCTCCTCTTTTTGTCTGGGTGCCTCTTCCTCTCACCAGCTGTGCAGACCCAAATGCTATGAGCATGGCATCTCCCTCTCACCCCAGCTCTGGGGAAGCCCCAGCACATGGGTACTCACCCTCGGCTTTGCCTCTATGTTCTCCCTCAGCAGCCACTCCTCGTTCAGGGTGTACCTGGCCTTCCCTGTAATGGCATCGATGGAACCCTTGTTAATCTGCTGTTTGATGGCACAGATCAGCAGGAAGAAGGGCTCTCCAACCGTCTCCTGGGGAAAGGAAAGAAGATCAAGTCAGCAAACTGAACCTTGTGATGACAGCTCCATCAGCAGGGACAGGCTCTGTGTGGACACTGAAGGTGCCTCTACATACCAGGAACCAGGACTAGCCCACCCCAGGTACTGCAAACACTGGGGGGCCATCACTTCCCAGTTACCACTTGCATCTCTCTGAGGCTGCTCAGAAGTTTTCAGACTTGTGGCAACATGACAGCGCAGATGGGGAAGAGGACACAACAGCCAACAACAGCCGCAGGCCGTTTTTGGGGATGCTGTCACTGTCAGCATCAACATACCCTATCCAAGTTCTGCAGCAAGCACTGGAGCTGTGGAATGCCCTCGATGGGCTGTGCCAGCCTGTGCTGTCTCCCGGGCAGAGCTGGGGTGCTGCTCAGAAGGCAGGGGCATATGCATGGCTGTGCTGAGCAGGGACATGCACACATAATGCTTGACAAAATACAAATGTGCATTAATTTACATGTGAATTACACAGGAACAGGGAGAATCTAGCATACTGCACTACAGAGATGCTTCCTGCAATCTGACAGAGTGCAGACTGTACAACATGCTGCAATCAGCAGGACAAGAAAGGGCTGATGTGCGCAAAAATCTAAGTACAGAGATATTTGGGCACCCAGCTTTCTCATGAATGTGTCAGCTGAACCCCTCTTTGCACTGCCTGGTTTGCCACTGAACTCCATGTGAGTGAGGCCACAGCCTGGGCCTGTGGCTCTGGGAACCAGCATTCATACTTCTCATACCACAGCAGAGCCCTCATCACAGCAAAACAGAGGATCAGGGTCAACAAGCTGTTCCCATGTGACAGCAAGCAAACACACCATTTAACTCCTTACATTCATCAAGCATAAGTTCATGGGAGAGAGGTGAACTGTAGCACTGCTGTAACAAGAATGAAAAATGTAACAGAGAGCACCTATTTGTGACGTGATTAAGCTACGCACTTTAATGCCAAATTTCTGATCCACTTCTGCCTGCTGCACTGATGTGCAAGGGAAATATAAGCTATTTTCTTAAGGAACTCTTCAGTGTTCCTTCACATTTTCCCTAATGTTCACATTCAATTTCCTTCCAATGAGGCAAGTGCAAATTCTGCACATTTATGTATTCTGAGCATCCCCCCGCACACACAGGCCTGCCATCTGAGAGCCTGCTCAGACAACAGATACCCAATGGTTCTGATATTTCTCAGCTAGGAGCTGCTAAATCCTGTTCAATCTGCTTCTTAATTAAAACTTGGTGATTCTTTTATTCTAATTGCCCTATAATTGCTAAAGCAATTAGTTCGATGTCAATTTGGATGCGCTGCATTTGGTGCGGTTGATGATAGGGTGATACAGCAGGGCTGTCAGTGGGCACACGCCCTCTGTGCCAGCAGGGCACTCACTTCCTTTTCAAGGGTGACTTCATGAATACAGGCAAGCTCCCTGGGTCTGCCGCAGGGGGTTCATGATTCCTGCAATGCTCCTATGAGCAGGCAGCACAAAATGGGCTCAGAGCAGGGCTGCAGGTGCTGGAATGGAGGAAGGCATGGCTCCCAGAATGTAGATGAAGGTGTGGAGTCAGGACGTGGACAAGCTAAGGATTGCAAAGACCGGAGAATGTGCAGAAGACACAAAGAGTTCATTTTGGAGAGAAAGGCAGAAGCAAGATATAACAAGGGGACAACACAGACATGGAGACCTCCTTGGGCTGCAGTCCACTGCCCCCATCCTGCAAACCACAAGACACCACTGACTGGCCCTGCACATGGGGTCAACAGTCTTCAACACTGGCCATGCTACCAACAGGAACCCTGTTTGTGTCACACGTGAGCAGGGACAAACCTGAGGCTAAACTCAGGTCCCTGCCGTGGGCAGCTCCAGCTGCAGGGAGACTGCAGTGCCTCCAAAAACATTAAAAAAGGGCAAGTCCTACTGATATGGAAGCCCTCATGGCTTGAAAGGAGCAGGGGCTGCATGGGTTGGGGCCGATGCTGCTCACACACGGCTGCCCTGGCAGCACTGGGTGGGCACTGCGGGGCAGCAGCGCTGTGGGGTCACTGCAGACCCTCTGCAGGGTGCACGGGCAGGGTTTGGCCCAGGCCAGGCCACAGGGGACGCAGCGACAGCGCTCCACTGGCGAGATGCTATTTCTGTTTGGCTTCTTGGCTTTCAGGCTCAGGAACTGTGGGATGTTATGGAAATCTGCAAAAGCGCTAATCAGACAGCGAATTTCAAAGCGGGGAAAGAAGGGCTGGCAGGCAGGGACTAGAGATAAAATGGCAAACTTGTGAAACCTCCAGCATTGTTCGGAAAACTCATCTGGAAAGGAATCAAAACTGTCTTTGGACTTGGCTAGTTAGGAGAAAGGAAGTTTAACCAGAAGAGATCAGTGCTGATTCAGGACAAAAAAATACTTAAAAAAACACAGTCTGGGGCCTTTTTTTCCTCCTATTGTGAATGTATTTTAATGAGACTTCATTTTCATTTTTGACTGAACTGTTATGGGCTCCTAAAGCTACCCAGGGCACTGAAATAACTGCAGTAATGGAAAGCACAGTTCAGGCTGGCAGGACTTGAACTGTTCCATGCACAAGGAGCGTGGGAGGGCTTCATTTTTATATGCTTGGGAAAACAAAAAGGTTTAGAGCACAGACTGGATTCACATGTTGCTGCCCTATTAACACAACTCTGACAAGTTATTATAGATGTCCTCCCAGGAACACACTACAGCCATTTCCAAAATGCTTTGGTGAGGCTAGGGTGGGAAAAGCACAGAAAACAGCAACTTATCCCAAGTGCCTGCTAATTTTGGGACAATTATCTGTTTGCACTCTGTGAAGAACCAAACGTCCATCTCACATGCAAAACTTGGTTAAATGTGGACACAGACATAAAAGCTGAATTCCAGAACCCCACTTTTTCTTTAACTCCCCAGCCCTGTTAGGAATCAGGCACAATGGTACCATGGTAGCTCATGGAGAAGGCTTTCTTTTAAAGCTTTTTCCACCAAAAGTGTAGCACAAAGTAGAAACATGAACCATTTAATCTAGGATTCTCACTCAGTTCTGCAGAAACAGAGTTCTGCATTGACTGTGCAAATGCTGCGAGTTACCTCTGAGCCCCCGTGCCTTGCAGCAAGCCCCCTGCAAGCTCATCCCAACCCCTCACACACTGACCCAGCCCCCAGCAGTGGCGACTCCATCACCTTCAGGTGCCTTCCACATGTGCAGACCACGAATGCCTGTGGCCGGCAGCTCCTTCCCAGCTGAAGACAGCTCCTTCAAATCATTTTCCCCCAAAACACAAATGGACGGGCTGTTAGGCAGAGCATTAATGCGAAACAAATGTTTTGAGCATGTAGCGTTGACTTACAAGGGAAAATACAAGCACTTGGAATTTTTCCACTGCACAACGGCAGGGACTTTCACAGCAGCTGTTTCAAATAGACATTGTGATTAATGGGGATAATTCAGGAATGAAAACCAGGCCCATCATCACATGTCTGACAGAGCAGTGCTACAGGCAGGCGGGCAAGCCTTCTTTTTAACCTAGAAATGCCTCTCTGAAGGCAGCAGAGTTTGATCCCGAGGAACGCGAGGCACATGGGAGGCCTTTGGCTATCGCTACTATTTAAATCACAGCCCTGAGCTGACACCAGCTCAGGAAGGAAGTGCTGTCTTTTCCACCACAGGGGCTCCGTCCTCATTTGTGTGGCAGGGAAGATGCCAGCTCTGCTGATCTAGACCAAGCCTCTGTCCCTTTGCGCAGCTGGGCTTGTGTCACCTGGGACAAATTTCCTCTCCAGACTTTTGTGTCTGACCAATTCTTTTCCCTCTTTGTACTTCAGGAGCAGCTCAGTGTCTCCTCCGATCCCACCCTTATGGTGGAGCATGTGTGGTATCAGAGTCTCTTGGAAATCAACTTCACTGTGCTTCAGTTTGGAAACCACTTGCTTTCAGAGATGGAAACAGGCTGCAGCGATGCTCTGCACTGCCTGGGCATGGGAGGCCTGAAGGGGACTGCAAACCCAGTGTGCAGCCTTAGCCCCTGCCAAGAACCTGCTGCAGGCAGATGGAAATGCACATTCAGCCAGTGGCCCGAGAGCTCTGCAGAGGACCCAGTCACCCTGCAGTCCTGCTCCCACCATACCCTATTCTCCTCCTCCCTCTGTGGGCCATGAGCAGGGGGAAGCCAGCTCACAGCTCACAGCTCACAGCAGTCCTGCCTGGCCCTGGGGTTGCCATAGCCCCCCCAGCCCCAGACCAGCCTGCGGGAATGGGCAGCTCCCACCCAGGGCCACGTGTGGAGCTCCTCACCATTAGTGAGCCGTGTAATGTGCTCAAGCCTTCAGGCCCACGTGATAAGGCTCCACTTTCCTCTTTTTCTTTTTTCCCTGAGAAAGCCTTCTTGCACAATGTCCATTTTTAGCACAAGTTGGAGCTGGATCAGATGCCTCACATGTGGTCTCCCCTCCCCAAAAGGGAAAATCAGCACTTTTTTTCTCCAATGGTTAAACTACAGGCACAAAATCTGAAGATTAAAAAAATTTTACTAATTTTCTCTTTTCTGTCCTTACAGGCTGGATAGCTGTGCTACATTGGCATGGCCATCCTCATCCACTCCTGTAACTCTTCTTTAATTAGACTGGCTAACTGTGTTGGCTAAAATGAAAGATTATGAACTACAAAATGACTGGCTTTAGGACAAAAAGTGATCATCTGGGATCAGAAGACATCACAATATGTATGAAGACAATATAGAATCACTTCTGTGCATGTAGAAAACACTTTGGGAAAAGAGATTTTTTCAAAGGCTTTTTCAAGGCTCTTCCCTGTGGGTATAATGGGGTATCCTCCAATTAACTGCTGTGGAATCAATTAAGTTATTGCTCAATTCTTCTGGGGAATTCCAAACAGAACTGGCAAATGCTGGAGATAAAGCACTGAGCAGATGGACTGCTGTTGGCTCTGAGATGCCAAACATATTCCTGCTCATTACCGTCAGAAGACAGTCGGCCTTCTGGGACAGACACCCCACCTCTCCTGCTCAGATTTGTGTAGAACCACGAGGATGCCTCTGCATAAGAGGACCCACACACCAGTGGGCACCGATACAGAGCAGCCTCTGCCCCGGTGCCCTCGGTCCTCCTGAGCATGGTGGCTCCCAAGACAGACACTGCTGGCTGGTCAGCATGGCTGTGCCAGCTGGTCACAGAAACAACACATAACCAGGCAGTTCCCAAAACCTCTGCCCATTCCGGTTATTTTTCAGCTCCTCTATGGCTCTTCTCAAGTATAGTGAAAACACTGATCTGTGCTCCAGCCGGCCACAAAGACTGAGCTCACCAAAGCCCTGGGCAGAAGTAGAGAAGCAACTGAATTTCAGGTTGCTTTCCTACACCTGAATCATTCAATACATCAGTTTGCCAACTCTTAATGACCATTTGAGTGGCACTGCTAGCAAATGTCAGGTCCTCAGCTGTCCCCCACATCTCTCATCCCTGCTGCACACAGAGGTGACCCTGCACTCGCCACAGCAGTGACTGGTTCTCTTACTCTGAGATAGCTGTACATGCAGATGGACATCCAGTTTGTGAGCATCTTCTCCACCACAGATTCTGTCCTCCTCAGCATCAGCTTGGGGTTTTTGGAAGCTGAAGCATCTATTAGATCCACCAAGAGGTCCTTCATTATGCTGGTGTAATACTCCAGTTTCCCATGCAATGCAATAGTAAGCAGGGAGGCCAGGTTACACCTGAAACACAGAATGGTGCAGGACTCAAGCCCCAATCCAACAAGACTGAACTTCTGACTAGCACTGACTAAAAAACCCAACACACAAAGGCAGTCTTTCAGACAATTTTCATGAGCTTTCTTAAGGGCGTTAGAAATTCCAACCCTCTTTCAGTGCTGCAGGACCTCAGGTCAGCTTGCACCCTCTTACTGGTAAGCCAAATGAGTGAGCGCTCTTCAGGGTTTATGGCCATCCATTTCAAACAGAAAAGTGTAGGCAAGTGTAACTCAACTGTCCACTGAAACACACAGCCCCAGACACTGGCTGGATTGCTTTGGGTTAGGCATGAATCAGTCTCCTCCAGCTGCCAAGTCTTTGGTTCTGAAGCTCATACCTGTCTCTTACAGCAAAGTCCTTCTGTTGCTCGAGAGCATGGACAAACACGATGAGGAAGTGCTTGTTGTTGAGTAAGGTGGAGAACAGAGAAATTCCTTCTTCCATGTTGGGTCTGCAGTTCTCAGGAATCTGAAGAAAAATTTAGAAAGCGGACTGACAAAACTCTGCTTGTTGTTTTCCTCCACATTTTATCCCTGTTGACGGCAAGGATGCCCCTACTGACCACAGAGTTACTAAGCAGAAGAGCCCCTCCTCCCTCTGCCTGATGCAGTCAGCAGCTTTGCTGGCAAGGAACACACATCTGGGCCAGCGGCAGTGGCCGTTCCATTCTGTTCAGCACTCCTGAGGATACCGGGAGCACTGTGGCCAGTTTGGGGCTCCCCACTACGAGACAGATGAAGCAAGTGCAGCTGAGGGCTGACAAAACAATTAGTGGTTGTACAAGGAGAGATGAAGAGGGCTGGGTTTGGTCAGCTTTCAGAAGTTCTAGAGGGAGACCTTACTGCAGCCTCAGGGTTATAGAGCTGGGAAGGATCCCAGGCCAACACTTCTTCAGGAAAGAGCAGATTCACAGATCTGCCTTCTTCAGCGGGCCAGAGCTGATCCAGTGCTGGTCTGTGTTAATGGTTAGCAACACCCAAAAGCTTTTGTTCTGTTAGTGGGTTACTCACCTTCCATTCCCCCACCAGGAGTGGATGTGTTTCCTGGACCTGGGAGCCCACCTGTGAGCTGAGCTGCTGGGCTGGCAGGATGTAGCACTCCTCATAGAGAGAGGAACACTGGAACCAAGCACAGTGTTAGGGGAGGGCACTGCACCCACCAGGGGACTCCCTCTGTGCTGTGCACCTCATGGGAATAGGATAGGAAGGCATATCACTGAGACTAAAGCCACCCATTCCAAAGACATGCATGGGGCTGGCTTATGGAGCCTTGAAACACTTTGCAAGAGCTTCCCGAATGAGCAAACACCACAAGGATGGGGGGAGGCAGACGTCTGCAGAGACACAAGGCTGTTAGGGCAGGGACACTGCAAATAGAGTAATGTGACAGCTAGAAAACTCCCAGAAGAGAAAGCTTTACAGAAGACTAAATCAAAATAGAGGAGTTCTTGGTGTTTCAACATATGTAACTTTTAAAACAGATGGGAAAAATGTTTAAATCTCTAGCATTCATATACCAGCCTGAATCTTAAAGCCTCTAGTGAGCAGAGATATGGAGACTGGGTAACTGAAGAACCTGAGTAATAGCTACTAATGAAACACTCTGCAGTCATAAATCATCATCTCAGTCCTCAGCACCGACACACAGCTGCCTCGGGGGTGAAATACAGCCGCAGCGAGGGGCGCGCAGCCACGCAGCGGAGCAGCCGGTGACGGGAATGACGGCACCAGCACGTCTGGCGCAGCTCTGGTGAAGGACTCCGGGCAGACAGATTGGGACTGGGTGCCCGAGGGACATCTTACTGGGGGCACCATGCGCCCAGCCTTGGACAGGGAGGAAGGGAGAGAGACAGAGACGTCCAAAGAGCTCCTGAGGACCGGCTGAGCTGCTGGGAATGCTTGGGGGCACCCTGCATGGGACGAAATGCCCCCCTCCCTGACTGCCAGTGGCAGATTCACCCTTCAGCCACCCTTCAGCCTCTGCTGAATGGAGAGGTCTGGCGCTGGAGCCCTTGAGGAGGAGTCCCCCGCCCTCTGCTCATGTGAGAGCTCTTTCAGAAGAGGTGTGCAATGGCCCCAAACAGGCAAGCTGGAGCAACTCCTGGGACAGTTGCCTCCAGCTTCTGTCATGTGTGAGCAAGCCCGATCTTGTACAACACTCCAGGAGCTGCGGCTCCACTTTTGATGATAATTAAGGCTGAAGTATGTGACAAGTAAATATATAACAGTAGAATGATTTTGTGACACTGTAAAAGCCCTTTAGCAGAGCCCTAAACTGGTTGGGAAGTACTTGGGAGCAATGAGGTGCCCGTGACACACGCCGTCTCCTTACTTTGGGGAAGAATGTCCTGGTGACAAAGTGCTTGTACTCCAGGAAGGGGATCCCCTGGCTGCGGTTTAGCTCCTTGGTCAGGTCTGTCATGTCTGTCTGCAGCTCTGCAAAACCTTACACAAAGAGACCCGCAGATGGTGAGAGCCCAGTCCTCCACCAGCTGAGACAGGCTGGCACAGGAAAGCACAGTATGTCTCATCTCTGCCTCCTCGAGCCGTTCCCTTGCGGGGGCTGAAGCTGTGTTTTCTCTGAGCAGCACATTCCCATCAGGGTTTAGCCACAGTAGACCTTGCCCCAAGCACTGACAGAACATTCTCTGCCCCAGGAGCCCAGCCCCAGGCCAGGCTGCCCCCCAGGACAGGATGCCAGCCAACATGGTGGGATCACGGGCCGTGGGATGGTGGGTGCCAACACCTGGAACGCTTCTCCCACTGCTCTACAAGGAATGTGCTGCAGTTTCTGTTGCACCCACGTGGAAAGCATACTGAAGGTTATCGTGACCTTCAAGTAACCCTCTGACTAAGCCAAGAGCCATTAACCCCAGAGAAGCTGGTGGCACTGGAGATCAGTGGCTTGCCCAGGCCAGGCAGCAGGACAGCAGCAGAGCCACAGAGCCTCATTCCCAAACCCTGCCAAAGCTCACAGGCGATGACAGAAATTCTCCAACAAATAATTCTATAAACTTCTACACAGCAGAAGGTGAATTGCTTCAAGCCTGCTAACTTGACATCCCCCTCCTAGCTGTGGTTCCTCGGCACCCAGACAGTGACTTACCTTTGCGGATTTCCTCCCGGATCTGTGACTCCATCTCCTCCATCTGGAGCAGGGTTTTCTGCCAGTAGCGCTCGGCTCTGCGGCTCTTTGTGCAGAACACAAAGAGAGCTGGAAAAGAGGAAGGGAATAAGCCTTTTGGACCCGGGCTTAGGAGCAGCTGCTGCTGGGATCAGAGCAGTTCTCTCTGACATGGGTGTAGAAAGCTAAACCCAGAGCTGGTTTCACACCTACTACCAGACTGGTATCTGCTCAGGCAGTTGTCCATTATCTGTAAATAAGTAAAACCAGCTGGAATTTAAGGATTGTGCTGTAACTGTCATCTTCAATTTAGGTCTAGGCTGTCTGTATTCAGCTTTACTGTATATTAATGTGTTCCAGCTGATTAATCAATACAGAATTGAGGATGTTTACCACCTGTATTACAGTGTTCATGTCTGACAGTCTTCCCATGCCTCCAGAAATATGTTTCTAATGATGGGTGGTACATCTAACAAACAGAGTGCATTAGATCCTTTATTAAAAATAAATTAAATTCTTATTATAAACCCCTCATCTGCTGTGAACTGGCAGGTTTCTTGCTGCACAGTCATTCTGGGCATGTGATGAGCAGGTATCCTATCTCGAGGACAAAGGTGTGCAGCACAGCTTCCAGCCAGGTACATACAGCAATATGCCTGCTTCAGACTTGCAGCTAAGGATGCTGGCTCTGCTCTTCCCACTCAGCCAGGCACCTGTCACTGCTTGTTCCTGATAACAGGACCTTGGGCTAAGAGCACCTTTGGAATGGTCTGGGACAGTCACGCCTGTGACCAAGACCAGTTTCTCACATCCTTCTTTATTTTGTATTATAGTAACTACTAAGTGTTTTGGGAAAAGGGTAAGTTTATGAATATCACAGGTTCAAGTAACAGAGTTGAGCTGTGGGTTTAGCCAGGAAAAGCTCTGTGCTGCAGGGAGCTGTGGTCCTGGTACTAGCTTGTGTGCCATACAGAGAGTGTGCACCTGCTGCACCCAGACCAGCTTCAGGTACTGCACAACTGCAGCACTCAAGTAACCTTCACACCTCCCATGCAATGAGAAAAACCTTGGCACAGCCTGGAAACACATCGTTCTTTCCCTTACCTACGACAGAGAGGACCAGCAGGATGCTGCAGATAACGATGGAGACAATGATCGCGGTTTCTCCTCCCCCAAGGTGCAGCATGGCAATTGTGTAGTTGAACTTTCCAACTTGGATCTGAGGAAGGAGAAGAAGGGAGGAAAAGCAAGAGCTGAGCAGCACGTTGCCAAGGGGCTGGGAGCAGTGGGGACACAGCAGCACTCAGCAGACCTTCACCCGAGGACTCTCTGACCGTGCTGGCACAGCCTCCCGGGCTGCGTGGGAGGCTGGGCTGTGCCTTTCACCGCCAGACCTGGGGACTCCGTGTATCTCGAGGGAGCCCAAGGCCCTTCCTGTGCTCTGGGGGATGCCAAGGCCACACCCAGCAGGCTGTGATGCTGGAGTGGTGCCCATCCCAGGGCCACCACAGGGCTTTGGTGGCAGAACTGCAGGCCCCCTCATGGCTCCACTGTAGCTGCCCCGAAAAGACAGCCCTTTCCTAGATAGCCCTTGGCACCGTACGAGACTGCCTGTGCTGCTCTCAACAGAAAATCACTTCCACTAATCATCAACTTTGTTATGGCTCTGAACAGCCTTTGGACCCCTGCTGCCCTTGTCTTTCTCCTCCAAAATCAGAACTGCTGCCACCCAGAAGAAGGATGGTTAAGAAACTTTAAAGTCCTTGAAATACAAATAAACTAAGGGAATAAAAATAAATGCGACCATAGACAAGTAATGATCCTGTGGCTAAAGCAGTGAAAGGGGTGTCAGAAGGTGCTGGCTCTGCTCCCAGCCTGTACTTCTTGTGACAACAAGCACTAGAGCTCAGTCCTTGGGTCTCCTGATCTCCAGAAGGGAAGAGGCCAGCACACATCACAGGCTGGCAAGTTATTGGGTGCTGTTTACAAACAGCTCTTTGGGCCCTTGGGATGAAAGGATTCCACAGCATCATCTGATAAGGAAAACTCATGACCACACAAGGCTTTCGCTTCTGGAAATGTGAGTTTCACTTCACCCAAGGAACAAGAAGTGAGAGAAACTCAAGAAAAAAAAACTTGAAATGAGGTAGGGAAGAGCTGCAATAATCTTCTGGTTTTGATTAATCAAAATTAATCTTTGATTTCCTGTGTCATGGAACACCTCCAGGAAAGGTGCCCACTGGGGTGAAACTCCAGCAGCTCTCAGCCACTGGACCAAAGCCATCCCACAGGCAGGATCTTCCCACCACCTCATCCCCTGGCTGCTGTTTAATTCAATGTTTAAACTGTTTAATCATGAACAAAGATGGGCCTGAAGGTCTTGACAAGCCTCTCTTGTGTATCTGGACAGCTCTACTCAATACTCAGGCAAGGCCCCTGCACATGCCTGCCTTGCATCACCAAAGCCATTTCTGGTGTGTTCAAAGGCAGTGGCCACTCATAGAATGGCCAGCAGGCAAGGGCCTCAACCATGTCTGCAGGTTTAGTTAGGGTGCACAGGTATTAATATAAGCAGATTATTTAGTTACACATTCATTGCTGGTGCACTCTGAACAGCCTTGTGATATTTAGGGCTGAGTATCATTCTCCTGCTTCCTGGAGACCTGCCTTGACTGATTTATGTCACACCAACATTAGCAAACTCAAAAATTCCTTTTCTTCCACAAAGGGATTCCCCCGTTTCTCAGTTTTTACAAACAAAAAATTTTAAAAATTACCCTGTCTAAAATTCCTGTAAAGATGACTCAAGAAATTACGTTACTTCTGCATTTCCATGTTTCCAGTTTGCAAGAGTTTCATACACCTCAGATGGTTGCCAGTAAACTGGACAATCCTGCCAGCGAATTGGTAGTGCATCCTTGTGCCTTTCTCCTGGGCAGCCCCACTCCTCAGCTCCCCAGTCCTCCTCACTCTCCTTCTCCTCCCTGCCCATGCCTCAGGCTCCCATCCATCCCCGGCCAACACACGGACCGGGAGCAGGCAGCAGGGTCTCCCACGGAGGTGGAGGCATTTTCTCCCAGATACAAAGAGCCACAGTCACACCCCTGCACGGCAGTGGGCTGTGTATGACATGAGGGAAATTGAGGGCAAGCACAGCAGTTCAGTCAAACCCTCTGGAAAACAGGACAGTCACAAAGTGTGGTGAATTTTGCAGACACAAAGAGGAACAGCAGCCCTGAAAGCTGAACTCTTTGCAGTGAGAAAGCAGCAGCCCTTGGAAGCCCTGAGTGCTGCTCTCACCGTCCTGGCCACACTGCAGGGACCCAGCAGGGACTCAGCTCGGTGAAGGTTGGACTCTCACAGCCACTTGTAGTCCTTCTGCTGGTGGGAGCAGAGCTGATGGCTTAAAGCTGTAAGGGAATCCCCGAACATATCTCATAGCAGAAAATCACTGCAGGTAACAAAGCCTCACACACCTGAGACCTCACTGTGCCTTACCAGAACTGACCAAGCTCCCCTGGTGCACAGTGCAGGAACTCAGCAGGCAGCTGCGGGTACCCCACGACTGCGAGCACAGCAGCCCCTCCCCACAGCTCGGGGCAGCCTTCGTCCCAATCCCCTGCATCCTGCTGACCAGCTGCCCTGCAACAGCTGCCAGCACGGCGTGCTTTGTCCACCCTTCCACCACTGCAGCCTTCTGCAAGGTCACCAGGGAGTGAGCTGGGCAGGTCCTTCACCCTCAGGGTTTGCAGCGAGACCCCTGCCCCACATGTGGAGGCTCCGGACTCACCGTCACGGGTAGCTGCCTTTCCGAGGAGCTCAGCGACTCGTTGATGGAGCAGTGGATGACTTTGTCTGAAACAATCTGGATCTCACACGAGATCAGGCCGATTTTCACCTGGTACTCATTGCTCTCCAGGCCCAGGCTGTCAGGCTCTTTCTAAAGACAGAAATAAAATCAGGATGTCAGGCTGCAGCATAGCAGTTAGAATTGCAATCGATCTTCTCGCTTTACTTTCCGTATTCCCTGCTGTCTTGCAGACCTGGGAAGACTCTCTCTCACCAAGGACATTTTTTCAGCACTCCACAGGAAAGCCAAAACCAGGCCATTCCCCATTTTCCTGTTTCCCATTCTTCACTCAGCATGGGGCATAGGATGAACAAGCCCCTCATGGAACCTGGAAAAATCTGCTTTTGATCGGGCCTGCTGTGCATGGAAGATAAGGATGTAAGCGCCCATGTGGGAGGAGGGAAGGATGTACAACGGACGGGACAGCCAGGGGATGCGCCTGCAAAGCCTGAGAAAGGGGGAGCACATTTCTGGAGCACGTTGCAAACAATTAGGATATCCTGCAGCAAACAATGGCCTTTGAATTACTATCGCTCATTGTCCAGGCCACTCAGCTTCTGCACCCTGACTTCCTTGTGAGCTGAGCCGAATTCAGTAGCCAAAGAGAAGAATGAATGATCTGTTTCTGCAGGAATAAACACCTATTGTCAGGCCCTTCTGCAGCACCTGTCTGGTTTCAGGCCAGGGCATTGTCATTCTTTTCCACATGTCCAGTATTTAATTTAGCCCCTTGCTATATGACACTCTCCCCAGGCAGCTCTCTGGCATCATGCCTCAGAAGGCATCCCCAGACCAGGCTGCATCTCCTGGGGCAGAGAGATGCAGAAGCTGCAGCCTGAGCCAAAATCACCTGCTCCTGCCTCTCCAGTTCCCATCCACCCCCTCCTCTCTCCTGTGTCTCTGGACAGTCACTATGCTGGTACTTAGGACAGAGGAGATGCCCAGGGTGGAGATGGCAGCACCCAGAGAGAAACAGAGCTGTAACAACCACCCTCTTACGTGTATGACCAGAGTCAAGGGCTCGCCAGGATGGTGCTTGATCCACTTCTCCTTCTTGGCTGTGGAGAACTGGGGGTCAGCGTAGTAGCCCAGGCTGAATTTGCTGATGTGCAGGGCCTCCTCGGGGTACATCTCCTCATCCAGAGCCGAGCGGTCGTCCGTGTAGAGGCGCCCATTGAGGTAGAAATCGACGGGGGCCGGCTTGCTCCCCACAGTGATGTTGGAGGCAGCTGGAGAGGGGCAGGTGATGGCGGTGTCAGTGTGAACCTTACAGCGCTGAAAGCAGGAGAGTGTGAGCATGTCAGAACCCAGCACCACAAGTGCTCCCAGCCCATCCTGAGGCATGGGCCAAGGCCTCAGCTTCACACGCTGGCCACCCTCTGGTAGCAGGCACGCAGCCCTGCTCCATCACTGGGCCATACCTGGCCAAGATACCCACCGTGTGCTCTCTGCCGATGCCACGGACAGCCATGGACACATTCTGGACCAGCCCAAAACCTCTTCCTTCCAGGGTGATGATCCTGCCCCCACTTTGAGGAGAAGGGAAGAAAGAGAGGGTGACTGCAGAGGACAGTGCAGCAGTGGGATGTGATGGCTGCATCTTCCTCGTGTCGTTTTCTCAGAGGTGCTTCCAAGCTGCCTGAGCAGAAAATGTGACCCAACAGCCAAAGTCTTCTTCCCGCTTACAGCAGAGATCCACACAGCTACCACAATATCAGGGAGGAAAAGAAGGAAGGAGGAGTAGATGCTGTGGTGGAAAGGGGGGACCCTCTTCCAGCATCAGTGAGCTGTCCCCCTTACTCCCACTGCCCAGAAGAGCAGCTTCTGCATGCCAGGTTATGCAGCAGGCGTCCTGGCCACTGGCCATGTAAGTGGCCTGCAAAGCGATGGCCAGGAGACATCCCCTGCCCTTGCCCCTGTCCCTGTCCTTGTCCCTGTCCCTGTCCCTGCCCTGCAGCAACCCACAGAGAACTGAGACTTGGAGAGGGAAAAGTCCCTCAGCCTGCATCTTCCAGAAACTGCTGATTTAGATCAAAATGTGAAAGTTGCTGTGTTTTGAAATCTGCTTGGGGGGAATGCAACACATGGGCCTCTCACTGTGCAGTCAACTAATAGGAAAAACGAGCAGCCCTGATGTGCACAAGGCAGAGCAATGGGTGGAGAACCATCACCACGCATCTGCACCCTAGACCTACCTTCCCCTTCCCCCGTATCACATTTGACTTGGTTGGAGTATTTGCCAGGGAACAAATCTTATAATCTGAAGAGCACTCCAGGCACAGTGACTTTGTGCATGAGGCCCCAGGGTTTCCTGAAGCCTGGGGATATTGCCAGGAAGTTACGATCCGAGTTTCTAACTAAGAGTCTGTCATATCTGCAGACTAGTGTGCAACTTTTGTATTGGTTTAGATTTTGGTTATATAGATTATTATATCAATACAGTAAGAGAAATCAGATCCAGCTAAACTTTTACACAAGTTAGTGGCGCCTCATGGTCAACAGCCCAGCAACATGCAGAAGCAGTCAGATTGCACGAGCCACACCAGAGGCTGGAGAGAGCCTGCAGTTACAGTCCCTGTTCTCTGAAATTTGGGAACTGCTGTAAGTACCAAGGAAGCAGACTAAGGTGACTGAGAAATACCCCAGTGGTTTCCTTTGTGACTATGGGCAGGACATTCTTTCCTTGTCTCTTTTTAGACACTGCTCTCACCACTCTGCAATTGGAAGCCTTCGAGGGGCTGCGCCTGGCTGAGTCATGGCTCTGCCTTTCCCCTAACATTCCCACAGCCTGCCGCCTTGGCATTGTGCTTGGGAACAGAGAGGCAGCTTTGTTCCAAGGAGTTCAGACCACCAGAGCCTGCTCATGCTCGCCCCTGGGCGCGCTGCTTTCAGCAACGTCCTGCCGGCACAGCCACAGGCCTCACGGATTTCCTAGTCAGCCCTGGGTTTTTCAGGCTCCACAGGTGAGGAGGGTGGTATTTCACTACAGTATCCAAAGAAACAGAAGCCTGAGAACTCCACAGAGATGTGAAACTAAAAGCAACACACTTTAAAAATTAAATACTGTGACCTCAGGGAAGGTTGAAATTCAAAATTACAAATCTCATCTTATCCTCCAGCAGTTTTACTGCCAAGAAAAATCCTCAGGGTCTCATAGAGCCCCCACCGGGGGCTTCACAAAGCACTCACCAGGTATGCACAGTATAGTTACCAACGCTGATATTTTTTCACTCCTAAATGCATCAAAACAAGCTATGGACAGTGCCGGTGTGTGAGACCTCTTCTACTCCCGTGCTGGGGTTACCCTGGAGCACCCCAACAGCAAGCTGAGGCACCCTCTATACCCATCCAGCCCAGGGCTGAGAAGCCCCCTTCTCCTGGCAGGACCCTCTCCCCACCCTCTCCCAGCTGAACTGACCCTCTCTTTCACAGGCTGTCTCAGCTAGGGCAGGCTCTCACCTGATCTGGCTCTTTTTGGGGTTGATGTCTGATATAACCGGGTTCTTCTCATACTTGAAAGTGATGTTGTGGCTGGCACAGGACTTGTTCTCGAACTGCACGCAGACCGGCACAGCCGCGGTGAGCTCCGCAGCAGGCATGGTGCAGGTGATGGTGCTGTCCGTGCGGCTGCGGGAGGACAGGAAGGGTGAGCTGCAGGGAGCCATGGCCGAGCCAGAGGCTGGAGTCTGGCCTGAGCACCCCCTGACAGGCAGGTGGCAGCCACAGATGACAAGGAGCTTCCAGTCCCATGCCAACTACCTGCTACTCCAGGCCTGCTAACAAGCAGTTCTCAGCACACACCATCCCGGCTGCTGGGCCGATTCACAGGCACACAGAGGGGAAGGGCAGGCAGGGGGATGCTATTCCAGCATCAAGTGGTGCCCCCCACCAAAACCCTCACTCTGCCTGACTTCTTGGGGGACAATACCAACCTTCCTAATGCTTTGGCTCTCGTCACTACTCCAGTACCAACCCCCAGCCCTGCTCCCACCTGAGGTCAGTGCACTGCTTGGAGGAGTTGATGAGGACACGGAGCTCTGAGCCGACGTCCAGCCTGCTGCCTCTGATGGTCACTCTTGTTCCTCCTGCCTTTGGGCCATTCGGAGGAGCTATGGACTGCACCACAGGAAGCTAAAAACAAAGGGGAAATCTGTTTTCTAGCCTGGTAAATCTGCAGCTGGATATTCCACACTGTACATGGGAATTGATTCAGAGCATGTAAGTATCCAGCACTGTGAGGCTTGAAGAGCAGCACAGCAAAAGCTTTTGCTGGCAGGGTTTCAGAGCAAGAGAAGTGGTGCAAACACTAAGGAGTGGGATCATATAAAGCCTCTGTGACTCTCTATGGTCCCTAACTATTGGCTGTAAATGAAACATGGAGCCAAACGGGAGCCCAGGATCCCACCATTCCCTTCGGATTTCCGGCAGGAGGTCCAGAGCCAGCGGCAGCTCAAGGTCCATCAATAAAAGGAAATTCCTCACTCATTCCCTCCCTCACCATCTCAGCCCTTCCAAATCCATGTCCTTCTAAATGCAAGGATAATGTTAAAGCCCTACTGGATGATGGCCTTGAGATCAGTGAAAATAGCCACCTGGGTTTAGATAATTGAGTATTAAACCCCTGCTAAGGAAGCTTCAAATCTGCATCTCTTAAAGCAAGAGGAACTGAGGGGGAAGTTACTTTGCCTCTTGCCATTTGTGGCAGAAATTAGCATGTATGTTATCTGTGTTTGCAGCCCCTGGAAATCTTCCTGAGATTCATGAGCTGGAGGCTTTGATAACTCACACGGCGCTGAGCCCTCTTGTCTGCTCACAGGCACCCCAGGAGAGGCTGCTGGCAACATCCCCGCCTCATTTGAGCAGGACAGCCAGGGCAGAGTAAATTATGATCTCGAGACCCTTCCACAGGGCACTGGTTACTCCCCCTCAGACAGCACACACCCTGAGGCAGGAGACCCACGGGGGCTGGTCCCGCTCACCCCCAGCCCACCCTCGCTCATGCAGAGCAGACTCACACAGGCAGGCAGCGGAGTGCAAGCTGAGCCTGCTGCCAATGCCTTGCCTGGCAGTCCCTGCCATACAAACCCATGTATTAACATCTACCCTTGCCCTTGTCCTATACTCAGATGGCTTCACTCATCTACAGCCGTTTTCTCTGTTGGTTCTGACCATCAGCCATTTCCACCGGATCTGTTTTGCTAATTTGTATTTCCCTGGGTGTCTGCAGGCAGCTGTCTCCTGCCCTTGGCCCCTAACCCACATATTCATAACTGCAGCTACAGCATCAGCAGAGAGGATTATTCCTGTTCCCTAAAGCCCTTCCCCTTAGCCAGAGCCAGTGGCTGCTGTTCTTGGTGCACTGCCAGCACCAATCACCTCCATCACAGCTTTGGCAAATCCAGCTCATCCATAGCCTGCTATAATGTCCTGAAGCCACTCCTTCCTCCTCAGCATAATTACAGCTGAATTCTGTCTCTCCTAGACATGTATAATGGGGACTTTGAAAGATACAGCACACAAACAATATTTGGTATTTCATGAAGGATCTCCTTTGGAAAGGCAGTTCTGAAAGTCTTTTAAACTTTTCCAGGCAAACTGTATCAGTGCCCAAGCTCAGGTCTCACCATGACGAGCCTTGCATGGTGCAGGCTACTCCATTTGCATGCCATCAGATGTGGGAAGAGAACCAAGAAAACAAGAGTGTTTCTTGCTCTGCAAATGGCGTGAAAGCCACTTTCAGTGTGACACACCTCTGTCATGTAGCGTCCCTCCCAAAAACGTGCACAAGGCAGGGCAGTCCCTCATATCACCTCCAACCTTTTTTAAGACAAACAAGACAGACAAACAGAGACAGACAGGGAGACAGCAGCTTTCTGCTGTGCCACCCAAGCAGGAATGGCCCCTCTCCCACTCCAGGTAGGGGCCTGCTCCCTAATCTTGTCCAGGAGCTGCCGGCACAGGGCTGCCATAGACCCAGGCTGAGGTCAGGGACTGGCTTTGTTCAGCACTGGTGCTTCCACAGGTGTTTCCTGAGAGGCTTTTCCTCACATGTCAAGAGCTGCTGAAGGAGCCGCCCAGGCCTTTTCCACTCTCCAGGCCCCTCTCCCCTCTGCCAGCCAGCAACCAGCAGTGGGGGATGTGCCAGCTCAGCACACACATCCTGAGAACCCCCAAACCAAGGGACTCTCACTGGGCCATACACCACCAGTGGCACCTTAATCCACTCCCAGCTCCTGGATCTCAGGGGGCTGTTGGGATGTGAACCTGGACTCCTGGAAACTATGGAAATAGGATCCAGGAACTCCTGCTGAGACTGGCCTGGCAGTGCCATCACCTCACCAGTCTCTCCCCATGCAGTGTCAGGCCTGGCTCTGCTGGGGGCTGGGATGTGCCACGCCTGTGCTGGCTGCATGCTGTGTACCCCTCCCTGAACTAAACACCCAACCTGTCATTGGCTACAGGGTGAGGGAATTGCACTCCATGATCTGCCCCAAATTCCTCACAATGGCCACCAGGAATCAAAGTGTTTCCTGGGGCTCCAAGTCTGCTCCCAGGCCGGCAGCTTGCAGCATGGTCTGTCCTGCCCCAGCTAAAGCTGCAGTGGAGGCACAAAGGCTCCAAGCATTCCACATGCCCTCAGCACCCACCCAGCGTGGCTGTCCATGAGTACTGTCCAGCCAAGAACGAGGTTCATGCAGGGAAGAGAAGAAATGCATGGATTTCTCTCAGGTTTATAGAGATGAAAGCCATCTTTATGAGACAGCACAGCACAAAGCTGTAAAGGGCTTTTCACTGTACATGGGGTTAGCTTCAGTCTAATCCCTACACATTATTTCATGCAAAAATTAACACAGTCTCGGCAGCAAAAATATCAATTCTAAATAATGTGAATTCATGGAATGTGACTTACACAGCACAATGGGACTTCACAAGTCTCAAAAAATCTCACAGGTTGTAACAGCACTTCAGCAAAAGAGGTGGAAGAAAACTAAGCTCCTTTTTATAGCAGGAGAATTGTCAATAAAGCCGGGACGAGATACACCCCCGCAGCAGCTGAGTCTGGGAGCACGGCTGTGCTGCCACCATCCTGCTGTGGTCCTGCCATACTCCACAAAGGTAACCACAGCTGAGGTGACACCTCAGCGGCTCCTTGAGGACCGCCACGTGTAGGGCTTGTTGGAGACCCTGTTTCTCAGCCAGCTGCGGAAGGCACGGGGAGCTGCAGACTCACTCTAAGGGACACGGGAAACACCAAAGAAACATTCAAGAGACAGCCACTCACCACGTAGGAGTATCGTTCCCTGGACCTCCCTTCCCGGCTCACGTTAACCGTTACCACATCCGAAAATGCCTCCTGAGCCTCCCCAGTCTGGCACACGACCCTGTGGATGGACGAGGCAGGTGGCAGCAGTGCCAGTGGCGAAAGGCAGTAGCAGCTGCCCTGTGCCTGGCCGTGGGGACAGGGAGGGACAGACATGGGCAGGGGACATGCAGGGGTCATGGTCCCTTCTCCCCAGCTCCCCCAACTCACGTCTCAGAGACAACGTATCTGTCGGGCAGCGGGGCGCAGTGCACGCTGCCCACCCGGATGGCGCCGAGGATGTCGCTGAAGCGGCGGCCCAGGTTCCGCCCGCGGATGGTCAGCAGTGTGCCCCCCTCCAGAGGCCCACGCAGCGGCTCAATCTGCAGCACCAAGGGGCAGGTCATAAAGTCAGAGCATCACAGGATCCCAGAATGGTTTGTGTTGGAAGAGACCTCAAAGATCATCTAGTCCCAATGCCCATGCCATTGGCAGGGACACCTCCCACTAGACCAGGTCAGGGGAGAACCAGGAGCTTCTGGCCTTCATCCCTGAGCCAATCGTGGTGCCCAAACACCACTTGAGCCCTGTGAAGCAGACAGAATCACTCCTCACATTCCTGCTTGCCCAGTGCACCCAACACCACACTCTCCTTGCTCTGGCTTGGCAGAGGAGAAACTATCACACTTGTGTGCTGTGTTGGGCAGTGGGGTTTGGTCAAGGATCACTCCAGCCCCTCTGTGAGGGCTTGTCTGCTCACATAACTCCAAAGGGTTTGGATTTACCAGCCACTATCTGCTAAGGAAATAATGACAGACTTGGTAACACTGCAAAAACTGTGGTTTCCTTCCGTTACTTTCTGGGGAGGTGCTGATAAGACTTGATGAGTGTGGGAAAGACAGGCTCTGGGAGAGCACCC
This sequence comes from Oreocharis arfaki, assembly GCA_013398015.1. Classification (NCBI taxonomy): domain Eukaryota; kingdom Metazoa; phylum Chordata; class Aves; order Passeriformes; family Paramythiidae; genus Oreocharis; species Oreocharis arfaki. The sequence continues at coordinate 525,714 of VZRR01009528.1, forward strand.
TTCTCCCAGGGGTACAAGAGGGAAGCAGCAGGTGAGGGGCATCCTGCAGCTCCTCCATGCAATGTTACAGCACCCATATCACTACGTCTCCCTAAGAGCAGAAATCCCGCACACTTGTCAACATTAGCTGTTTTGCCCCTCCAGCTTCTCCTTTCCCGGGACACTGTTTTAAGATCTGGTCTCTGTACGTTCTTTGCCACTTGTCAGGGACCAATTTGCTGGCTCCTACCATACGTCTAGGCAGAACTCAAGATCCTAAGGCCTCCAATAAATATTCCCTTAACAACAATTTAAATAAAACTCATTTCAAAATGTATGATGCCCAAAGGTCCCTCTGCCACTCCTAATCTCAGCAGAACTGCAGAGCTCACGTGCTTGGAGACAGGGCTCACGATTACATTTCAGCCATGCTCTATTAAACACTATTCCTGATAAGGGTACTTCAACCAGTCCTACATATCTTTCTTGCTTTTACCAACCCCAGGAACTCTGGGACATTTGGATTGTGCTGCTGTTGTTTTTCCCACTAACATGATGAAGACTGGATCCTGTCACTAGCAAGATGTCCTTGGCACCAGGCGACTCAACAGCATAGAAAGTCAGTGAAATTCAGTGCTGGTCTTGACCCCATCCTGTGCCAGGGACAATGCACAGGTCCTCCTCTGCCCCAGGCAGGACAGTGCGGCCAGTCCCAGCCCTTCGCACCACCCACCGTGCCACGCCACACCACCCCACACCACACCGTGAGCACCCTCCACGTTGCCTCCGGGTCTTACCTTACGGATCTCAGGAGGTGGGCAGACTTCAGAGACCTGTGGAGGCTCGGTGTGCAGCCTGCAGCTGGAGCTGCTCTCGCTCCAGAGGCAGCGGTGCCCCAGGTCCTCCCTCCCCAAGCACTGGGAGCAGTCGGCACTGCCGGTCGCACAGTTGTACACCTCCACTGAACCACCAGAGACAACAGACAACATGAGCTCCAGGCCTGAGGCTCTCACAGCTTTGCTTAGCCTAAGGCAATCAAACACACACGACCCCTCCCGCTCCCACCACCTGCTGGCTACATTAATCCCAGTAAAATCTGAAATCCAGCGGATGAGCAGAGCAGTCTGTGCATACAGTGAGATGAAGCGGCACTTGGCTACTGTTCTGCAGATTTCCCAGAAGAACTGGGTGCTAGTTCTCACTGCTATTTAGTTTAGCACTTTCTTTTCCTTTTTCTCCCCTTTGAAAAACAAGCAACACCCAAACTTGGAACCTTTTGTCAATTTATGCTACATGTTTCCAACTCTCAGCATCCACACGGGAAGCTGCTTGGTGAAGCTGGCTCCATCCTGCCAGCAAAGCACTCACATTGCTTTCACACTGACAAAAACAGGGTGGTTTGTACAGTGTTTACAGTTCCTTTCCCTCCCCCTGTGACGACGGGCTCCTTTCATTGACTTCTCCCTTCAGATCTGCTCAGCTCAGCTTCCATATGTTTTTCTTACACTGTCTTCCCATCTCCATTAGCTGGTGCCCTGCCTTACATTTTCTCTCAAGCCTCAAGACTTCTGCCACTGGAGTGTGGATATCCACAGAGGTAACAGTCAGAAATGCTCAGGAAACATGGCTTTCACACCCTTTTCCCCAAAGGAGACTTTGCAGGAGTACATAAAACACAGAAACAGTCACATTTGGCACTTCTGCTCACAGGAGCATCTTAAGGCACTTCGTGAGCAACTAATGAGTCCCTCAGCCTCAACACTCTGCTGTGCTGTGCTAATGAAGCATCATCAGCACCAACACTCTGCCTGTGCCATGCTAACAAAACATCACCAGTACTGTGGGTCTCTCCTATTCTCCACAAGAAAAAAGCTTATTCCATATCATCTGCAGTCCCCACAGGGAGTCACACTGGGTGGTTTTCCAACCAACAGGAGAGCTTGTATTCCTCCAATGGACTATCAAAACAGTGTGCAATAAAAGCTAATAAATATTGAAACAATAAACACTAACATCAATGATTTCATTAAAGACATTATAAAAGATGCCCATGTTTGTCTGGCAGATCTCTGTCTCTGATGCAAGGCAGTCTCTCTAACATGACTCACACCAGCCTGAGCAAGGCAAGGAGGAGCCAGAGCAGCCTAACGGTCCTGTGGGAACTCCAAATATTCCGGCCAATTCCTATGGATGCAAACATGGCCCATGTAAACGAGCTCCTTCTCCATGCAGGAGGAGGGGAATTCCACCACACTTTTTCTGCCGTGGCTCTTGCTCCCAGCACCACCCACACAGAGAACTGAGTCTTCTACACAGTCAAAACCCAATGACCCACCCCCCTCCTCAGGGTTACCACTGTATTGCAAAATTACACCCTCTTCTTTCTGCAGAGAAACCAGATCTCGTGCCTGCCCATGCTGGTATTTCCAGGTATTTTCATTTTGCAAGATAATCCTCCTTCATTCACGGGGATTTATCATGGGGAAACCCTTCTATCCTGGTCGCTGGTTGTTGGTGCTCGTGTCTTTCTCCCTGTCACAGCCATCCTTCAAAGGAAAGCTCCCTTCAGGCTCTCCTTCTCTGCACCTCAGATAAACCAGCCCCTTCTGCCACAGCTGCTGACACTGTCAAGAGGCAAAGGAGCTCGGGAATGCTGCCCCCAGCCAGAGCCCATGGTGAGGGGCACCACCAAACCTCCAGTGACACAGAGTGTGGCAGCTGCTGTGCAAACCTGGCTCTGCGGCCAATCCACTGGGCTCATCCTGCCTGGGTACCTTGTCTGAGTCTGACTCATTTCAAGTCTGACTGCCTGCCTGCCTTCCTCAGTTTGCTGATGTAGCAAGGGCTTTTTTGGGAATCCAACCATTCTTCCCAGAGACAGAGAACAGGCCAGGGGTGAAATGTGCTTACACATTTTATTCCTTCTCAGCAGAGGAAGCAAAAAGAAGGACTCAATTTTCACAGCATGTGGGACCTTGATGCCCTGCTCCTGTAAGGGCTGAGGGAAGAGCCCTGCCCCATCTGTCCTCTCCCCAGGAGGAATTCCTCTCCAGCCCACATCCCTGCTGCAAATGAGAGCAGCAGTGTCACCTGTGCCATGCACCGCTGGCAGTGAGACCTGAGCTGCCTGCACTTCTGGGCGGGGCTTGACTTTGCCTGGCTGTGACAGGGATGCCGTGGGTGCCAGTCTGGGCTCTGGGCACACGTTCGGGGGGGCAACTCTGGGTAAATATGCTTTTTGCACGTGCTTGAGAGAAGGAACTGCACTGTGCCCAGTGTAGCCATGGTCTCTCTCCTGAAGCCATAAACTCTGCCCAGGTTTGAGAGTCATTCAAGCCAATCAGATGAGAGGAGCATAAAAATATTTTCAACTCAGACCTGTCATCATCTCTGGACTGTCGATAAATCTGTCTGGTCTGTCCTTCAGCTGGAGGTTCACTGGGAAGTGATGGCTTTTTTCTGATGTGTGGAGCTGCACACAAAAAAACAAAAGAAAACTTACAAAATTTAATAAAATGGGAGGTTCTGCATGCACACCATATGGATTAACCTTCCTCGTGAGGCTTCTTTGACCACTGCTCCTCCAGACATGAGGGTCTTATCCTTAGCAGAAGAAGTGGGATGGCTGTTTTGTTTTTATCATTTAGCTGAAGTCCCAGTAAAGGGCACCAGGACACAGTGCACATCGTGGTAAGCACAGAGCCCTGGACTGCTGCTATTTTTAGCAGAAACGGAAAGGAAAATGAACAGCCTGGCCTGTCTGCACATTCTCAGTGCGAGGCTGTGATACAGGTGACATGATGGGAAAGTGCTCTTCTCCAGCTTCCACTCGCAATATTGGTACTGGTGAAAGCCCAAATGTTTGCTGCATTTTGCAAGTGCAGTTTGCCCTCCAACAACCACACACTGCTTTCCAGGGAGTGTCACAGCATTTTCTCAGGCCACTTCCTTGTTCAAAATAAAAGCTACAGAAACAGCAACCCTGAAAGGTGGCCAAATTTTTTGCCTGAACTGAACTCTTTTCATTTAGAAAGGTAAACAAGCAGCTCTTTCCCAAGCCCCAGGGGAGCAGGGGCCAAAGCCGCTGCAGATCCCCATGGAACTGGGAACACAGCACCGGTGACGTGTGTGTGCCCTGCCAGCATCAGCACACGTGGAGAGCCTCTTGCCAGAGGGGCGAATGCAGGAGTGAGGGATGGAGGGAAGAGAGCAAGTGGTGTCCCACTGCCAGGTGGGAGGTTGGGGGTGAGACCCTGCCTGCCCTTGGACCTGATCCTCAGCTTGGGGGAAGCAGGGCTGGCAGCCTCCCCCCTCGACTCACCAGTACATGTACACACTCCACGGCAGAGGAGTTCACCCACCGGGCTTCAAATGTCCTGTCTATCCCAAAATGGCATTCCAGAGCTGTCTCCTAGGAGAGGGAAGACAAGGGCAGAATGGCTACAACCACTGTTTTGTGCAGTTCTGTCTGTCAGTCAATCAGCAGGGTCCATGTCCCACCTTGATTCTGCCACTGGCACCTGCACTCTGTCTAAGTCAAACAGGAGATGAGTACCCAACACTGAATGTGCAGACCAGGAGCTGTGCCTGGCCCATGGTACGCACGGACCAGGAGCTGTGCCTGGCCCACGGTACGCACGGACCAGGAGCTGTGCCTGGCTGGGCTCCTGTAACCCCAACAGCGGGCTACCGTAGCTCCTGTGGGCCAGGGTGTGTGGAGCTCATGCTGCAGTGCAGACTGAGAGCCAATGTTGTCCCAGGCCACCTTGTCCAAACATGCCCAAACCAGTCTGTGGTTTGGGCTCAAAGTCACCTTCCTCCTCCTCCTCCCAACAGTTATACAGAGCAAATCTCAAATTCAAATGAGGACCCAGCTGAGAACATTTTCAAAGACAGACTTATGTGCTGTTTTCCTGATAACACAAGGATGATATCCTGCACCAAATTATTGCTGTGCCCACATCCTGCAGGAAAAAAATCCTATCTCCAAGCAGTTGATGCTCCACCACTACTGAGGTCTAACTATCCTTTGAAAACTGGCAGATCTGATAAAAGACATGGAAGGAAGCACCAGACTCCTGGCAGACAGCTGCTAGCTCAGCAAACACACAGGCAAAATCTTCAATGCATCACCTGAGCCCAGGCAGCTCTGGCTCTGCGGGCTGCCCGTACCCCTGGCCTCACATCCCTGCCTGTGCAGTGCCCCTGCTGCAGCAAAGGGGTCGAAGCACATGTTTCTGAGGCTCCCCGCTTCAGCAGCACTCATGAGTTCCTTCAGAGAGTGAAGGAGAAGAAATCCGTCCCAGCACAACTGGGACAGTGAGCAGAAGGTGGTGGAAGGAAGCCGGACTTCCAGAGCCTCTCCAGCTGCCCCAGAGCAGCAGCGCTGCTGCCCCTTTCCTGCTGACTCCATTTCCTGTGGGTTCCACGCACCACTGCTTCCTCCTCCACCACCTCCAGCATCCAGAGAGGAAGAAGGATTTCTCACCCTGTTTTGCTGATTGCAGAGGGCACAGCCTCCTTCCTGGAGGCTGGAGTTGTGCAGGAAAAGGCCACCCCATTCAGGCTCGAGGGTCTGCTCTGCCACTGTGCCCAGGGCAAGAAGGTGTGGTGGGAGTGGTGCCTCCACAGCCCCTGGCAGCACCCCTCAGCACCCCAAAACAGCTCCCCCAGCACTTCCAAAACTCTCCTCTCCTGAGGGACAAGGAGCCACTTGGGTGCCCAGCATGCTGGAATCATCAAGAGGGACAAGGCAAACCTGGCCCCACAAGCCCTGTTGATCTGAGCCAAAATTACTCAGGGCAGCTTTCTACAAACACCAGAGCTTACTCAAGCACCTTCCCAGTGCTCAGCCTCTTTGCCCCAAGTTCCTCTGGTTCTTTCTGGCATGCATCACATCTCTGAAGGCACCATTTGATGTCCACTTCTGCTTTTCGCTTTTAGAGCTTGTGTGTCAGAAAATTTCACAAAAGAGACTTTTTCACACCAAACAAGTGCTGCAGTGATGACCTGAAGTTAAGCAATGCTTCAGTGCTATACTCAAACACTGTGGCTCGGACAGTGCAGGGCTCCCTGCCCGCCTCTCGGAGCTGTGTCCTTCATTCCTCAGCGCGGGCGCTGGGGCTGGGCTGGCACGCGGTGTTGGGAGAGCAGGACACCAGCACGCTCCATGGTGGAGCAAACACCCACAAGGGAATGGGAAGTTTTATTTCCCCCAAACACCTCTCCAAACCTTCCCAATGCCTTTAGGAACTAATTTACCTCAGAGAAAGTTGCATTGGCCAGTGAGATCATGATGTCCCGAGATACACCTGTGGGCATCGGCTCCAAAGGGGCAGGTACTATTCGAGGACAGTCGATTTTCTTCTGCTAGGTACAAAAATAAGGAAAAAAAAGAGGTTGGCTGGGTGCATGCTGAGCATCCTCAGCAACAAGGGAAGAGGAACCATCAGGGTCCTTGATAAGATTCATTTCACTGGGAAATGGGTACTGCCAGGTGCACAGTGACTGTGTAGCTGCACCTCAGCTGCCACTCCAGCAGTGACAGGGCCAGAATGACTCTGAAAGGAGGCACTGCCACCTCCAATGGCAAATCTACCAGTGTGACCCTCTCCCACCCCCTGCATTGCTCACTCCTGCCAGCAGAGAGTCTGTGTTCCAGGGTCTCCATCCTGCACAGCAGCACTGCAGAGTGCACAGGCCACGTGTGCATGGAGAGAGGGTATGAGGATCCACAGGGGCTCCAGTGAGGGGGCTGCAGTAGTAGGGCAGCTGCAGTGAAAGGCTTAAATTAAGCTGAAAAATGATTTTAAAAGGTCATCTGTCTCCCTACTTTTGTTCTAGTTTTAAATTGATGTCTCAGACACTGGAGCCGACTTGGAATTCCAGTCTATGTGACAAACCCATCCTGTTCTCTCATGAGATGTAAATCACACTGCAAAACTACAGCAAAAATGAAGCCAGATTCTGCATGGCCCCAGGGTACATCCAGAGTAATGCCTGTGACAGTGGAGCCATTGGGGTAAAAGACAACAAAATACTTGGTCCATTATGCAGAATCATTTGCAGCAGGCAAGATTTCCTCTCACATGCATTAAAAGTTATCCTGCTGTGGCTCCTCTGATGTCAGTGCTGCTGCTGCTCCAAGGAGAGGCCAAGGCTGCCCTCCCAGTGCTAGGATGGCTGTTCAGACACATCCCTGGGACCAGACATGCAACAAGTGGCAGGTTTCTCTCCTGCCCTCCCCAGACCTAGGTAGGGGTCCGGGAACTACCTGGAAGTGCCTGTTTGACTGTGGAAAAAATGTTTCACATCTGTCAGGACACTCATTTAACCAAGCACAGTTGGTGCTGCCTAAACAAGGAGATTAAATAACAGAGATGAACGTGATAAGAGAAGCAAAACAGCAAAGCAAAGGACTGGGGAGAGATTTCAGTTCCAAGCTTCTTCCAAGGGACTCAAAAGAGTTAAAATAAAACCAGCACAGCTACAACTGAAGTTTCAAGCAAAACCTCCCATGGCCTGGTGAGTCCTTGCATGTCACCACAGCTGGCACAGCTTCCCAGAGAAATACACTTTAGAGGACTGATTAACTTGTCATCTTGCAGCCCTTTCTCCTGCTGTTCACCAGCGACCAGAAATAGAGCTTCCAGCTGACTATAGCCTTCCCATCTGGGTCAGAGGAAAGGGACAGAATGTTTAAGATGCTGCGGATGGAGCTGTACGATGCTGCTTTCCCTCCGGAGCCATGCTCAGGTGCAGCCGCGCCAGCAATGGTTTGTTTACCAAAAGCTCCGACTGCACGATGAAAGCACCGTGTTTCCAGGGCTACAGAGCACCTCTCCTGCAGCTGCTCACGAGATCAGCAGGAGGCACAGAGAGAAAACAAACGTGCCCAAGCAGGTCAGCATCCAGCCCAACTGTACCTCTGGAACAGGAGATCCGAGGAGATGAAGTTAGTCCTTTGCTAATTGAGGACTAACCCAGGGCAGTCCCCAGGTGACTCCACAGCCCTGATGTCACCCAGCATCACTGCTGAGACTGACACCCCCAAGTCCCTGGCCCCAGCAGCACAGCAGTGCCCAGCAGCACACACAGCACGAGCACCCATTGCCCCAACAGACCGGCACGTGCCAGACCGCTGCAGAGTTCCCCAGGCCCTGGCACAGGACAGACACCCAACAGGAGCAACCATCAGGATGGTTTTCATCTTCCCAGCACCCATCCAAACAGCCAGAGAAAACGCCAGACACTGAAACCTGTGAAGTGGACAAAGAAGAGGCTGCTTCCCCAAAATACCTGGGTAGGCACAGGCAGACACAGCTGATCCCAACACGCTGCCTGTGCTGCTGGGAGCTGCCACTTGGCAGGGACTTTTCCATCCCTGTTTCCCAGGGATTTACAGGATCCACATGAAGCTGAACCGTGTTGGCTTCTGCTCCACCCCCATGCTCTGCACTCAAAGTCGCCCACCTCCTCCCCACCGCAGGAGGGCAGATGCCAGGGCTGCCCCTGGGGGCAGCCTGAGAGTGAGGGTGGGACATCTGACACGGGGCCAAACTTCTCTTGATGATGAGCATGGGGAACACTGGGGGCCTGAGTTAAGAGCAGAGCACTGGTGCAAAAAGGATATTCAATTTACAGTGTAAAAGCTTGGCTTGGATCTAGAGCAGATTGATTGCTGAAAGGCCCATTCTATTTAAATGAACTTCAATTTAAATTTCAGTAGTAGGAACACTCTGAGCCTCTGGGTGTTAAAGCTGCAATTTGGAAAGGGGGAATTTTCTCCTCTGGATGAGCACCACCAGTGGTGCTCCAGCACATTATTAACATACAGCAACCTCAAGTCAAAGCTGAAGGAATGGTGGAGTGTGGCTGTTTCTTCTTGTACTCAAACCCGGGTGGCCCAAGATGCGGAGAAAGAGCAACATTGCTCTAGGTACGAGAAGAGACGGAGAGCCAAGAGATGGAGCCCACGGGAGGCACCAGGACACCTGAATCTTTTAGGCAGCTGCCAGCCTCCTCACATGCACAGCACAGCGTGGCACGGTGCAGTTGCAGCTTACCTGCCCCCACACATCCCCCTCCTGAACACCAGCTGAGGACAGTGCCCCAACTCCAGCAGGGCACAAGCCACGGCCAGCGAGTGCAGACCGCTGCTGGAGGAGGCTCAGAGCCTGAGCAGCAGTTTAAGGGGCCTCACCTTCATCTGCAGCACATCATCACACTGTGAGTGGTTGGAGACGCACGTGTAGGCAGAGGGGCACCAGTGACACTTCCACCTGGCTGAGAGGCAGCTGGTGCACCTGAAATGGCAAAGGCATGTGAGAAAAGCAGAATATAGGTTGCTCAGAGGGGCTGCACCTCAGCCCTGCAACCCATCTTCACACTGTTAAGCCTTTGATGGTGCCTAGACAAACCCATGGCAGGTGCTGGATTTCCCTCTCCTCTCCCTGGGAGCTGGCAGGCGATGTGGCCAGAGCCCATCACCCCCAGGCATCCCTGCCCAGCCTCAGGCTACAGTGGATTGGGAGCCACCCTTCCCTGCTTAGCAAAAAATGGTTTTCCCCCCCAAAATGCTCTTTCCCTTCATCTGTCTCTCTGAGGAGTCAGACAGGTTGGACCTGATGAAGACTCTCCCTGCTGTTTACATCGACATGAGAGCACTGGCGGGCTGTGTGAAGCCACGGAGGGTCCTGTGGTCAGGTCCTGCTGTTATGCTCCTGAGAGGTGGATGAGTTTTGGTGTGTGACACTAGAGCCCCCCTCAAGCTGATGGGGGTATGGGACTGCTCCCACCTGGGGCTGGAACGAACAAGAGAGCATGACCTTCCCTTTCCCAGCACTCTACAGACGCCCCCACAGATTGCTGGGGAAGCCACCTCTGCTGCTGAAGGGTTAACAGAACAAGCTTTATATAAAAATATTATTCATGTTCAAAAGAAACCCAACATGTCCAGATGGCTTGGGGACCCTCCTCTGGCATCACATCTCCCACGATCCTGCCAAATCCTGCCCAGGCCTCCAGCCGCCTTCTGGCAGGGGTTGTGCTCCCCCATTAACCCCACACAGAAGGACCCTCGTCCAGCTTTGTGCTGGCACCCTCCCAGCTTCAAACCACCCCACCTTTGTCACCCCAGTGCCACCCACACCCTGCCACCACCCGCCCGCGGTGGCTCCGCTGCCTGCACGCTGGGGTCACTTACGCTCGCCTCGGGTAAATGTTTCCAATCCTTTTGCAATCATAGATGGTGAAATTGGCCCGGATAATGTTTTTGTTGTTGACCCGGAGAGAAGTTTCAATGACCACGTGGTCTGAGAAAATCAAGCCAAAGAATATTGGGTTGCAAGAGCCCCTTGCTCACACTCACACTCAGTAGACGAGAGAGACCCTTGGGAAAACAAGGGCTAAATCTGATTTGTTTTCTCTAGGGCTTCCTCTGAGCTGCATTTCAGAGCTTGGACCAGTCATCCTTTGTCCTCTCACCTTCAGCTCTTCCCTCCTAAATCAGCACTTTACATTACTCTCACAGAAAAGAACATTATGACTTTGAGCACAAAATTCCAGCGTGTTATGCAAGTGTTAATTAGCAGATTTAATTATTGTCTTCACGTACAGTTGGTGCTAAATTATGTTTTTAAAAAATGTGGTAATTAAAACATGTTAGTTATCATATTTTAAAATCCCGCTCACTTTCCCCATGCCAACAAACCTGCAGAGAGTGGAAATCCCTTTTTTGGCTGCTCAATGCACCATACTACCTTCCCTCCCCCCAAAATTGCTTCATTTTTTTCTTTGCAATTTTGCCATATAAGCGCACCAGGGAGAAGAAACAATGCCTCTTTCAGAATACTGACAATAAATCAGCGCACTGGATTCCAGAAATTCATTTGGACATTGCTGTAACCAACAATACAGAGCAGTTAATGATCTCCCATTCTTTGGATAGCTTGGGAGAAAGGCAATGCAGCTTTACAAATGGGCCTAGGAAAAGTGGAATTTTCAAAAGGACTAGCTTATTCTCCCCCTATTGAAGTCAGCCGTCTTCAACAGCACATTCACTCCAGGCTTGAAGGATGAAAATTTAACAAGTACTCAAGTCTGGAATGAAGCATCAAACTTCTCCGAATGCACTGAGGGGGGCTGACTCCATCACTAAGCGGCCAGTTCAGACCTGGTCAGCTCAGCCAGCAGCTCAGCTGACTTCAGCCTCATCCACAGGTGCTCATCTCCTCCAAAGGCAGCTCTGTGGAGTCTTGAGACAGGCTTTAGTACCATAAGGAAACAGGAGACACTGGACACCTCTGCCTGGGTTTTGATTGCAAAATGGGGGCTAAGAGTTCCTGAGCTCCTTTAGGTACCCACTCACTCTTCCTCCAAAACTTCTGAAAGGCAGCGTGTGTTTGAGAGGGAAATTAAACAAAACAATTGAAGATATCAATATAAAAAACTACATTATTTGCCCAGGGCTAAAATATTTTTGGCTTAGTACAAGCTAAATCTAAAGCAGAAGCTTGAACCAGATAAAAATAAGTACATGAACTGGCATTTAAATTCTGACATTTAAATCAAAAATTGATAGATTAGAAATACTATCAATTCATGTAAAGATGGTGGAACTCCTACGCTTCAGAGTCATATGCCCTGTAAAACAGAAGCAGCTTCGGGCTTTTCTTCCCTGGATGCATTAACTGCACATACAAATGAAAAAAGAAATAAAGCATATTAAAAACTACGTCCACAAAAGTGGTTAGGAGGAACGCAACTTGTGTGCCTCTACATACCTTGGTCATCAGGAAATGCTGGATATTTCTCGTGTGGAAGCAAACTGCAATAAATAAATTGGTTTACATAATCCCCAGCAACTCTGGCTACTGTGTGGATGTTGTTTCCATAGTCACACGAAATATTTGTTCCATTCAGGTTCGGGATAGTTCCATTTATTTGTATTATTAGGGCCTATATTAGACAAAAAAGTCAGCTATTATCACAGAAAATTGTATTTAGAAATTGTCAACATTTTAGAGGTAGGCGACTCCAAAACAAGCCCACAGACAGGGTCTGTCTTGAAACAAATAATATTTTGATGAAAACCTTTAAAATATAATTAAAATAGTTAAAAATAGCAACAATACAAAACCAGGAAATTAGTCGACTCAGCTGTCTGCAGCTGATTGTCTGTATTTGGAATTTTGTGACCCTCCCCTGTGTGTTTGCTGCAGCAGCTCCAGGTCTTTTTTGCCTATGGGCTCGGCTCTAGGTGCTGTTTGCCTACAGACTTGGCATCCAGCTGGCTCAGGCTCTGGGGTGCAGCAGGTCACCTCCCCAAGAGCCTTGGCCTGATACAGCAGTAAGCAGCAGAGCTCAGCATCCCCCTGACCCACATCCAAGCCACCGGAAGCCGTGCTGCTCACAGGAGGATAGTTACCCTCCCTGAGGGTAGGCAGGGGCTCTACGGACGCTGCAGGGGATTGGCTGGGTACCGGCATCAAACGCACCGGGTTCTCCTTGTCAATATTGATCTCAGGCTCCAGGATGGTCATGGAGGGGCACTGCTGCACTCCTTCACTCACACTCGCCCAGAAGTTGACCCCTGTGGAGTTGGTGCACTCGTGCTGCAGAGAACATCTGCAATGAACAGAGGAACAGCTCATGGTTGATGAGTTTTAAAACAGGTGATAAAAATGTTGAATTCCTTGTGAGGGAAGATCCTGAGAAAATCCTGTGTCTGTATCTTTCTCCTTCATCCATGCAGCTAAGCCTTAACGTTTGCTGCTATGTCTAAAGTGTCTGCTTGCCGTGATAAAAGCATGTATTCCCACAGCACCAGTGGAGCACCATGACTGAGGAAGGCAGGAGAAGGCCAGGCTAAACCCAAACTCAGGAGATGACATGTTGTCCAACGTCTTCAGTTTGCAAATGTGGAATCTAATTTTGAATATCCCCTTTTGTGTGTGATTGTCTTCTACTGATATATGAGATCTGCCGGGGCAAAGATGGACATTCAGAGGTGTGGGTTCTCCCAGTCCCATGGTTTGACACCTGCAAGAGATTATCCGCACTGGCAGCTGCCTGCAGCACGACAATGCAGCTACGGTGAAATCTTGGCTCTGAAGAACATCCCTACCCTTTGGGCCAGGTGCAATTTTTTTTAACAGCACATATTTTGTAAGGAATGGAAAAAGACTGTTGGTAGTGTGACTGTGGGGAAATACAAAAGGTGCCAGAAATTCTTGCCCAGGCTTGAGGGCCGAAGGACAGGCTGAAGCATACAGGACATGGCTGGTCCTACCTGGTCTCCATCGTGCACCACCCACAGTAGGCATCAGCGGCGGCCAGGCACTCCGTGCACGTTGAGTACTGGCTGCAGGCAGCCACCTTCACCCGCGTCATCTGCACAACAACAGCACAGCTGCTTCCACACTGTCACAGCCCCACAGGAACACCCACCCAACCGGGACGCACCAGCACGGCCACTTACAGCTGGAGACAAGACACCAGCACCTCAGGCTGTGACACCCCTTACCCTGGAGCAAATTCACCCTCCACGCCACAGAAGCAGACCCTGGCAGGGCTTGGAAGCTGGAGGTGTGTCACAGCCACCTGGCATGGGGGCGAGCCCGAGAAGCCGCCTGCTGCTCACTGGGGGCCCCCACAGCCTGTTTAAGCCAGGGGCTGTGAGCCCCAAGACAGGAAGGATGCCCAAGGGCTTGGGCAGCCACAGGGTTTGCAGCTGGCTGAGCTGAGCTGAGCTAGGCTGGGCTGAGCTGCTCCTTTTCAGCTGGCACCATGGCAGAAGCCATGTGATAACCAGGTTACGGAATGTGACACTGCACCTTTCAGAGGTGTCAGATGGAGATGGCTTCATAGCTTGTCCTCCTCTGTGGAAAGCTCTCACCCAGACCTACAGAAAGCTCCTTTCCAGAGAGAGCCCAGCACTCGCTGGCTATTTACAAAAAGATCAGAAAGCAGCACCACTTTAGAAACCTTGGTTTGTAAAAAAATCAAAGTACCTCTGGGGACTCACTTGGCAGGAGCAGTTGGAAGGGAAAGCATGTGTTGATTTCTGCTCTCTCCTCCTTTGATGTCTAAACATTTGGGAAGGAAACCTGAGTGGTTTGGAACAGTGGGGACTGAAAATGTGAGGTGCCAAGAGCCCTGAGCTCCCACCAGGCGAGCACAGCCCGGGCTGTGGGCTCGTTGGCCAGAGCCCCACTGCACTCACAGCACCTTGCTGTTCCCCAGCCCTGCAGGGCTCAGCAATTCCACCCCACCCCTGTCAAGCTCCTGGGGAGCTTCCCAGGGTGCTAACTCCACCAAAGAAAAATTAACTCATCAGATTTATTGGAAAAGAAGCAGTCAAGGGAGGCACCACATGGGGTGTTTGATCAGCCCAAGCAGAGGGCACAGCCCAGCCAGGGGCTGAGATGAGACAGTCGGAGCCATCAGCTAAAGAGGCGTCCTGGGAGGGGTCTGTGAAATGATAATGACCAATCTGTAGGGAATTAGAGCTTGGAAAATACAAATGCAACATGTAACATTTGTGGTTGTGCATCTGTTTTGACAGATTAAAATGTAATTCAGGACAAACCACCAGTGCCTGGAGCGCTCAGCTCTCGTCTCCCTCCTCTGTTAACTTGATGGAGATGAGACCGTCTGTCTGTACCTGCTGCGGCTCTCCAGGTCTCTGCAGAGCCCTCCTGCCAAGAGCTGAGCAGAAACCTCCCCAGGGACCACTTCTGACAGGCAGACTTTTTGTCTGTAGGATCTCCCGAAAGCCTTCCTAAAGACCATGTACTGTCATTTTGGGGTTTCTGTACAGGAAAAACCTCTGCTTATTTCTGTATTCCCGTAAGTGCAGTTTTAGTATCTTTCACTCTCCTTTTTACCTGACCACCACAAAGACCTGATAAGCTGGGCTGCGTGGTGTTACCACCCAGCACAGGAGGATGAACAGGCACCTCCCCAGAGAGCCTGGTGACAGCCAAAGCTCTGAACATCTTGGCTCTGACCATTAATCTTAAAGAAAATCTTATCGCCCCTTTCTGTTCCAAGCTCTGAGCTAAATCAAGTGTGTGATGTGCTCTAAGAACTGTTTTGTTGAGGACTGAAGATCTCACCTGGTAAGAGGTCATCAGGTAGAGGTAGGTGGAATCAGAAGGGTCAAATTGCATGATGGGATGGACAGGCTCTCCGTAAGCCACCGAAATGGATCTCCTGCTAATAACCTTCATTGTACTGTCCAGGTTAATCTGTAGAGAGAAGAAGCCAATCACTGAGACCATTTTCAAACACTAAGGGGAGAAGTTTATTTCTCCTTGGTTATACACGAAAACCAAAGTGGTAAACAGTGGTGCCCCACATTGTTGAGCACTGTGAATCTCCGCACACTTTGCAGGCTGCACACACGGAGCTTTCCTGGAAAGTCAGCTCTGTGTCACTGGGCAGGCACCCCAGCCTTGCTCCATGCAGGACCCTCACAGTCCCTGGTCCCTCTGAGGGGCTGCCTCTGGAAAGTGTCTGATTGGAAGCTCTGCCCCTGCACGGCTGCATCCAGCAGGCACAGCAGCGTTTGTGTTACCCTCATGCAAGCGCACCAGCCTTCAGCCCTCATCGCATACATATGCGCATTCTGTACAGAGAACACTGAGTTTCCAAAACTTAATGAAAAACAATGAAAATCAGCAACAGGGCTATACGGCATGGCATCCCCTGCTCCCTGCATATTTGAAAGATAAGTGTTGTCACTCCCAGCCAGAGGAACCTTCTATCCCTGCTGACTCCAGAAGACCACGGCAGCTGCCACAAGAGTGCCAAGTCCTACCTTGCCTCATGAATCACCAGCTGAAGCGCTGGCAGTGATGGAGGAGGCTGCACAGCATCAGCCTGCCTTTCAGTTCTCTGAATGTCTTGGCATTTGACTTGAAAATTCAGTAAATTAAATGTGGCATTGCTGAGAGGAAATAACAATGGGGCTACACAATTTCTCGTGACAGTCACTTTTCAGCTTAAAACAGAAAGGGAGTGAGGAAAATTCTTGCCTCCTTACTAGCAAAGGAAGGCAATAATTGTAATGACCAAGTGTGCCTCTGCTCTCTAAAGTGTGGATTAATTAATTAACATAGTTTAACTAATTCTTACACTAGAGCAGCACTGACACACCCCAGTACGACAGCACAGGCTCAAAGCAGAGGCTTCTCTCTGCTAAGAATCACATGCAAGCACTGAGAGCTATGCAGAAAAAACAGGGGACTATCGTTGTGTCCATTTTAAAAGTTGGCCAGCCAGAAGCTAAATGATTTCCCTGGGATCACCCAAGATATCCATGAACTGAGCCCTGACATTCTCCACTGCAGCTCTGCAACCATCCTCTCTCCCTCACTGCTGAGATGCGCTTGATGCGTGGCTGTTTACAGACACCTGTGCCTCGGTCCCTCTGCCTCCTGGGCACATTCACCCTACACCCTCTTCACACAGGCACTTTCCCTGGATCCCAGGGGGCTGCAGGCTCTGGGGGAGAGCCCCCACAGCAGCACAGAGGGGCAGTGACCACCAGTCCTGGTGCAGCAGGCTAGCAGGCTGGGGTGGGCTGCAGGGCACACGCTGCGCCGGTGCTGGTGCGAGCAGAGCGAGTGAAGTCCTGGGTAACCCCACCACAGCACTTGTCTGCAGCCTTCCAGATCTGGACACGTGGGACTTGTCACGACAGACCCCTCCCGCCCACCGTTACCCTTGAGAGCACCCTGGCACATCTTACCCCTGCCGTGCTGCCCATGCCCTGCTGTCCCTCTCACGACTGCTAGATGTGGTACTGGCCCTCACCAAATGCCCATTTGCAGCTGCAGAATTGCATCAATGCCCCATACATGCCCCTGGTAGCCCTAATTGCTGCTGGCAGGAGCTGGGCAAGCTCTATTTCTGCCCCTCTGCTGTCTTTTCTCAGGCAACAAATCTGAATGATTTGCTCACGCAAAGTATCTCGCGTCCCGTGCCAAAGAGCAAGGAGCCCCAAAGGTAGAAGGGCTTCTGGTTATGCAGCTGTGTTGTGGAATTAGATTACAGCTATCTGAGCAAATTATCCCAGCACAGGGTAGCCAGGAGCCTCTCCCTAATGGAGGCACTGCAGATAAGGCTGGTCTCTCTGAGATGATAATGGAGCAGAGCTGTTAATGCCGTGTGAACAGGCTGCGCTGCGTGTGGCATGTGCCCCCCAGCCCTCTGCGCCTGGCTTAATGCCAGCTCCCTCCCACCCTCCTGAGTTACCTGCCCCTGTGGGCAAAAATCAAAGCAGGGAGCTCCTTTGTGATTGTTCCCACATTTCTTCCAGGAGCACTTAGATGCAAGGGAAGAGACTGGATAAGTTTTCTTCCATCCAAGTATTTTGATGCAATATCCCACATTATGCACCAGTCCCCCCAGGCAGAGATAAAGCAGGTATCAGCTGTCTCTGCTCCAGGCCTTTTCCCCCTCGTCTCTACGGACTTTCGATACTGGGAGTTTACCAGACTGCTGTGACTGCCTGGAATCAAAACTTTCTTTGGCGAACTTCAAGCGCTAAGGTTACTGAGAGCTTGGCCTTGTGTCCTGGCTGTGGATCTGGGGCATTGCATCACCTTGCTTCACCTCTGGCATGTTATTTAGAACAGACTCCACCATGGGTTCACACCTGCTTTGAGCTCAGCTGTGAAGAAGAATCTCTCTATGATTCCCCTGTCTACACAGAGTCTTCAAAAGCCGGCAGCTCAGAGGGAGAATTTATTAGAAGAGCTTTATAATAATTTTAATAACTTCAACAAGTAAAGTAATAAAAAACATTGTAATTAAAATTATATAATATTGTGAATAGAATTGTATTGTTCTAAAATGATACTAATATAATTAATAAAATCGTTTAATAAAATTAATTAATAATTCAGTGGTCTACTATAGCATTTTCAGCTTAAGGTTCATCAAAAACATCCTGCTCACATGGCAGCCCTGAGCAGTGATTAACAGCCACCACCATCAGGCAGCATGTATCACTGTCCAGGTTATGGCAGCGCCCAAAGACTTCTTCACTGCCTGATGGAAGCAGGTGTTCAAACCAAGTAGACAACAGATGTCATCCTCTGGGTAGACTGGAGGTGCTGGAAGGGGGAGCCCTGACACCCACCCTGTCCCCAGCTCTGCTGCCCCATGCTGGTGCTGCTGGGCCCCACTTGCCTTCAGGAGTCCTCCACTGGCTGTGCCCAGGAACACGACTGTGTAGTTGTTGACACTGGCCACTGCCACTGCAGTCAGGCCGCTGTAGGTGAAGATGGGGGTGGCTGTGACAGGGTTCACGATGGCCAGTGGGTGCTGAAGGTGTGCGGCTCCGCAGTCCAGCTGCTCCGGCTGCAGCTGTGGAGAGACACAAATATCACCAGGCTGCACAAACTTCAGTAGGTTCCCTTGCCATCTCCCCTCAGGAGCAGTGGAGACAGACTTCTCTAGAGCCCCTCACTGCTGAGTCATGGAACAGGAAAATGCAACTGGCTCTGGCCGATGAGCTGACCCGCAAGGGCTGGCATGTGGGGCACAAGGCTGGTAGCAGGGCTCCCACATCGATTCACTGTCAGGTGCCAAGGGGCAAAGGCAGACCAGTGGTTAAGGACTTGTCATTGACCTGTGTCTATAAGCAGGCATTTGACTTGTTTGGCCCAAAGCAAGACAACAGACTTGACTCCCCTGTGCTAAATTAATTAGTGCATTTGCTGCATGACAGCAGCATTTGCAAGTGGAACCGATGTCTCGTATTCCTCCTTCCCTGCCAAGACACACCCAAGATTTATGATCCCCTCACTCCAAATCCTCTGAGATTCTCATGTAATTTCTGCTCAGACAACATGGATGGATTCAACAATGCCTGAACATCACAACAGTCTCACTGCCAACAGTTCACCTGCTGTCACTCCTACAGCAGCTTTTCTGAGCTGCAGCGGGTGCAGCCAGAGCCGTTCAAATGATGGGTGCATTTCAAGGGCCAATACCACATCATCTACAGTGTCACCCCAGCTTTAGCCTACTGGAGGCTGTGACCACACTGTCACACTCCCTGGCAGGGCTGGCATTCCAGCAGCGGCAGGCATCCGCTAAATGCATTTTACAGTTTCATCGCATCTCATTCTAGCAAAAAGTAAAATCATAGCCCAAATTCTTAAGCATGTATGTTTGCCCTGTAACTGGGCCACACAACTTTTTTATATTAAACAGAGGACATGGCAAGCCATTCATGTTTCTGATTTAACGATTCCTTCCCTTCACAAACAGATATTTAGAAATTCATTTGAGTTTATTTACTTGTCTTTCAGATTATTATCTCTAGCTCCTCTTCATTACTCTCTAAGAATATCACCACTTGAAGCTTACAAGGCTCCTTTCTGCAGGGAAACTGAGGCACAGAGGCACGTCCAGCCACCTGGGACCCCAAGGGATGCTCAGCACCTCCTCTCTACAGCAGCTGCGCAGGAGCTGGGTCCGGCATCGTTGCCTGCCAGCCTGCAAGACATGGCCGTTTCTTCTCACAGGTGGCCAAAATCACAGGAAGTCCCTTATCTGCAGCGCCTGCCTGCTTATAAATCACACATTTCAGAGCTCATATCAGGGCGAAGTGTTTTCCACAGTAAACAGGATGTAACTATTCTAACCCAGGCCAAGCTTTATTTTGGCTGCACACATCCTTCCTCTGAAACACCTTTCTTCAAATGACATCAGATCTTCCAACAAACGGATGGGTAGGAGACATATGGTATTTCCCTCTCCTGGCTCCAAAGAAGGGATGACATGCTGTGCTGCTGCTGCCTTTACCCCACAGCACCAAGGGGACAGCTAACTCCATCACGTTACAGTAAACAGGATACAGCCAAGTCACATCCTTCTGCAGGCACCGGGCAGTCACCACAGCTGGGGAATTGCACTGGATGATTGGAATAGGCGGCCATCTCCAAGTGGACGGGGTTAAATCTCACTCCTTCTTAAATCAAGCTGCCCTATCCTGAAGTGGGAAAAGCACAAATGTTTTCTTCCAAAACCAATCTCTTTCTATAATCTGCATTTTGAAACACCCTGTGGGCATTTACTGTATTGCCTCTATTTTTCTTCGACATGCTCTGGGTACTCAATAACTCTCATAACTGTGGGCTGATTCTAGATCCAAAACCTTCTGCACACAAAAGGTTTGACTCTGCCACTCTGTCGCTGTTGATGAGCCTCCTTGGGCGCAAGCTGGGGGCAGTGGAGCCAGCACCAGCCAAGCAGCACTGCCGTCCCCCACGCGCCGCCAGGACGAGGGGGACACGCTGCTGTGCCCAGCACGCTGCAATATGTGCTATTGCTGCAAAACTTCACAAGTGATGCAAATGAATTCAAATCAAGGGGCCACAGCTAAGAGGATGGTTAGTCAGATTAACCCCTGAGTGCGATTGCAGAAACAAAGTGGGACAGAGATAAAAGATCTCCAGCCACATCAGAGCTCAAGAGTTCAGCTGTCTTCACAGTGTGAGTACAGTTCTTTATCCCAGGCCTATAAGGAGCATAAAAAGCGATTTCCCAGAATTTCCATTACAGCCCCCCAGCCCTGGGCATGCAGGATGTCCCTTCGGGAAGGAAGTCTGTTGGAAACAGAAGGAGGAAGAGGAGTGGTGAGGCAGCTCTCAGGAAAACCATGAAATGCGCTGATTTCTGCATCCTGTGTTTGTGACCTTAAAAATAGTTCTCAAGCAAAGCTGGAGCTAATTTGTGACTCAGAAGCTGCGGTGCAGAGGAAAGCCCTGAGCCCCTGCCCTCCACGAGGCCATGCTGGCTGCGCTGCAGCAGCTCCAGAGCTCTGGAGTGAGAAGGGGGGCCCAGCCTCTTTCAGACTTCGTATCAGAGAGGATTAAAGTGTTGGCTTCCAGCATGCCTGGAGTCCTGGGAAAATGACACAGCCAGCATCGGATAATCCGCTCCAAACTTGTTGATTTGTGGGACTTAGCCATCATCTTCATCGGCTCAAAATTTGGCAGCTGCTCCCACACAACTGACATTTTCAGGCCATTAAAGGCTGTGATAAAAGGGCTCTAGTTTTATCTCTTGCCTTCCTTAACATAAACCATTAGGCTTTTATTAACATTTAGGTATGACTCAGGGAAATTTCTGACTGCAGAGAGAATATTCAGAATAATTTGGATACTGTCTGAAGAGAATAGCAGGACACACTCTCACTGAGCAGTAGGGACAGGCTAAAAACCAATGGGGAGACACTGCATAGGAGAACGGACACAGCCAGTGACACCAAGCCAGCCTGGCTGCATTATGCTAAAGGAGAGTACAAGCCCTGCTCTGTGTCGGGCAGAGTCCAGACCAACAACACCCCCCAGCATCCCCGCAGAGCTCCCCCGCCCCCAGCAGTTTGTACACACAATCACGCGTTTATCTGCTGCAGTGTCGCAACCAGACCTGTCAAAACCAGGCTTTTTGGGATGCCTCGAGGAAAATGTCATCCTCAGAAGAGGACTCCGCTGTTGAGGCACTTGAGATGTAAGCAGTCTCCAGCTGCAGTGCTGCTCAAAGGCAGGCATTAACACAGAGCTCCTCAGACTTCCCATCATATTTTTTAGGCAACAGGAGGGCAAATCAATGTGCGCTTGTGGCTAGTGAACGCATTGAGTCTGAGAATCTCTGACAAAGTGAACCTGGACAATTTTTTCTCAAGAATTACCAACAGCACAGGACCCCTGCAGCACAGCAGACATTTTTACCAAAAAAAAAAAAAAAAAAAAGGCTTAAAATGAGACTTCCACTCCCATTTCACTGTTTGCTTAGACCACAAGTTCCTCAAGCGAGGATGTGGTGGTTTTGCTGTGTTTTGCCCATTTGCACAATGCCATCCCTGAGCTAGGGTACTCTGCAAGCCACTAATGTTGACACCAGTAATGGTCTATCCCAACATCCCCCTGCTCGCAGCAGCCACCTGGACCATGTCCCTGCAGGGAGCCATCACTCTTAGAAAACTCATTCTTCCCTCTCTCTACTCTTGACTCCAAACTTTTCTTTCCTGCCAGCTCCTAAATTTCGCTCTTGGCAGCCTCACATGGGACTGGTGGGTGGGGTAAGGAAGGGCACAGGGCACAGAGGACTGCTAGAAGGCAGGGCACAGCAAGCACAGGACTGATGGCTGGGGAAAGGCATGGCTGGGTCGGGCCAAACCACTGCAACTCAGCAGCCGCAGCCATGCTCACCTCCACCACAGCCACAGCCCTCAAACCACCAGAGCTGCGAGGGTTTGAATGCTGGAAGAGGCTCTCAGTGTCTCAGATTATCTCAGAGGGCAAAACCCAAGCTCCATCTACTGCTCTGGCAGAGGCAGCTCTGGGCAGACAACATGTATGCCCACTCGGCTGCTGCCTGCCAGAACCCACTTCAGCAGGAGGACACAGAGACCAGGACAGGACCAGGGCACTGCAGGGCTGCAGGCACAGCCAGTCTGCTACAGTAAGGCCAAAGCCTGGCAACAGCTTGGACAACCATGGGTCCCTATTGCCACCTAACCACCTGCTGCTGCGAGTCCTCAGAGGCTCCAGCCCCAGCTCCAGCAGTGTGATTCCCCTCTAAGTCTCCTCTGCTCCCTCCTCTAGCCACAACCGGTCCAGCTTGTGGCCAACATCATTCCATCAGCCGCAACCCCATCATGCTGACCCCAAATGGAAAAGAAAGCTGAAGGCAATGTGGACAGGTGACTGGCAGGACCCGCACAGCCCTCCTCCAAAACACCCTCCCCAGCCCTGGCAGCCACAATATGGGTCCCCCTTCCTTGCTCCACACAAGCTGGGGGTCTGGCACTCATCAGTGCTTCCCCCAGCAGGGCACTGAAGCAGCAAGTGCAACAGCATGGGGAACTGCTCAAAGCAAAGGAACATGAAAAAATAGCACTTTTTAAACTAGAATTGCACCTCCTTCATGCTGCCAGGAAGACTGGTCAAGCTTATTATGTTAGCCTTCATCCTGCATTAAATACAATACTTCAGATTACACAATCAAATCCACCAGGAATGGGCAAGCAGAGGGATTAACAAACAGGCTCCAGAGGGGTTGTCACAGTTGGAATAGCACGTGTTTGAGCAGCAAGAGCTTGTATGTCCTTTAAATTCACCCCTGTTGGAAACTCAGCTCCTCTTCTCACTCCCTGGGGACAAGGGGCTGAGCAGATCAGCCGAGCGTGCCTCATCTCAAGGACACCCACTCCTGCTCAGAAGCCCAATAGACACCTCCCCCTTCGAAACTGCTCAGAGTAAGATGCTTGGTTTATTTAGGCTGTACTTTCTGAGCTGTTTCTTCCTTGGGAGAGCCCCCCCTCCACCACTCAACCTGTGTTTCTCATTTACATTAAGCTTTGGCTTCAGTAACCAACCTCAGACTATTCAAACTCTCTTCCATAGGGAAGAGTCCCGGGTGAACCATGAGTTTGGCTCCTCAATCTTTGGTCGTTACTATTTTATTATTGCAAGTACTAACACTTAGCACTTCATATGCTCAAAGTGCTCTGAAGACATATCTGTGCACGTCAGGGCTGAAAAAAGCATCCATTAAAGTAACAACTTCTTACCTAACACAACTGGTCTTTTGCATGTGTCAGTTCAAATCTATTTAATTTAGGAATAGTTTATAGTAAATGTTTTCCTGTATTTTCCTCATTAGTTCTGCTGAATCAATTAAGCCCCGAGATAATGAGCAGAACTCTACCCTTCTTTAACGCATCCTAAGTAAAACCTGCCTTTGAGAAGCAACGATTTGCCACAGTGCTGGCCCCCTCTGGGTACCCCCCACCTGCTCCACAGCCTCAGCACTAGTCCAAAAACCAAAACACCACCACCTGGTCGAGCATGCAGCCCACTGATGCTTGTCATGGAAAGGTTAATAAAACCCTTTTTGCTCATTAATTGAGCATTCCAAATGCAGAAGCAACCAAGCCATATAAATGTAGTCTATAGGAGACACACCACTTCCTTGGATCACCAGTGCACCCTTCCTCCCCTCTAACCCCTGCCCTCATTTTGGGGACAGAAGAAATTCAAGTAAAGAAATCAATCAGATGGTTCTGGAAGTGCAAAGGATGAATGTGTGAGCCAGCCCTCACACTCCCACCCAGTGTCCTCTCGCAGGCNGAAGGATGAATGTGTGAGCCAGGCCTCACCGGCCTGTGGCCAGCCCTCACACTCCCACCCAGTGTCCTCTCGCAGGCAGGTGAGACAAAGCAGAAGGTGTTCTCCAGGCATCACTCTGTGCCTGTTGACATCTCCACAGTTTCATCTCTGGAGGTCCTCACTCCCTACCCATTCCCCTCCCAATTAGGAAATTAGGATCATAATAATTATATAACTACAATAATTTCAAAAATTGTTACGAATCAGTGGTCCTACTGGATTCAGCAGCTGAGCACTGCCCTGATCTGGTTAAAGCATGTAAGGCTTCTTTTTCCTCTATCATTTCATATTTTTTCTTCAAGACTGTAGAAACTGCCGTTTCCAAAGCTTTTTGGAAAGACCCACTGAGCTTGCTGTGATACTAAATCTCAGCAGGAAATGACATCACAGTTAGGAGATCCCAGGGACGTAACATTGCATCCCCAGCTCCTCCCAAAACTTGACAGCTTTTCCAGCAGCTTATGTGAGTGTAGCCAAGTTGCAGTTCCACAAACAGGCCCAGCACCAAGACTGCTGCCATGCTGACCAGAGCAGTGTCCTGGCTGGGAAGCCCTGGAGGGGTGCATGGGGAACACCCATCCCAGTCCTTTACCCCTTACCTTGTCCCAGAGACCCACATGCATCAAACCAGATATTACCTGTATCTGGCTCTCCAGACACAGGTTTCTGTCCCTTCAAGCAGACATTTAGCCCCAGTTTCCTGCCCATTTAATGACGTGCTATACCAATTGCCAAAAGCCCAACGTGAGCCCCCGTCCTGTACAAGGCAGTTCCCGACCTTGGGAAACCACACACAACAGCACACCAGTCCTGGTGCCTCTGAACCACAATGCCTAGGTCTATGAGACAGACTGAAGGATAACAGGGACTCACAAGCCAAACAAGTTCAGAATTATATTCCACTAAATTCCCTCACCTTTCACCTCTCTCCTTCCTCATCGAGTGCTATCAGCATACTGTAAAATTTCCCCTCCTAAAATGATCACTCCTCACACATGTTCGAGAACATGCCAGGTTTTCAATAGCCCCTTTTAATTAGGTGACCCACCAGAGATGGCACGTGGTCACAAGCAGCTCACAGCCCGCTGGATGCTGGCAGCGGGTAGCAGACAGTGGATGAAAACCAAATAACCAAAGGACTCGTGCTCCAGAAGGGAGTTGTACACAGCAGCAAAATACCTTAAACAGAGATGAGACAAAAACAGAAAGGCAAGCTCCAAATTTCCTTCAAACAATAGAAGTACGTTTTCAAAATCTAAACTTTCAGGCAATTTTGCTTCTGGGTTAGACTTGAAAAATTTTTATTCCAGTTCCACTTACAATACATAACCTGTGGACTTCTTGTCATGGCAACAATCCTCCAGTGGTCCAGGCCCAAAAATAGGCAGCCTTGTTCCAGTACCTGGCACAGCATCAGCCAGGTTCCATGGCAGCAGATGCAGATGAACCTGCAGCTTCACTGGAGACTGGGACTGGGTTTGTGCCTGGGCTCAACCACCCTGCCAGAGCTCCACAGCTCCCACAGCAGCACTCTCAGGAGCATGGCAGCAAACCCGTGATTGTGGCTCTGGCCATGTTGCATTCAGAGGAGGGGCACAGCAGAACAAGCCCCCTAACAAGGAAAAGAGCTTGACTATCCAAGTTATCCCTATCATGTTTCCCACTGGAGAGAAACCCCAGGCTGAGGAGCCTCTTGTCCCACCTTGCAAGGCTGTGCTTATCCACAGGTCTGATAAACGGGAGAGGAAGGCGCAGGGATTGGCAACAGTAGATCAGACCATGTGCCATCACTGCTACAGCCCTGTTACTGCAGGATGCCACAGCCACCACATCCCCAGTCCTTGGAGACACCCTCGTCCCAACTCCCACAGATCTGCTTAAGGA
This sequence comes from Oreocharis arfaki, assembly GCA_013398015.1. Classification (NCBI taxonomy): domain Eukaryota; kingdom Metazoa; phylum Chordata; class Aves; order Passeriformes; family Paramythiidae; genus Oreocharis; species Oreocharis arfaki. The sequence goes on from VZRR01009528.1 coordinate 551,774, forward strand.
GCCAGCATGCACTCTCTGTGCTGGACAAGCCCCACTGACACTCAGTGGGTATCAAGGCAAGATCATCATGGGCTTTGCTATCCACCCTGCTCACCAGCACATCACATCTGACAAGGGCTCATCTGGGCGCTGTTTGATCTGGGCCTTTCTGGGCACGAGCCATCCCATGGCCCTGCAGCCTCGCTCTGTTGGAACAGTGGCTGCCAGCAGAGCTGCTCTCCAGATGGTAGGAATTAGTACTGTTCCCTCTGCTCAAAAACGTCGATAAATTCTTCTGGCCTCTCGAAGTGGGAGATGTTGTAGTTAGTCTGCCACCTCCTCCACCTGCTGCAAGATGTTACACCCCAGCTTGAAAATAATGACTTAAAATCATTTCTTTACTGACCCAACAGGAATCAAACCCTAAAAAAACAACCAAAACCATCCAACCAAACCAAAAAAAGAAATAGCAAAGAGGATCCCTCCTGCAGACATTGCTGTTGGTCCCCTGCCACACTGTGCTCCCAGGGATGTGTGCTGGGGACAGTCACACAGAAACATTTGGGGCTTCAATTCAAACCCTGGCACTCTTCTGATCAGAGACATCGATCAGGGGGCCCTGATCACAGAGCACCCTCCTCCCCACCATGAAACAAGGACAACAATGCTGCCCTGACACAGGAGCTGCGCTGTACCCAGGGCTCACCATGCCAAAGGGACCTCGAGTGCCTGGGTTTGTACCGACGCTGCCCTGGGGCAGGGCACTGGGGACAACTCCACCAAGCAACAGCCACCCACCCCTGGAGCCGTTTTTCTTCCTCCAGTCAAGAATGCCAATCCCCATCCACCCCATACCTGGTACAGAGGAACAGTCACACCCACAACCATCCCATTCCCAGCACAGAGGAGCAGCCACATGCCCCATCCATCCCTCCTCACTGGTGCAGCTGAGGGGCTCAGCCCCTGCAGCTGGGAGACACTGGCCGGCACGGTCCACCCGGCACATGCCGTGCACAAGCCTGGTGGGGAGGCACAGCCACGCTGCTGTAGGTAGCATGTGGTGGCACTCAGGTGGTTAACACCGATTGTTTCCAACCACCGCTGGTTCCAGCTTGCCTGGTGTTGGCATTAAATTACCACAGCCAGGGGCTCAGACTTTCTATGTTTCCAACTTCTTGCTGGGAGAGGACATCAGAGTGTCACAAGAGTGCAGCTGAACAGACACCTGTTGGGATTTACAAAGGCCTAGTAAGGTGTTTTTACAGCATCTCTGGGCACCCATACATGTCTCACGGTGCCTTATTCATTTCTCCAGGTGCCCTCAGCCCCAACAATCTTCTCACTCAACCACTGTAAATGAGGCTTTGAAACATCAGAAAAGAGATGTCAAATCTCTTCATTTCCATCCACCAAGACCCTGTATTTTCCCTGACTGCATCCCCTGCAGCTCCTGGGGCATGGGTTCACATTCACATGGGGGAGTCAAACACCTGTCCTGGAAAACCCTTGGCTTTAGCCAAAATGACCCTTTTCCTGTTTTCCACCTAAACTGTTATTTAGTTAGAGGGGACCTGATGAGCTCAATGGATCAAATCTAGTCCAAGCATCCAGGTACGAGGAATGACTAGGTCTGTACAGCCAGCTGTTGGCAGAGTTCTCCAGAAACTGGCAGCGTGCCCGTGCCCCCTCTGCCCTGCCGAGGGACCAGCACACACTTTGCCTGCCTAGCCAGCACCAGCCAGCAGCACTGGGCTCCCAGAGCAGGCAGGCACTGTGCCACAATCAGGAGCCAGTTTCTGTTCCCTAAAGCGGCACAGCTTCCTGTTTCCAGGCACAGAAACTTTTGCCACTTTGACCGAATTTCCCTTTGCAATTTGGGACCTGTTTGAGCCTGAGATGCAAAGAAGAGATGAGCCCTGAGGCCCCCAGGAAAACATTCTGACCCCCCACCTTCAGCTCGGAGGCACCAACCCGTTTCTCGGGAGACTCCCCTGCTTGGCACAGCACACGAGGGCCATGCCAGCCCTGGCAGTGGGAGAGCCCCCAGGCACTGGCAGCCCACAGAGCTGAGCCTGCCTTCCCAGGAAGGATGGTGTTCACACAGCTCCCCACAGGCAGCACACAGATGCCTGTGTGCATCTTCACTCCCACAGCAGGTTGCATTTTCACATAAATTCCCAAGGAAACCTAACCAACAGCTTACCACAACTCACTAGTACCAGGTGAGAGACAGAACAGGTAGACAGTGCTCTGGGCTGGGTCCAAAGCCAGGGAAAGCTCAGGCTGTGGCTTAAACCTCTTGTTGGGGCATCCTGGGTCCCACTGGCCCCTCCATGGGCAGCCTGGCCCCTCACCGCCAGCCCTTGCAGGGCAGCTGGAGGGACAGTGACCTCCCACTGTCTGTAACACCACATCCCAGAGCAAAACATGATGGTGACAACAACCATGGTGCAGCTCTACAGTACCTGGGCAGTGACACCTTGGGGTGGTGCCAGCAACCCTAAACAGCCCACACTGCAAAACATAGAAATTAGGCTTACTACAAGAACTCCTGCCTCATTTTTAATGAGGAAATTAAGTGTAAATTCCCAGTTTCCTTTCTGTGGCTAATCCTCCGGATTTATTTGAGTAGATGTAGGGTTAGAGCACATTTAGTTTCATGTTTGGAATTTCTAAATTAGTATAAACCAGCACTTCAAAGTAATTCAGCTCCTATAAAACCCAGTCCCATGGAGATGCCACAGTATATTTGGACAGTAAGTAGATGCTTTGTCATATTCCCACGTGTATATGAGATTTTTTTCTTTGGGAACATTTTCTGACTAGTTTTAAACCATATTTCCATGCCCAGGCACACATACATACAGAGATTGTTTGTATAGTCTACCCAAGTAGTTCATTTTATTTAACAACTGATTATAGTACAGCTCACTGGTGGGTATCTCATCATTACACCCCCAAACACAGTGTTCAGTGACCATGCAGGATCTGACACAAAGCCACAAGAGCCAGAAACTTGAGAATTAATGCTGAAACGTTTCATTATCCCATGCCACTATGCCTATGGTTTTCAGTAGAGGAAACAAACTGGATTTTCAGCCTTTTTTGAGTTGCAGACCCCAAAACATTTCCCAAGAGAGATGTAGTTCCCTGGCCAGCAAATCTAGGCCTAATGAATATAAGTCTGCTTTCTGTAACTCTCCAGGAGTTTTTAGGAGACCATGGGGCTCATGCAGAAACCACAGAAGACACTGAGTTTGGCGCTGCTGTTAGCATAGGATGGGGTTTCCAGCTCAGCTTTTCCTCAAATGAGCTTGCTCATCACAGCGAAGTGTGCACACAAAGGCGCCTGGCCATGCCCCCTGCCAAAAGACCCAGCGAGTGACGGGGCAGTGGCAAGAGGACACTATAGGGGCTTTGCTACATTGGGACATGGCTGTGATGCAGTGGGACCAAAGGAACAGCCAGGAAGTCCTTTGTTTCAGTGGCACTGAGGGGGACACTCCTGAGGTGCCCCACATGGCCACTGCTCTCGAGCCAGCCGCGAGATGGGGATGGGCTCTTACCTGCTTTGCTTTCATAATGGCTTCAGCGTCCCACAGCTGCGCCACGCTCCAGCCATGCAGCCAGCATAACCTTTAGACCCACTGGGCCATGATCCTCCTGGGGAAGAATAGCTCAAATATGAGCTAGAAACCCATGCAGTGTCCCAAGAATTTGGTAAGTTCTGTCAGTGCACTGCTGCAAATACTGTTACAGGCAGTTTGCTCCAGAGAGCTCCTACTCCTCTCCCCTTCTGGGGGCTCGAGTCCAAATTCCACACAGGCTTTGAGTGGGCAAAACACCGCAGTGCTTCCATGCAAGTATTCCAATTTAGCTGCATTTGATACAAAATTCATTATAAAAAACTATTTATGTTGAGGGGAAGCAATCCTAGAGCTCACCCACTCACTGTCGGTGCAACAACCCAACCAACCTAAATCCTTCCCTCACACATCCTCCTTCCCCTGAGCTGCTGCTGTGAATTCATCTCCTCCATACGTGACTTTTCAGCAACACTCATTGAGAAGCACCAACAGCCCCCACTCCTGACCTAGACCATCCTCCCCTGCACATTTTCTCCTCGTCTCACACAAAGCTGTTAAGCATGTGCTTAATTGCAAGTAAGCGTTTCCATCAAAGAGAGGGGCCGTTTCCAGGCCAAGCTGGTGCCTCTCCTTGCCCAACCTGGGGAAGGCAGGCCAACATGCCAGCTGGCAGACCCACCTGCCTCATCCACCCTCCACAGCCCCCTGTATGGCCAACTCCACTTGGTCACAGTGGGAGCCAAACGAGTGGCTGCCACCACATTGACCTGTACAGGGACAAAGCCCCTCGTTCTGTGCCAGACTCCCTCAGACCTCACAGCACAGCACTGAGCAGGGAGAAGCCCTGCCTTACGTCAGTCAGTGCTGAGCAGAAATGCTGTGGGGACAGACAGAGAGGGCTGGTGTGTTTAGTGCCCACTCCCAAAACCACTCACTGGCAGGTAAGTGCTGGAGCTCCCTGGCTGAGTCAAAGCAAGTGCTGCTGGAGAGGAGCATTCAATTACACTGGAGAGCACACAAGAGGTCAATGATTTTCCTTTCACACCGCATTACACCTAACAGCCCATGGTCCAGACTTGTAACAACTGACTACTTCAGCTGAACACACGCTTGGAATGAATCAGGCCAATATCAGGGCTTCTTTTCTTCCAAAAGGAGATTAAAACCCAGGTACCTCGTCCTCAGAAAAAACTAATGGGCCACACTTACTAACACCGGAGTCCCTATCAGTGGTGCTCAGGCAATGGGAAAACTGGAAACCCACTAAGAAAGAAAAGCAGAAGTGGAGCTCACAATGACAAGACAGATACTGCTCTGCTCTGCCAGACCAGCTGCTGCTTTAATACATCTTCCTGCTGCATTTCCAGGTCTGGGACACAAAACATATTAGAGTATTTCACTGTCTTGAAGGTGGAAATTGATGTTAGGTTTTTGCAGCTCAAAGAAACTCACTGTTACAACTTGACAGTGCCACTCTGGGACTCGAAAATAAAAACAGCTTGTTAACTTGTTGGCAATTCTAATGATTAAGTATAAGAAAAAAAAAAAAAAATGCTCTCCTGACTAGCAGGATGGCTTCCCAGCAGGCTCGGTCAGCGGTTTTAGAGGAATATGCTTCAAATAAGTGGGAAGTGTAGAAATATTTGGCATGAACGAATATTAATGTTATGCTTCATTTATATCCTGCTGTACTTGACATCAAAGGATCTCAAGGCAGCTTTACAAATGCAGTCTGATGCTACATGAGTTGGGTTTCTGAGTAACAATAAATATGGGAGTATGTGGGAAACTGAGGTATCTCGGGTTAAATGGCTGTTTCAAGGCCAGTGACACAGCAGCAATGTCAGTTGGCACTGGAACACAGTCTCCCCATCCATGTTATATCATCACCAGTCTTACTGCTCTCGCCACATGAAAAAAATTTTTCCAGCCTGATCTCACCATGTTTGCAAATACGGAGGGTTCCCCCTGGCTCCCAATGGACTGGCAGTGCTCAGTTATTCTAGCTCATTCCCCTGACCCTCACATCCCCTCTTGTTCATCCCTTCAAGAGCACAGCATCCTTCTCAGCCTTTATGGCATCAGTGACAACAGGCTCCTGGTCACCCTCCCTGCCTACTCAGGTAGTACTTGGAGAGGAAGGTGCTACCAGGAACACACATTACAGCGGAACAGTGTGACAGGCCAGGACCAAAGATGGAGTGAAATCTCATTTGTGCCTAGTCTCCCTTGAGCCACTCATGAAATAGCTATCTAAATGCCTTATTGGATACAGTATCTTACACTTGATACTTTCAACACCGACAGACTGATGTTACTCATGATTATTTTCTTACTGAATAAAAGTTACAAAAACAGTATCTTCACAGCAGTCCTGGGGCCCTGGGGAAGCTCAAGGGTGATGGGTGCTTCTGCCACTGTCTTTCTGTTACAGGCTGTTCGCTTCCCAGGCACCTCCAGCAGCCCAAGCCCCGATGCTACTGCTTGACCCGCCTTGGCAGACAGCTCAATCCTGCCCGGAGCTGAGGGGCTGCTCGGCAAAGACGCTGAGCATCAGCCCCAGCCAACAAGAACTGTGGGTGCCTTCAGATCCCATAAATAGTATTCCTGACTCCCAGTAAGTCCTCTGAGAGCCGTGACCGTGTCAAGATGTGAGGACTGAGGTCCCAGTGTTTAAAGCACCCAGTCTTTGTGGAATTATCTCCAACTACTAGATTTCCTGGCTGTCAGGCAGCTTGTACTTTGCCACCAGGGAAAAACTGTTCAACTTTGCTAGAGTAGGTCTGTGAACCGAGTGCATTAAGACTACATATTTTACCAGAGAGTGGAGATGCCACACTAAACACTCCGGTTACCATGGGAAACCTTTCTCTCTTTGCCACTGGCATTACACAGGGAAACCCAAGCCCAAATGCTGTATCTCGCCTCTGGAATCAAACAGATGTTTTCACAATCTTTGATGCAGCCGAGCTGTGCACCCGTCCCAAAGGAAGGCAAAAATGCAGCGTTAAAGCAGCCCTTTTTTCCCAAGCATCGTATATTTTTAGTGAAAAGGGAAACAGGCGACTCTGTCTTGCGCTAACATTTACGGCCACTCAGTAACAAATTGTGACAATGGCAAACTTCTGCCACGAACACGGGGAGCCAAGGCAGCCTGTGTGCTGTCACTGGCAGGGCTATGCGCCGCGGTACGGGACGTGGGGCTGGGGATGCCCACAGACATCCGGCCGCGCAGGGCACCCACGAGAAGTGGGGCACCGGCGACCAGAGTAGGGGAACGATGCTGTCCCCGGGCAGCCGGGAGGGTCTCCGGGGAGAGCAGGGAGGGGAGCGGGGTGTGGGGCTCAGCCGCCCGGCTAGGGGAAGCGGGGGATGTGCTCCAGCTCGGGAGAGGTGGCGACAGCAGCGGCCGCGGGACGGGCCACGACGGGATGGGGCTCCGTCCCCCGCCGACCACCGGCTCCCCGCGCTCCCTCGCCCCGGCAAGTGCCTGCCGCCCGCCGTACCTGTATATTCCTCTTCTCGCAGGCCGGGCCGGTGCCCTGCACCACGCTGTCCAGCACGGTAACCATGCCGGCGGCCGGGCTGACGAAACAGGAGTTGCGGGCGGCTCGGATCGTCTCCTCTATCTCGGCGAAGCGGAAGACGCAGAGCGCGGACTGCGGCCGGCCCCGGCCGCCGCCGGCTCCGGCCCGCTCGAAGACGCCGAAGAGCAGCTCCTCGGGGGGCGGCGGGGCCGGGGCCGGGCCGTGAGGAGCAGCGGGGCTGCGCCAAGCTGCCCGCGCCGGGAAGACGGAGACGAGGCGGGTGAAGGCGTCGGCGGCGCCGCCGCAGCGCAGCCCCAGCTGGATGTAGGACTCGGTCAGCTTCTTGGTCTCGCCGCTGCCGTTGAGGGTGGCCTCGGCCGGCTCGCCCAGGCAGATGCGGGCCAGCAGGCTGTGCGCCGGGCTCTCCTTGTCGCCCGCGTTGGCCTCACTGTTGAGCGCCAGGTAGGCGTACGGACGGCGGGCGGGCGGCGCGGCCCCGTGCTGCAAGAAGGCGCGGACGAAGCTGAGCTTGTGCCGCGCCTTGTCGCCCTGCTTGATCTTCAGGATGTTGTCGTCGGAGGGGTTGATGTCGAAAGTGAAAAGCTTAGCCAGGTCGCCGCGGGCGTTGAGGGCGCGGATGGCGATCTCGGGCGTGTTCTCGAAGCGGTGGTCCTCCAGGCTGCGGTTGCGGGGAAAGAAGGGGCTGCCGAAGCCGGTGTAGGTGGCGGCCACCAGCAGCCGCGCCCCGCCGCCGCCGCCGCGGCGCAGCACCAGCCCCACGGTGGAGGCGTTGGGGTGGTTGGCCGCCACGTTCAGCATGCTAGGGAAGACAGTGACCGAGTCGCTGCCGCCCGGCGGGAAGCGCACGGCCACTGCCGAGATGTTGGCCATGCTGCGCAGCTGGCAGAGGCCCTGGTAGATAGAGCCGCAGACGACAAGGACGCCCTGCTCCGGGTCGGGCTGCAGTATCTTGTTGTAGTTGTTGGTGAGCACCCTGGGGTGCTCACAGGAGGCCTGCGGCAGCTGCGGTGCGTGGCACAGCGGGCTGTCCAGCACCGGCCCCACCGCCGCCTCCGCCTCCAGCGCCAGCTCGCCCCCCGACAGCTGGAACAGCCGGTTGACGGCCGCCAGGTAAACGCGGGAGCCGGGGCCGTCCAGCGCGAAGTTGTTGGTAAGGGTGGGCGAGAGGAACTTGCGCTGCACCTCCAGGCCGGCGGCTCGGCCGGGCAGTAGCAGCGGCAGCAGCGGCAGCAGCAGCGGCAGCAGCGCGGGGGGCCGCGGCTCAGCGCCTGCCGCCGGAGCCGGGACCGGAGCCGGAGCCATCCCGCCGCCGCGCCGCACAGTGCATGTGCCCGTCGCCGGGCGCGGGAGGGGCGGACGCGGGGCCGCTTCCTGCGGAGGCAGCGCCCNAGTTACCGATGTCCCCGCGTCGCCGACTGGGGGGCACCGGGCTGCTCCGGACAGGGCGTCCCCCCGCCGCGGGAGAGACTGGTTCGGGCTGTCTCCCTCCTCTCCTCTGCCTCCTTCGCGTTTTCGAGCAGGACAGGCCGGGGGGAAGGGGGCGGGGGTAGAAGCACTTTTCCCAGCTGCGGAACAGCACGGCAAGCCGGAACAGCCCCCACGGAGCCCCCTTGCAGACCCCCGCAGCCCACACATCCTCCCCTCAATGTCCGCTCTCTCCCTCCCCGGGGACCGGGCGAGGGGCGAGGCGCGGCCCCACTCCTGGAGCGGCTCTGCCCGCACGACTCGTCCAAAGCGGAGCACAGACCGGCCTGCGCGTCTCCTCTGCCCTCCAACGGGCGCCGCTTAAATTGTGGAGACAAGTAAGACCCAAATAAGTGATTTCCCAAATTACACACTGGGGTGATGTAGGGGACAACCCCTGAACCACCGCCCCATCCGGTGGTGTCGCTCCACCTGAGCGGATTCACGCTGCTGCCTTCTTCCCACTCTGCGGGTGTGTCAACTGACTCCTCATCGTGAGGGGACACGTCCGAGACTGAGCGCTCTTAGGCAAGGCAGTACGAAGTGTCAGGGTCCATCCCGGGACGGGCACAGAAGGGGCCACGCATTCTGCAGCAAATACTTTGTTTGCCCATGTAGCTCATGTCCCTGCAGGCTTCATGAAACAGCCCTGAGAAATTACCCAGCCCCAGTGCTGGCCTCCTGCCACAGTATCGGGACACAGGGCACCCCAGAGGTCACCCAGGAGCTTGGCTTCCTGGGCAATAAACCCAGGTCGCCATGCAGGAGGCGACACGTGTGCTCCAGCACATGTCAAATACCAGGTTCATGACATACCAGGGTCAGCACTATGTGGATGCTTCAAACTGAAGCATTGGCAGAGCTAACAGACAAGAGGAGTGGCTGTGAGATATGGGTGCAGCACCCTTGTCTCCAGCCTGAGTTTCCATCAAGAGCAGAGACCTGGCTGAAGCACCTGTGCACTGGAGGAAAGCCAGTGCTTGGTCTCACTGTGCAGCTGCAGCAGTTGTATCAGCATAACGGTGAGGGTTGAGCATGGAGGCATCTCACCATATGCAAATAGCTAGCAGCATTTAAAACAAGGGTGGGAAATGGAGCCTGGTGTTTGGTCACAACTGCCTGGACATGCTGCACAGGTGAGCCCTGGAGAGCTGTTCTTCCTTGTCCTCTCCCCAGGCTGTGCCTTAGTGCCCTGCCCGTTCTTGTGGCATGGAACTTCAGTTATACAAAACACATTAGTGAGGCTGATAGGGATTCTGCACGACTTCTGTTCTGGAGAGAAAAATCCTCTGTTGTTGTCTAATCTCATTTCTACACCTGCCAATTTTCCTTTCCCCTTCCTGTCCTCCTCACCCTCTTCAGAGCACTAATTAATGCACAACTGCCTTGGCCATGCCATGTCCACTGAAAATCTGCATTGAATTAAATACTGTGCTTTCTTGCTATCTAACTCATTGTCTCTGCTAATCATATCCTTAATTAAGAATTATTAGCTGTTTTTAAATGTGGGACTCCCAGTTGTTAGTGGCTTTTTTTTCTTAAACTACAAGTTAGCAATTTTTAAATGTGATCATGTCTTTAATTGCATAGAAATAAACCCCCATGAACCCAAACCCTTAATCTGCCTATTTTAAGATTTCTTATGGCTGCTTACCCTGATAGCAGAGCATCTTCCACGTGAAATCAGCCTTTTAAAGCATATCAAATTAGGTTCCAGATTACAGTGAATAAAAAAAAATATAGGCCAAAGAACATTGAAAAATGTGTGACTTACCCATAGGTGTCCAGTACTGTCTCTGTCAGAAAAAAAATCCCCAGGAGTTCTGACTCCTATTGCCTATGCCAAGCATTTGTCTACACTGATACAATTAAAGAAAAAATATTTGTGGCATTGAAGGATTATTTGACAAAGATTTTATTGCTATTGTTGTTATTAGGAAACAATTTTCTGGTAAGATGCTTTGAGGGGAATATTTTCCAGAAATGATTTCCCACCCCTATTATCTGGGTTGTAATAAGCTCCAGTGAGTATTTCAGGATAATGCTCCTAATGGAGTAGTAGAGGTTTTTAAATATCTCATACACAGATTTCACCATTATTTTTTGTTCAGGAAGAGAAAAAAATCAAAATTAAACCACAAGCCTCTTGCCATAGAGCATCACCCCATGACAAAATCCTTTCCCGTTTGACTCCTGTGCAGGTTTGAGGATACCAACCTCTCAGCTGGGACAGGGGGAGTGGGGCTGTGCACACAGGAACTCAAAATTGCTTTAATTATTGATAAATATATTTACACAAGAACACTTTCCCTTCAGGGGAAACATGAGTTACTCATGCAATTACTCAGGTTGTATTGACTCAACACTGTCAAAAACCTGGATTTCATCGCTTTAATAGAGAGAGTATAAACATCTATCTATTTAGCAGGGGTTATCTGTGAGGTACCCATAGAGTGCCCTGTGGATTTGTGAAGGATGTCCACCCTCACAGCCAGAGGTGGCCAGGTTTGCCTCGGCAGCTCTTGGCTGAGAACCAGCAGCCCACGGCAGGGTGGAGCAGAGGTGCTGCGCTCTGGACAGATGTGCAGGACGACTGGTACCTCGATGCCTGGTGGCAGGTACCCCCAGGGACCTGGGAATAGAGCAATGTGCTTCATGTCTTTGTGTCTGGCACTGAGTGCATCGGGAAGGCCTGATCGGGCAGCACATGCTGGTGCATGGAGCAGCTGCCCCTCCTCTGCCCCACTTGGCCCCGCAGAGAAAAGCCCAGGGGTCAGTCACTAGAGAAGGCCTACAGGGCACCCTGGCAGAGGACCTACCACCCCACAGCTGTGCAGTGAATCAGAAGGTGCTTCTTCTCTGACTCAGGCATCCCCTTTTTCTCATTTCCTTTACTCCCTGCCCCTTAGTGTGTGATTTGGGTCATTTCTACATGATTGCAGAGCAGGTTGGCAGCCGACCATAAGGTGAATTCACAAACACTTACAGACATGTCTTGAATCTCTTTAGCTGCTTGCTTTCCATCTCAGAAACCTGTGCTGATGGAAAATGGCCACTGGAGAGCTGTATTGCATCAGAGCAAGGGTACAGTCCGTGTTTTCTCCCCATCCTGTCAGAGGCCATGAGTGGTTATCTAACAGAAGAACGTAACGGGTAGGAGTAAGTGGAGCCGTCCCCTTGGCCTCCACTGTCCCAGCCCAGAGATGGCCAGAACAGGACTGTCCCTGAAGCAGCATTTCTGAACAAAGAGCCGTTCACCAGGGGAACACAAGGCGAGATGAGGAGGAGCTGAGAAGCACTTGGACACAGAGTAATCATTGCCCAAACAAGAGCTGTTTGCTGATCACCACACTTACCAGGTTCTTTCCAGCCATGCCTGTTACCCTGCTCTGATGCAGTCAGCTGTTAGTCTCCCATATCATCAGGCTGGATTCATTGGCTGTTGCTCACTCAGGCACTTCAGGGCACTCAGAAATAACAGTGGGCTTGGAAATAGACTGATTAGCAATCCTCAGTGTATTTTTGGATGAGCGTGGACCAAGACCCTATTTTATTGTTATTAATCTGTATTGCACTGCTCATGGAGGAGGCCAGACTGTCATTACTGTTTTTACTAATGATTTAGCACACCGAGAGTCTGCTAGGTGCTTAGCAGAAAGACTAAGGCAAGGTCACTTCCCCAGAGTCCTTTAATCTAAACACATGCTCCGGTGTGGTCCCAGACTCCGCTGCAGACAGCGGTAACAGGAACTGCAGGGGCACAGCACACTCTGCTGCCACCATGCTGCTGGCCTCCAGCCCTGTCTGAGCAAGGGTGAGAGGGATTTATGGGGACCTGAGCCACTTTCTGAGCAAAACCAGCCTTTTTTTCCTCGAGCCTCTTTGTTTTCAAAGATTAGCCTTTCCCGGTGTAATATAGAGCCTTGCTCTCCTCAGGATGTGTAATGCAGTCATAACCTTGTCTGCAGCATGCAGCCAGCTGACGTGTTCACCATGAGGGATTTGCCTCCAGAGAGTAGCTGTGCAGACGGAGATCGTGAGCACAAAAAGGTTTCTTTCTGGGTTAATGACAGATACGGTGCTGGTGAAAGTTCACACACACAATAACGCCAGGACTTTCTGGGCTGGGAGGTTTATCGCAAGGCAATAAAGACGTGTATCTTTGGTAGCCTGTGCTAGGTTTGACCTGGGCCCTGTGGGTGGAGTGAACCTCTTTCACCACCTGGGCCCTTACTGGATGCAGGAGCAGCAGATTTCCCAGTTTTCCCGAGACCTTCTTGATGACCAGTTGCTTTTATGCTCCTTAGAGGCTTGGGGAGGACTCAGCACTCAGCTATCCCAGGTTCACACTGGTCAGGGCTGGTGATGTGGCTCAAGAGTTCAAAGGCAGCTCCAGTTCTGATCTATGGGAAGCTCAGCCTGTGCTGAGGTGGTGGCCAGGTGAAGCACCGTCCATTCCACCCCAGTTGCACTGACAGTCTCTCATCCGTACCTGTCTCTTGTCAGCACGGGCATCATAGGCAGGCATGGGTGCAGGTGTGCATGGCAGAACAGGGCTCTTCTTCAACTGGGTCCAGCCAGCACCAGCCTTGGAGGGTTTCTGTGGGTAGCAATGCCTGGACCCATTGTTTTGCCTGGGCTGGCTGAGCAGGGGCTCGTTAAGCCCCCCAGAGTTGTGGGGCACTGCCCACAGCATTAGGGCACAATGGGGCCATCCGTGTCCCGTCTGTGCCAGGCCCTGCATGTCCTGGCTGCCTGCCAGCCACGTAGGATGCAGGACTTGGCTCCCAGCAAAGGAAATTAATTCAACATAAAGCAGAGCATCTCCTCATGGGATTCCCAGCAGGGGCCATGCTGATTGCTCAAAACAAAGCTTGGCTGCCTTGGAAGGCAGCCTGACTCCTACTCCATGGTTCACACATGGAAGCCCCAGCTGACCCATACAGCAAAGCCCTGCAAGGCTGATCCTACCAGCTTTGTTCAAATATCTTCCACCAAAGCCTGGAGGAAGTTTTCCTTATGAAGTCAGGCAGGATCGTGCTGCATGCTCCACAATATGCTAACTTCCCTGTGAGCAGTTGCTCAATACGTGTTTAAGTAGACAGGCCACCACTACTCGTTAACCAAAACAAATGGGAAAAGGGGAAAGCTTACAACACAACAATTGCTTTCAATTAGAGGATGTATCTATTGCCAAAGTATGTCAGTGGGATTTGACAGACTACATTTTTAACTGTGTACTACTGAAGAACAGGCTGCACAAAAATGCAGCCTAAACTAAACAGGCGTTTAATCCTCTTCCCTTCCTTCCCACAGCATAATCATCAGGCTGTAAATATATCAGTACAGCCCACAGTATCCTTGTTAATTCCAACCAATTTGACTTACCTCAGTAGCTTCAGTGTTATTCTCTCCCAAGTTCACTGAGCTTATTGAGCCTTCAGTATTGATGCTCATTTTGTGCTTTGAAGTGAAAGGGTTAAATGTGGTTAATTGTAAATTTATTGTTTGATTTGTATGGCTCAATACAATCCTAAGCATTTTGGTTAACATTTCATGTTGCTTTAAAAGATATACCATGTTGCACTGAGCTGGCTTGTATGTTTTTGGATATGTTGTATGCAGACAGTGTGATCTCGTTCTCAACATTTCCCTGGTGACCCCAACAGTTTTAAAGGCTTCCACATTTCTCAGGTACAGGCAACACATTCATTAATCTTAGATATAAATCAAAAGTCACACACAAACACGTACGTGTGTAAAAAAGACGTGTGCACATACACATTTAAAATGTCAGCAAGCCCCGTGCTGGACTTGGTTGCATTTTGAATTTTGTAGCATAGAAGGAGAGTTCTCAGGCAGTTCCAGTTCAGTTTGCAAAGATGCTGTCCCTGCACAATCCATATGTTTCTGTGCACAGATATGTATTTGTGTTTGAATTCATCACAAATTCAAGAATGTAAAATATATGATGTTACCAGGGTGCTGATGGAAACAGTCACATGAACCCTTATACACTTGAAACCAATTTTTTATTCGGATAATCCAGTGGGATGGGCATCCCAAGTATTTTACCCACCAGTGAATGTGACCCTGAAACTGAGCAGAAGTAGTGGTAAAGCTAAGGGAGCGAAGCAACCTCAGCTGATGTGCCTGAGTGGAAAAGGTAATCAAATGGCCTAAGTAGTAAAAACAACCTTCCAACACTCTTTTTTGAAGTACAAACACCACACAGTTAGAGGCTGGGCTACTTTTGTCACTTGAATTCCAGCTCAGCTGTTCCATCTTTCTATCTAAGCAGTAGTCTTTGTGCTATTTCACATCTATGTATCACACTGTACACAGCTATGCAGTGTGTTTCAGGAGTCGTGGGTGTCCCTGATGTCCCTGTTCTCAGCCTACTCTGCTCCACAAGGGGTAGAAGGACTTATATAAATCACTCTGAAATCTTACTGAGCTCCATGCAAGTGACGTTGCTGACACAGGGTGCAGAGAGATATCTCCAGTGAATTTAATGGGCCGTTAGCCCTCCAAAGGCTGGAGAATGGCAGCAGCCCTTTGCTTCATGGTGTTTGTCTGGAGAGCGGTAATGAGCTCTGATAGGCAACAAGGACTGATGAGCTGCAGGTGCTGCACTGCAGGTGACAGCCTGGGTGCCGAGCTCCTCTGCCTCTCCAGCTGAGATGTGGATGGGCAGGATTTGTTCACCCAAGGCTGGAAGAAGGCAAATCCTGTGACACACACCATCAGGTCGGATTTGGGCTCGATCAGCTTTTGCCTCCTCCAAGACCCAAACCTGGGATTCCCACCTCCTGCAATCACCATCATAACCTCCAGCCAGTGCAGGACTTGGGTCAGCCCCAGCCCAGGGCTGTTTAACTCCTCCTTGGTGAATGCCAGCCAGGGGAGGTTACCAAGGTTCTGTCAGGGGTCACAATGGGAAAACATGCATTGCACTAGGTGCCTTTAGGATGTGCCATGAAATATGGGACCTTTCTCCTCCCTAACAGCAAGTTCTTTCAGGCCAGGCAGCTAAATACCTAAGATTTATTCCCACACAGAGAGCCACTGGCACACAAGAATCAGCTGAAAGGCTTGGGTCAGTTCCTGGAGAAGAGGTATGAGCAGCACCAAAGCCATCACAACCAGCAGTCATTAGGCTCTCCCCTGCAACCCACCCAGAAGTGCCCAAGATGGACAGAACTGCTGAGGTTTCTGTAGCCTGGAATCTGACTTCCTAATCTTCTCATCTCCCTCTTGGTGCTCTCTGTCCTTTGGCACAGAGAACAGCTTGTCATGAAAGGACAGGCTCCCTTAATCTATTTAATGGTACTTTTCACCTTCAGGGTCCTCACATGCACTGAGTTTGTATTTTGATTGATGTTCCTCTTCTAAGTGATGTCTTTTAAGCCCAGGTTTAAAAAAACCCCAACAAAACCTACTACTGGTTTCAATCAAAACTGTCAGTCTGTCACTTTGCTCATTGGAGCCTTGCTCAGCAGTATTTAGACTTCTTTGTGCAGCGCTCACAAAGGAGTCTGGGGGCCAGTCTCCAAGCTCCTGGCACACATGGAGAGGCTTCCTAGCTCACAAACAGCCCCACTGATTTTACCAAGCTCTTTACCAAACAGTTCTGTAAACCAACCACCACTGGCAGGGACATGAGCATGGCCCATGGCAAGCAGCATCTCTGTTCTAGCTTGTTCCTGGGACTGAAAAAGGATGTGCATGTGGTTCCCAACAGTTCTGACTGTTCTGGGGCTCTCAGTCAGATGCCCCATATGGGTCAGGCACCAATTCTGCTTCGCAGAACTGGAACTACAGTGGCAGGCCCTGGCCTTGCTCCTCTCTCACTTGCAGGAAACCTGCAGGGTAAGCATGGCAGCTAGAGTGCAGGATCTGGCCACAGGGCTGTTCAGATGCAGAAGGTGGAATAAATATTAGTGGTTAAACTAGTAGTTAACCCACCAGTTGAAATAACCAATAAATCCTGTGTTTTTCTCACAGTTGATGCAAATGAGAGTTGATTATAAATATCTCATGCCTAAATTATACCTTAGAGAATCCAAGTGACACAGTTGGCCTTGCCTGAATTATTTCAATGCGAACACAGCAAACAAATTAGTGTAATTGTCCAATTCCTTTGGCTTGGTGGCTTTTGCCCTGCTTGGAAACTCTTGCAGTTGGATTTTAATGCAAGTTTTGGAATGTAAATGCACCTCCACTCCAGATCTGGCACTATTAGGAAACCTGTTCTCCTTTCATTCTTTTTATGATAGAAAGGGGTGGGGTTGTTTAAAAATGGGACGAGCCTGTTTGTGGTCTTTATTTCAGAGGAATATTACACTCCAGGTCCAAAATGACCATTAAGAAACTGGTAGCCAACAATTTTTTTATTATGCTGGATCTCACACTTAATCAGCTTCAGCTCTAACAGCTCTGATGCCATGCAAGAGGTGGGGAACAACAGCATATAATAATATATCAGCTTCTGCGTGCCACTTTACTTGTCACATGAAACTTTGCATCTGTTTCACCCTAAGACCTAATCAGACCAGCTCCTGGCTGGAGCTTTTTTGTTTCGGAACTGGACAAAAAAAGAAAAAAAGTCACCAATGTCTACTTCCTCCCTAAGGGGCCAAGTCTTCCTTCCTTTCATATGCGCATCCTCCACAGACACAGCCTTTGGAGGAATGGGGGTGGGAAGCATCAGAAAAAGGAACAGAAGAATGAATGGATTTAGGAAATACCAAGTAACCGAGGAAGCTGGCCTCAGCACAGCTTTGGCAGCAGTACATCTGTATGGCATGTGGTAAAGGGGCTACACACAAGCAGGTGAGCATACCAGCCTGCATATAACAGGCTTCAGCACGAGGTCCACAGGCAGGCATACCCAGGTGTGCCATACTGCTGCAGGACCTGATCTGCCCTTCCGGAGGGACCCTGCGGCGCTCACAGGCACCACACGCACAGACGCTGGATTTCAGCCTCCCTGTTCACGCTGCCAGGAGGTGGGCTCTGCTTGCTCAAACAGCAGGTCTGTGTGTGGTGTGGGAGCCAGAATTTGGAAGAAGTAAAAGTCTTTATGGCAGCTCCACCAGCTCATCCTCACATATGTTGTTTACCAGGATTGCAGCATGCTGCTGTGTGGAGCTGCTTGTTGCAAGGCCAGATTAACAATTTGTTGGGTAGAGCTGAGGCATTGGCTGGCTGGCCCAGACCAGGAGGAGATGGATTTCGTTTCTCAGCCCTGATGTTGCCAGGTGCCCCCAGAGCCACAAACCAGACAGGCTGTACAGCGGCCACACAGGTCCCTGGCTCTGGGCACACTCAAGAGAGGAGCAGCAGCCTGCTGAGGGGGAGCGCTAGAAAAAGGCATTTGGGTTGTACCTTTGTACTTACTGCCCCTCCCTAGGGAGCAAATGTCTCTCAAGATGTCTAATGATATAACTCTGTTGAAGAAAACAAGTAATTCTTTAATTTCAGGAGGTCTTATTGTGAGTTTAAAGCTAAGACAGACAACCAAACACTTTTCTGATTTGAGAAAGGAAGAGATGCCAGGGCATTCATTTTCCAGCACCACAATATGGGACCCTTTCCACTTTGGAAAAACAAATCTCTGTCTCCTTATCTTTTCCTTTGCTGTAGATTCATTGACTAATGAATACTTATCAGCTGTAACATTCATCTGCATACTTGAAAATCAACCTTATGAAAGTCTACTTGCCCACAGTGAGTAATTCTTTTGGTGGGTGAATAATTTGTCTCCATGGAGGGGCTTATGTTTGGTTTATGATTTTGCTGCTTAGGATAACATGCAGTGGGAATCTACATTTTATGTAATTCTGTACTTTACCTAAGTGTTGAGGGAATTCAGTCAGGAGTGGGTAATTTCATTTTTATTGTCCTTAACAGCAACTGAGTAAGTAAATATGAAATAAAGGAAAAATCAAATTATGATCTGAATCTTTGATTTTTCTCAAGATTACCCCAATAAAGGATGCAGGAGAAAATACGATGGCCAGGATGGGAAATTTCCATGGCAGGTTTTCAGGTGCTTCCTAAAATGTTTTCCATTAAGTGTCCCTAGAGGTCCAGCATTTGTGTAATTATCTGAAGAAAGACATCTTGACTTTTCTTTCCTTCTTTGGTTTCCTTCATCTAATGGCTCCTTAAGGCTCTGCAACCCACGTTTTTCTTTACAGAACGCAAGAAACAGCATCCCTTGTTTTTGCGCTTAAGAGAAGAGACAAAAAAAACCTTTCGGCAAAACGTCAGATTGTGTGACTGATAACACCCCCATCATTACAGACTATGACTTGTGGCCACCTTAGACTCAGAAGTGAAAACAAAACTCATACATTTTATACTGGCCACTTCATTCTATTAAATTAAGACTAGTCACTAGCTGGTGGAGAGGGAAAATAATTTCCATCAAGAAATCTGAAGGGAGAGGATGGGAGGAGGGGGGTAGCATCTGACATTCCCTCTCCTCCCTCCTCCACTTTTCCAGCATTTTCCCTCCAGAGATGTTGGTGTGAAACCAGCTCACATGACAAATTAAAGTGATTCATAACCCAGCTGCAGTCCCTGCTGACAAGCCCCATTGCAGAGCAATCATGCAGATTTTATGCACCCAGAGCCCAGGGAAGGACCTGGGTCATGGCACACACCACACTTCAGAGCAGTCTGACACAACTTGGCCGAATTCATCCACAGCACATGAAGGGCAAATGGCTGTCACTTGACAACAGTTAATATTGTGGTTTTAGAAGGGATATTTTATCTGCTGAATTAAATTTTCAAGACACCACCCTGCATCTTCAGCTCTTATCTTTTTGTCTGCATTTTGGTTTGGTTTTTTTTTTTTTTTTGGCTGTCCTGTCAGTCTTTAAACACACAAACAGAGATTACACAGATAAGCCTGCAATGTGGTTCATTCTGGCAGTAGCTTATCAATCACAGTTAATTAACTGGGGGATCCATAAACTGGACAATTCAGCTGTGATTCTCTTGTCACCACAATAAAGTTAGAAGCAGCTCAGTGTCCATTTCAGACGTGCAACCACAGCCCCAGGTAGGCACCATGGCAAGTGGGAGGATGGCAGTGGTGCAGAACAGCAAGCCCCTCCCCATACTGAGCACAGGGGAGCAGCACGGGTGGCCCCCACGCTGGCAACATGCCAGGTCCAGGGCCCATCCAGGGTATCCCCTTAGGAGCAAAAGCAGACAGGTCCTTTAACCACCTGCTGCTGAGTAATGGAGACCTGGCTGTCCCACGTGGTGACTGGCAGCCACCAGAGCCACAGGATAGAAAGTGCTGTGTGCCTCGACCCTTAGGGAATGCCTGTGGAAAGACTGAAGACTGGCCCAGACCTGCTAGTTTAAGTTTTATCCAACATGGGATATTCTCAGACCACAGAAAGGTCTAAAATGTGGGGAACACCTTTTCTGGACCTCAATCATCCATGTCATGCCAACTGCATGCTGGTTGCTCCGAGAAGACCCCTCAGAAAGAGATATTTAGAGGTGTTTCCACTGATGCCTCTGATGAGGGTGAAAAGCTGCAGCAAAAATGCAGTGCAGGAAAATAAGGGATTTCAAAATAATGACCTAGGCTGATTTCAACTCTGAAGTAGACGGAAGGAATGGAGCTGGGATCCACTCCCATCAGATGGAAATTAATTGGACTATTTCCCGGACAGATTGGCTCCAGCTGGGAAAGAGAAAGAAGGCAAAGAGGGAAGATGGTTCAAGTAGGAAAACAGAAGCTCTGATATATGGGGCATTTTCAAGAAAGTCAGATTAGATATATTATCAAATCAACAGCATTAGATTCAGCTGGCAGTATCCTGGGAGCCGAGAGATGAAGCTTGTCAAAGCTGATAGTTAATTCAAGGTGGAAAAGCAACCAGGCTTTGTGATTTTTTTCCCTGACCATGACAAAAACGGATCTGCCCCTCACGGGATGCATTGGAGGATGGCAGGTGCTCCAGCATCTCTCCCACTTCTCCAAGAGACCTTAGGCAATGCCATTAGAGACCTCATCATTTCACCTCCCCATGCCTGGCTGGAGAAGGGTTGGCCTTCCAGGCTACTTAGGAGCCCCTGAATATTAATTAATGCATTCTTAGCCAGAGCTCCAAGCACGTGTTAGAAACTTATTTGGTGAAAAACTTCAGCCCTTCACAGACCCTCCCCTGAAAGGGCAGGGATGGGTTGTCACAACACGTATGTTGTGACAATTACATGCATGGTTGGAAATTCTCAGGGGTTCCAGATGTTTCAGGCAAAAACAAACCAAACCTGGGCAAGAGCCCACAAGCTGAAAGCCGACAATAAACAAAACAAACCCAGTCACTGATTAGTGTTGGCTTGCTCCTCCTCAGGAGGCCCTGGGGGGGAACAGCGATTAGGGAAGCACCAGCGTATCCTGAACCTCAGCCTGTGTCGGTGACCTGACAAGTTACTGAGACTGCTCCTGCTGAAGGAAACAGAGCAAAGTACAGCAGTCCCTGCTTTGCCAGCCTCCAGGATGGGAGCGCACAGAAGGACATCCTTCAGCATTCCCAGCGGCTCAGCGGTGGGAAAGGAAGTGAGTCAGGGCTGGAGTAGGCTAACAGAGAACCCTTAAAAACCACGGTCCGGTCTCAGACAGGAGGGATGGCCACAGGCAGTGGAAAGAGGAAGCACGGCAAGAAAAGCCAGCCAATTCCTGCTTTATTCTGCCCCCCCTCCCTGGACCAGGGGGCTCCTTGCCCCCTCTCCCAAATCCTGCACCAGACCTCCCACCTCTGGGAGCAAACGGGAGCTTGTCCAGTGGGGCATTGAGCGCTGCTGCCAGTGGGGCAGGCAGTGAGCCTTAGGGCCCCCCGTTGGTCATCAGAACTTTTCTGGGGCTCAGTCTATGTCTGCAACCTGGATGTGGCCCGGTGTCACCGGGAGGAGGCACCAGCATTATCTGCCCCACTCCTGCACTGGGTCCCCGAGCTGCTGGTGGCTGATGCAGCACTGGGGCCTCAGCGGGGCTGCTGGCTCCTTGGCTATGCAGGAGTACCCTGGACTGACCTTGTCCCACCCTGTCCCTGGTCTCAGTGCAGGGAGATGCCTCGGCAAGGGGAAACCCCCGTGTGATGCATCTGGTCTGAGTGGCGTAGCCAGGAGGATTATCACAGACCTGGCTGGCCTCGGCTATCTCTGGGCCTGTGACCTTCCTCAATGACTTCATCTCAGAGGGAGGCAGTGGTCTACCACCAGCTGAGCCTCACCATCACTCTGATGAGATCTGTAGGGACAGCAGATAGCCCATGCACACGCTCCAGGGGGAATATTAAAAAGAGAAGGCAGCAGAGTGTCGACCAGCTCTGCCAGGTGCCACAGCCACAATAAAACCAGCACAAAGCATGAGCCAAGCCAGCTGGGAGGGGCTTCACCCACCCACAGTCCCTTGGGAAGCTGGTTGGCATGTGAGGGGCCCTTTGGCACCTCGGCACTGAGCTTGGGCTTGATGCCTGTTTGACTCTGCTCTGACCACCCCAGAGTGGCATCTGGGCAGGTCCTCGGGGTGTGGGCACCCACTGCCTTGCTGCCTGCTGCCGCTTTGGGGCAGTGGGCACTGGCGAGCCCTGCACCAGTGCAGGAATTCAGCATCAGGGAAAGAAAATTCAGCATAATTAAATAAAAGCCCTTAGCAACCCAGATAGTAGCAATCCATCTACTCTGCTGCCATTATCACTCCTGCTCACTGGTACGTCTGTGTGTACATTTAGGTAAGCCTAGCAAGGACGATTATCTTGACCTACAAACTGAGCCTTGCACAGTTCTGTATCAGGCATGGAGATAAGGCAAGGCCAGCTTCGCTGCTCCTTTGCACACGCTTGGTGCTTATCAGCCGGCAGAGAGAAAAAGCCGAGGCTGTCCCCGTGTATCAGCCCTCCACAGTAACTGGCTCCAGGCTCCCTGCGAACACCCGCGGCAGGAACGGCCTCACTGCTGCCACACTTTGCATGAGCCGTCTGTGCCCACAGCCCGCCCCGCTGTGCCCTCACGCACCACAGTCACCAGGGCCGCCGAGCCCCAGCCCCAGGCTCAAGTCTCTGCTGTGCGGGCAACCCACTGCGGGGCTGAGCTTTCCCCACAGAAGACCTGAGTTGTTTGGGCTCAGATGGGACACACCAGCTCACTTGCCTTTAAAGTTCCTTGAACTCCTGCACAGGGTTCCTCAAGGAGCTCCCACAACTGTCCATACACCAGAGCAAACCGAAAGATTATATTGGACAGCAGAACCTCCAATTGCCTTCTGTTAGTGGGAGAGGGGGAAGGATTTCAGCAGCTCAGTTAAAAGCCATTTCCCAGCTAACAGCTGTGCCCTATGCCCTGTCCCCTGTCCCCACAGCCCTCACTCCCCAGCCTCCTCATTTTCAGCTGGGGCCACACCTTGCCTCCGGTAATTAACCACATAGGTAATACCCGGAAAAAGTGCAGCTCTTGGCAGCTCCTCGGAGGGGGATGTAGCACATGGACAATGGGCATTTTGCTAATAGGAGAGAACACATTCAGGCTGAACCTCCGCAGGTTTATCTTGCCCTAGGGGCACAGGCAGCTTGTCCTTGCCAGCTCTGTACTACCATGCGCCTGCTGAGCTGTCTGCCACCTCCAGCCCCCATCACTCTGCAGTGCTGCCACTGCAGGGGTCCCTCCTTCCCTGGCCCACGTCAGGAAATGGGGAATTTATCAATGTAGCCATTGTTCCCATGTTCTCTCTGTCCTGTTCTCAAAGAACCTCTAAATCTCATATGATTTTTCAATTTCTTTTTCTCTTAGGAAGCTACCCTGCATCCAGGAAAAGGTTCCTTTGTGGGTGAGCTCTGTAGCTGGGGACACCACTCCAGGAGAGTGGGGCTGAGGCTGGTCCTTGGAGAGCCTTGATCAGCCTGGTTTTCCCTTGGTTGCTGGGACAAGCCAGCAAGCAGGACAGCACATTGTCTGGGAGCCAGAGGAGACACCAAGCTTCTAGAGCCAGAACTGCCAGCAAAGACACCATGATGGGAATGGGAACAGGAGAGTCAGCAGCAGGAGATCAGGCCTGAGTGCCCAGCAGAGCTGCAGTGGATGAAACAGGGAGGAGATATTGTCAGCAAATCTTAGTAGACTCCAGCCCCACTTTGAAGAGAGGAGAGGCAAGGAAAGGTCCAGATCAGACAAATGACTGATTTTCACTGTAGTTACAGACCCAGCCATGCTTAACAGAAGCAGAGCACTCAGCCTTATGTGACTGTTGGTTTGAAAGCCATCAAGCATGTCCCATGAACAATTACCCCTCGGAATGGCTCCCTCCAGAGCAGGGGCAATGAGGCATTGCAGAGCTGCAGCCTGTGTCTGTGTATTCCCTTTCCACGTGGACAACGGAGCTGAGCGCAGGCCTGGCTGCTCTGTGCAGGATCAGGAGGTAGACTGCAAAGCCTGAGCAGCTCTTCCTCATCTGAGCCAACGCGACAAAGGACTGGATCTAAGCAGTAAAAACCACTGAGTTACTGCTGTAGCGATGCTGAACCATGGGGGAGCGGGGTTCTGCGCAACAGAACCAGCGCAGGGACTCCGATGTGCTGCTGCACCCGTTGCCCGTGGCCCGGCGAGGGAGCGGCCAGGACGCCTGCATGGCCGGGCTGTTTGTATGCCCGGGATACCCCGGAGCCCGGGGAAGCCTCGGCGAGGTGTTTGTACGTCCGAGCGGGTCCGGGTCTCCACGTCCCCTCCCGCTGCACAGCGCTGCTCCGGGATGCAGCAGCACTGACCGAGCAGGGCAGGTGGGCGGGCTGAGCTGTGCCAGCCCCCACGGCCGCTCCCGATGCCCGTCCCCACGGCTTCTGCGCACCTTCCCGCCGCTGACAGGGGCAGCCCGGCGGCGCGGGGGTGCAGGGGCACGGCTGTGGAGCCGCAGCCCCCGCGGACGGGCAGCCCGGGGGGCCCAGGGGCTCCGCCCGCGCCGCCGCTGCCCGGACGTGGCCGCCAGGGGTCGCCTGAGACCGCGGGCGGCGCGCGCGTGAAGCCCCAGGTACCGCCGCCAGGCGGCGCCAGAGCCGAGGGGGTCGCGAGTCCCCTCAGGGCGCGGCGGGACCCGCTCGGGTCACTTGGGTCGGAGTCGTCGGAGCCGTCAGGGCCTCTCCGCTAACCCCGAGATAAAAAAGGTTCCCATCAGACGGTACAGATCCCATCCCTGCAACTCCGCAGCAGCAGCGCCCCTGTACCGTGCAGGCGGTCCCTCTCCCTTCCTGCCGCCCCAGCCCCGGCTCCGGCGGAGAACACGTGTCTTTCCCGCAGTTCAAAAGGGCAGGTTTTGTCTGCATCCAGCCGCTGGCCGGCAGCTGCCCCCGCCTGAACTGCGGGAGCCGCCGGCCCAGGCACCCCCTTATCCTGGCTCTGTGCACTCGGGGTAGCGAAGACTCGGGCCCGCCTGGGCCAGTCTGGCTGCTCCCAGCAATAATCAGCCTTTGCCAGCCAGGAAAGCAATGGACAGGACAGATGGAATGCCAGCTGATACCTACCTGACAGTCTGTTTCCAAAGGTGGAGGGAAATGCCGATGTGCCCAGTGGAGGAGGAGAGCTGATCTGATATAAGCAAGAGATCTTTCAAAGAAACGTTTTTGGAGGAACATACCCCAAGTTCCTGAGCAGTGTGGGACAGGACTATTCTACCCTTGCTAAGGATCCTAACTGCTTCAAGATGTGTGAGACAACGATCAGGAGGGTCGGGGGATGTTGCTTCCTTGAAGATGTTTTCTGCTGAGGAGTGCTCCATCAGTGAAATGTGACCTGCTCCTCATACAATCCATGTTCTCTTTTCAGGATCCTTTGCCCAGGTAAGCATGATGTTAATTTGTAAAATATCCCATTTAGTTCTCAGGGTGTGCCTGAGACAAGGACGAGCCATGCTTTCCGGTCACAGCTCCTTCCCAGAGCAAACCAAGGAGCTGCCTCCCCCTCAGTCTGCTCATCTGTGTCAGCACCATCCCCTCCAGGGACATGTTCAGCAAAGCTGAGGATGAACGGGAGTTGGCTTGGCCCAGAGCTCCTGTTCACACTCAGAGGTTGGGGAAGCACATGGGGTGATATGCAGATGTGTCAGCAGTGCCAGAATCAGGTGGAATTGAGGAGTTGACTGACAAGATAGAGCAATGTGGTGTCACACTCATCTGCTTCTCCATGCTGTCTAGACAGGCTCTCAAGAGTCCTCCTCCTACAGATCACAGCTAGGGTTAGGCATAAAGGTGTTCTTCAGACAATGAACTGGAGCCAGGGGTGTCCTCAGGCTGTCACAACAGAGATCTGATAGGTGACCCCAGTCTGAGAATGCTGTTGTGTGTGTAGTGGAGGAACTTTCAAATGCCTTCAGACCTCTCGGTTGCAAGGCAAGGAGAGTATCAGCTGTAAACAGACAGGGCTTCAGGCACAGCTGCACAGGGGAGGAGGGCTGAAAACACACAGCATCTTCCTGCTCTGGCCTTTCTCCTCAGGCACTCTTACTTATTTTTTCCCCTTTGGCCAGGTTGGCACAAGGCTGGTACAAAGGCAAAGAACACATATGAGGTGACTCTTATTCCTAATTTCAGAGGAGATCTGGCTAGGGTATGAGTCACTCAGCAGAGCTGGTTTGCCCTGTGATATTCTATTTCATGCTAACTCACGCAGCAAAGAACCCTCTGCCCATTTCTAACTCCAGACAGCGAGGGAGAATCCACTGAGGCTGATGAACCACTCACCAACACTTAAAGGAAAAAGTGAATTTGGTGTTTAAGGAACAACTTGAAGACAGGTATTTTGTGGTAGAGAGCTGGCAGTTTGCCCAGATTTCCACCGTTAGCACATCAAGGTGGTGTTACTTGGTCGGAGAGAATGACTGCTCCAATGAGAAACATCAGCCAATTCCTCACCTCCACCGCTGCAACCCAGCGTGGCTGTACCCTTGCCATACCCCTGTTTGTTCCCCAGGACCTGGGTGGAGCTATCAAACCACTTCCCACAGACTAACCAAAAAGCGGAATAACACCACCTAATCCCCTAAATTACCAGGTTACATCTATTGACATGGGAGTAGAAGACCAGTGCTTTCACCTTTGGTCATCATGCTGAGCCACAGCCAAGCACCTCTCAGGTGACTGCCCCAAAAGAATGCAGAACCATTTACCCTCACAACCATGTCCCATCCTGAGCCAGACAGCTGTAGCAAAAGTAGCACCATGCACTCACTTCATCCATAAACTGCTGGAATTTGCATTCTGGTTGTGAGGAGATTATTGGGGAAAAATCCTGCAAACAGCTCTTTTGCTTTTTGATCTCTTGCTGGTTTTACAGCACTTGCATCTCTGAGAAAACAGAGAACTCAGTACCTTTCTCTTTAAAAAGTTTTTTCCATTCTCTTCTTGCTTCTTTGTTCCTGATACCACATGATCAAAAACCAAGAGGAACAAGTATCTTCTCCACACCAGTGAGGAATCTGCTCACTTCCAGTTTGTACAAATAATAAAGGATTCGGAAATTCTTCTATGAAACATGGTAGACAAAATACCTCTGTTTAGAGCAGTGGCTCAACCAACATGCCTCTCCTCATGAGAGGCAGACAGAGCCTCTCCCTCAGAGGAGAGGGAGACAGCTTTCTGCTAGGGAGGGCTGTCCTGCCAGCTGCAGCCTTCCTCATCCAAGCTGAGCCCGGCCTGGGACTGCTCCATCACAAGCTCCCTGAGACACATGGGTGAGGCTACAATTGCACCTGGCTCTACATATGCAGCTCACACAGAGTGGGCCCTGAAATCCCTTACGGACAAAGTCCACAGAAGCAAGGGCCCTCCTCATCTGGGGCAGGGCAGGTCACAAAACAGAGGTGGGAAAATATAGGACCAACTTCTGGTCCTTCCAAGACAGACACTTCTTGGGTAAGTCATGTCACCTGACTGCACCCACCTGCAAACCGAGTCACAGTGTGGCAGGGAGGGAGGCAGAAACACTGTGATGCATGAACCCTGTGTGCCTGCCAGAGGTTGTCCCAGGCACAAGGGGGCTGGAAGGGATCAATGAGGATGAATGCAATGCTGCTGCTCCTCTCCTCCAGCTGCAGAGACCAGACACCGACACCAGTTTATTTGCGTTGTGCCCTGGTGGTGCACGGCTGAGTGTAGGATAAAGTGTGACAATCAGAGCTATGGAAAACTTGCTCACATTTTGAGGTCTTAGGGCTCAGCAGTTTTAACACATCTCTCTTTTTCTCCCTGACAGCGCCTCCCTCCCCCTGCCCTTTGGAAACATCCAAACTAGACCAGTATTAATAGCTGAGGTCTTTATTTAAAGTTTTTTATATACAGTAAAAGTGTCACAGATAAATCTGTGACAATCAGACAAGACAAATGTAAATCTCTCTCAACAATTAGCAGCTTAAGATCTATAAACTACAGTGTTACGTTCACAAGTGTCATTTCTGTACTTTTCAACCCGTGCAAGTGAGTTTTTCTGTTTATTTTTTTACACTTTTAAAACACACTTACAGCTAAGTCAATTGCCTACGACTATACCACCTGGCATACACAACACAGACACACAGGGTTTGTAACTCTTTAGCCACTTTCAGAATTCACTTAAAAACTGGCAAAACTACCCAATCTTGAACCCTTTGTAGCTTGGCTTCTTTTGTTATAATGCTTTTTTTTAATTAAAAAAATGCTTATTTTCAAGCTGACAGACAGTGCTTTCCTGTCCCAGTGTAACACATACACAAGTCAACAGTTCATCTGATCCCAGCTAAGCACACATGGGATTGGAATAAACCAATAGAGTAACTGCTGGGAGCATGCTGAGTATCATTGAACTAAACTAATGAGGCTGACAGAAAAAAGAACTTCCTAAAATTTTTAAAAGTAAATTTTTTTGCATCAAGATTTTCTTTCTTCTTTATATTGAAGGAAATGGGGGAAACAGATGAACTTCATTTGAACCCTCAAATGTTAATGAAGAGGTGCTGCTCTTGGAACTTACAGTCTATTATATTTTTCCCTTTTTATGTGCCAAGGCAGTATGTGCTAAACACATCTAAGCAATTTCTGAACCACTTCAACTCCGAATATGAAATGTTTTAGGAAACATTCTGCAACTCGGAGATGGTCACTAGAAAGTTTTTATCTACAAAGGAGGCTATTAAAGGTACTCACACACGCACTCACATCCACAGCAGAAACTGTCCTCTACGTGTCATCCAGAAACACTCCATCAGGAAAGCAAACACAACCATGTACAAGGAAAGGGAGCTTTAAAGCTAGAATCACATTTCCAACAACATCATCATTAAGCTATCAGAAATCATCACAGACCTTCAAATTGAAGAGGGAGGAAAACCCCAAAACGTTCTGCTAGTGCAAAAGGCAAAACACGTGGCAGTTGTGTTAGGATATGAGAAGTGGATGCAGCATCATACATGACGTTACTGCAGACAACTTTCTGGAATGGAAGAAACTGCTGAGAGAGAAAGAGACAGACAATTTGTCCAGACCCATACGTATATGGCCTTCACCAAAGAGTTCTGAGATGTCAGTTTCTATTAAGCCTGCACCTTCTGGCAAACTAGCAAATGGTATTTACTGAATATGACAGAGTTGAGACAATAAATGAAATCAAGATATAAAGAAGAGGGACAAACACTTCCTTAAATACTATAGACAAGTGGCACTGAGTGTCCAGAGCCACTGGCTTTTAATTCCTTCCTGCTTGGACCATATAAAAACCTACCTTAAGTAATTCTAGTGTGAACAAAACTGAGAAAAAGAGGTACAAAGGCCGTGTTTCAGAAAAAAAGGCAACAAAGCATTTCAGTTATGTGCCAAATCAGTTCTTACTGTTATTCACACATTTGTTTCTGACAAAACCTGCATAATGGGAAGCTGATAGTTAGCCAAGTAATGTGAGCCACTAGAGAAGAGCCTCACTGGAGCCAGGAGCAACGGCCACACACCTCTGCTCTGGCTGTGGCACTGCAGAAAGCACAAGCAGTTTTGGCTTGAATCAGCTGCAAATGGCAATCTGTGTTTCAATTAGGACAGGAGCAGAATAGTGCACATGGCGACAGAGGAGTGTGCTGGGATCCCTAGGGGAAGGGCACCTGAGTTTCCTGTGGCTACAGAAGAAAAGAACCTTTGGAAGAAGAAAGATGGTTGGATGGTGGAGGGCTTACCTCTGCTGGCAATCAAAAAACACTCAAGATATTAACCTTGTCTGAGGGAATTTCTCAGAACCTGGAGCCTGCACCATAGCACAATGGCCATGTATGTGTGAGTGTGTATATACGATGTACATGTCTCATGTATGATTTCAACTGCTTTAGGTCACTTGGGCAACATCTGGTTCCTAGAGGGAAGTTGATCCTGGAAGGAAGGAAAACAGTAAGACCTAACTAAACATCATAAATGGTTTTGACAGAATCCTGGAGGTTTTTTAGATTTCATGAAGACAAAAGATGAATCTTGGCACTTTCATGGTGAAAGGGACAGCAGTTAAAAACCAGGACAGATTGAACACAGATTCCTTGGACTTGAGGGCTGCTTGCCTGTACCAACAGGTCACCAGCAATGGCACATTGTGAGGACTTGCGGTTACAATTGAAGCTGACATCTCCTTTAGAGATTTGCAAAGGTGTCTGCAGCAAGTGCTGGCCTCTGTAGCTGAAAAAGAGGGTGGCACACCACAGGCACACAAAGGATCTTACCAGAGCCTGACAGGAGGAAAACTTTGGTTTCACTTTTCAGGTTTTTTTTTTTTGTTTTTTTTTTAATTAGAGCTATTTTTGAGATAACCATTCTGTTAAGTGGGCTGTCGAGTCAGTATTTGTTTCCTTAAAAGAACCTGTCTTTTCCCTAGGAGGAGACAAACAGAAATTCCTTGCTCTTATCCTGAGGCCAGGAATGAGAGATGGCATGCAAACAAAAAATACAAGCATACTATCCTTCACATCTAGAGAAAGGAAAAAAAGCCCTGCATGACAAAAAGGTGTGGAGAAGACAGATGTTTTCCATGATGCTGCATCGGTATGCTCAGGAGGATAGGTAAATGGCATATGGACAGTACTGCATTTGACAGGCTGACACTAGAAACTACTCTCTGCCCTCCTCAGAACTGTTTCAAGACAAGACGGCTCACAATTATTCACGCATTTCTTCATTTAAAAACAACACTTCTTTATTTGAAAGAAAAAAAAAGTAATGACCCTCCCAACCCCTTCCAAAAAAACCCCCAATAATAATAATAATAATAATAATAAAAAATCCTATTAGAAACAATAAGGAAGCACTGAGAGTTTGAGTATTACACTCTTCAAGTATGCTGTTCGGATTTTTTTAAATCTGTGAATATACATATATTAAAAAAAACCTTAAAAGTGCGACCAAGGGCTTCTGCTTAAAGATAAGTATTTCAAGGACTACTTCAAAATACTGTAGCACAACTGTGCAGTTACTGTGTATGGCATGAGGCTTCCACTCCATACACTCAGCCAAGTTAGCCAGCCTTACAGAAAGTTACTGAAGTCAGGTTAGCACAAACGGCGAACCCAGACGCTGAGCTGGGAGAGGGATCCACACGTTGCTGTTTTTCTCTTGCTAAGGAAAGAAACCACTCAACGCATACACTTGGACATGGAATGTGAGCAGACTTCACAGTAAAAGTTTAGTGTTACAGGTTTGCTGTGGTACCATCATTCAAGGCTGTGCACTAGATTGAGCTTTGCTCATCTTAAGCTAACCACGTTCTCTTCTTCCTGACAGGTTTAGTACAGTAGTTCAAGCCACAATTTTAAATTGCCCATTGGTATGCTCCAAAATTCTGTATTTTATTAATTTCTTTTGTACACTTTAAAGAATCTTAAGATTTGCATCCAAAGAGAACCATGCTACATAAAAATTATCCAGGATTCTTGCCAAAAGAGTTCTTGAATAAAATCTAAAAAATACTATTGCAATGCATCTTGCAGAGAAAAAACGTTATTCTAAATGTAAACAAATTCACTCGGACACTTTAAAACTTCAGCGGAGTAGTTGCTGACTAATCTTTGCCACACTTGCTCACCAAGAGCGCCAGGAGGGAGCGGCACAGCCCATTCCTGCCGCCATCATCTGGGGGGAGACAAGAATCGTTCCAAGTAGCCGGTGATGGCATCCCAGTGCTTCCACAAAAAGGCAATGAAAACCACTATAAATAAAGTGCTGAACGTCCTATTGCGAGTCTTCATCAGGGGCACGACGCAGTTGGCCACAGTGGAGACAAAGACAAGGAGGACAGCCATGACAGCCAGCAAGATGTTGATGAACTTCCCCAGTAGGTTCCTGGCCGTGGCATTCTCCAGCCCCTCCAACTGCACCACTTGCTGCTGCTGCTGCTGCAGCTCCATCTTGGAGATGCGCGTCTGGCACGCTTCCAGTGCCTCCTGTGGGCAAGAGCACATACTGGGTCACTCAAGTCCACAGCTGTTACCTCACCAACCGGGC
This sequence comes from Oreocharis arfaki, assembly GCA_013398015.1. NCBI lineage: Eukaryota > Metazoa > Chordata > Aves > Passeriformes > Paramythiidae > Oreocharis > Oreocharis arfaki. The sequence continues at coordinate 583,868 of VZRR01009528.1, forward strand.
CAAGCCAGGACCACCATCCCCACACCTCACACTGCTCACGCACTGAGCCCCTGCCCTTGCAGCAGGAGCAGAGGAAGCAGTGCCATTTCCCACGTCCGAGGTGAGCAGCCCCTTGCCGACTGGGCACTGCAGCCTGCAATACACCACAGCACCTCATCTGCACCCAGAAGGCTTGATGTGGACATGCCTGGCTGGGCAACCCCACAGATTCAGCCCAGAAGGGGGTCTACCCAGCCACCTGGTCACTTCAGCTTTGGTTCCAAAACACCACTGAGAGGACAAAGGTGCTGTGCCTAGCCAGAAATCTTCATCCTCTTCTAGGATGTGCATTCCCAGAGCCTCAAATTCCACCACCTTCCTTGCAGTCACTTGTGCTTATATGACCCCTCTGCAGAAAACTAGGCAACCTCACAGAAAACTATGTCAACAAGAATAACTACCGAAGGCTCAGCTGCGTTCTGCTTGTTTAGTGAGCTGTGAGCTCAGGGAGAGGTCTGAGGGGCACTAGGGCTGGGACTGCACAGCTGCCATTGCAGGAGGAAGATCTTCTCCAGACTGCAGCAAGCTGTGGCATTGGCACAGCTCCAGATGACAATGTGAGGGCTGGGAAAAATGTCTAGAGAAGGGTAAGAAGCATGACATTTATAGAACTGCCTACAGGTAGAGGCAAAACAAAAGGAGGTGGAAGGAGAAGACTACCCTGCATAAATCCACCTCTCTAAAGCCCCACTGACTCAGGGGGGATTTTTGTCAGACCTTTTCACCAGGTTGAACCCCAGCTGGACCAACCCAATCTGCACTAAAACACTGGTGACGTAACAAGGGGCTAGGGAGAAGGAGAGAGGTTTTCAGGCAATTAACACAAAGAGAGACTTCTGCTCTTGCAGATACAAAGTCACAATATTTCCACTAATCCTCCCTCAGAGTCACCTTTTTCAGACACATATGCCAACTGCAAATATGATATACAAGTCTGCAGCAGTCTTTCCCAGACTCATCACCAAAAAAGGAACCAGGACTATTCCTCTGCAACATCAGCCCATGCTCTTAAACAGCTTTTCATACAACAAAACTTAACACTTGCTTTTTCCCCAGCAATGCTGAGGAATAGGCTGTCCCAACTTTTAAGTTTACACTTAAAAGCATTGAATCATAAAATTAAGATTAAAAAAAGCTGTTGAGAAATCCCCACCTCAGTTCAATCTTCCTGCCATCTGAATTTAGAGAGAACAAAACCTGATGGTTGTAACACTCCCCCAAGCGAGAGCCTCCTGTTTACACTGCCAGAGGCCACTGTACCACTGTCCACAGACACTGATTAAATTTAACTTAAAGGTCATTGTCACCTGTTACATTTCTGATTGCATCATGTCTGTGGAGGTCAATGAAACATGAGGGCTTCTCCTTGGTTAAGACCCCTGAAAGTACAGGGCAGAATTGCTCAGCTGCCCCCAACAGCAGTGACCAGGGAGAACATTTGACGCAACAGGATTTGCAGCTGGATCCACAGGTGTGTGAACAGCACAGCCTGCTTGGTCTCCAGAGGAAATCACCTGTCTCAAACACCTCAGGAGGAAAAAATGAGAACTTTTAACCTACAATTTTCTGCTCACACTACAAATATCCCCCATCAGCAATCAGAACTGAGATGTCTGTTAAAACTAGCACAGCAAGTACTTAAAATGGGCAAGAGACTTGTTTCTGAATAGCCTTTTCTCTGTAAGGGTCAGCAGCTGCTTTGCTTTGTAGAAGGGCCTCCAACTTCAAGACCTCTGTTTCATAGCTTTTTTTACATACTAAAAGAAACTTTTCTTTTAAAAACACCTCCTTATTTCTTCAAAGCCAACAGAAATAATTGTTTCCTGACTCAATGCAGTGCACACACAAAGCCATTTTTCCTTAGATGTATTACAGACCATTGCTGTAAAATTAGTGACAGAGAACCACACCCCAGGGCCCATGTACTGGGAACACTACTGGAAAAAAAGTGTTTGGGTCATGGCCCATTGAGTGTCTAATACAAAGGCCTGCACAAAGAGTGGGCTCTGGCTCCTGCTCTGCTACAATCGATTTAAAACGCTGCTCCAGCTGAGTGGGAGTTCCCTCTGTGTGGGCCACAGCCCTGCTTTACAGAGGAGGTTACCTGGAGAGATACCCAAGGGTCAGAGATGGAATCAGGACCTCTTGGAACGCAGCAGTTTGGCAATAAAGCTACACGGATTAAAATCAAATATTGAAGCGCAGGCGTACTTCAAAAGTGCATGAGTTCCTGAAGGAGCAGGAAGAGGGCAGGACTTGGGTCCTTGCTTCTGTCACCCACCTGGATGTCCCGGGCTCGCTCGTAAGACTGATACGCAATCTTTTCCTCCATGCTGGCCAGCTCCTGTTTTAAATTGAGGATCTCGTTCTGGTGGAGCTCAGTCAGGTCATTTAACTGCTCTTCAAGTCTTTCACATCTAGAAATGACAACGCATGATACAATGGCTTTAATGAGAAGAGGATGGCAAAATTACACCAGCAACAACCAAGCAATGAACACCATGGCCTGTGTACTGAAACCAGCATGGCTGCCTCAGCCAGCACACAGCCCACTCTAGCATTAATACCCTCTTGCTGGGAATTAGTCCTTTCTACCTGGTCAACTCTGATACTGTTCCTAACCTGGAGATAACAAAGAATTACATGGTAACTGTCGAGTGACTCAAACCGAGGACAGGATGAGAATAGAGTAAGGTATTCCCCAAATTTTAGTGTAAACCAAACAGTACCCTTCTAATACCATAAGCTCTTAAACATTTTCATCTATACTTGGAATAGTAATGGGCATAAAAATGACATGGAAATGACATGTGACTGATGCATCAGAGAACATGCTGTTACTGTCTGATCTCTACATGAAGTCACATGGATCTTTGACTTGTTTTTCCTTTATCTCCCATGAATGATGCAACTTAACAAACACCATCCTATTATTTGTAAGAAGGACACATGAATCACTAACCTGCAGGCTTATTTTTTTCAGTTTGCTCCCGGTGAATGGACCAGGAAGAGGGTTGCTCAAAAAAACCGAGTTACAACAATTCTGAGAGATAGTTCTGCTTCTCCCTAAGAGTTTTAAATTAAATTATAGCTGAGATGGTAACAAAAGTATGGGCACAGCTATGGTGGCCATTGGGCTTCTCCCACTCTGATTTCCACTGTCTACTCATTGTAATAGATAGAAAAAGCTTACCACACAGCCCTTATCATCTGAACCTTGATACTAATAACCAAGAAAATTCTAAGGAATTAACCACAGAGATAACGCCTTGTTTAAATTTTTGTTTTCTTCTGATTCCACCTGAATTTAATTCCTACAAAAACCCACAAGATTAATAAGCACTATTTATCTAGAATGAAGAATTTAATTGCAAGTTCTGAAACTAAGACATAAATCTTGCTTCTCATTTTTTCAAGATTTTTTTTTTGGTGTTTCAGAATCTGTAGCCAAAAGCTAGCCTTAAAAAGCAGTCTTGGGGTTTTGTTTTTAATAGACAAGCATGAAGAGAATTTTCATTTATGTTCCCAATGCAATACTACTTTAAACTAAGGAGGAATCAGACACAGCATGACAATTTGCAGCAGTAAAATGCACGTGGTCAGCCAGCAGTGAGACCAAGACAACTGCCAGCCAACATGGCTCAGCCCAGAAAGATGCCAGAAGAGCTGTGCAACTGTGCCAGGACACACCAGAGAACTGGTTTCCCAAGACTGACAAGGGAACAGCCACGTGAAGACTGGCTAATGAAGAAGGAGCCCAGATAATTAATACTGCCCTTTGTTCCCACACAACTTAAAACCAACAACAACTTGCCAACAACCAAAAAATCACAAGTAAACCCACTCCGAGCTCCAAAGGCAGCATCAATTACTTGAAATCCATTCAGTTTGTTAATATATTACAAAATTCTCCAGTGGGTTTACTACACAAAAAGAAACTTAATCATTTCTAAAAATAACATGATTGTGTTTTTTAACCTCCTCTCAAATAAACGCCTTTTATAAAGCAGCTGTTGCCAAGCAGCTTAAATCCTGTTCTCTAATAAGAAACAACTGTATTTTAATAACTTCAAAACCACCTCAATCTACAGGAAACATGAGGAAACACTGCAAATCCGTATAGTTAAGAGTTTTAACAGAACATGATTAGCAGAAGGGTTGGCTCCAATCTTCCCAGCCTGAAGGCTGCAGAACAACCAGCTCGTTCCCAACTCACACTTCACTCATTGCTCAAGTCCAGAACCCCTGCAGTTTGCATCCAAGAATCACCTGCGCTTCCAGAAACTCACTGGATCAGGCAACTGCTATAACTGGGCTATTTTAAAAACACACCCCGTCCCCACTAACCTACCCTGACTTATTTTTGAAATGACACATCCTCCATTCAGTTTCTTTTCACTCCTTGTCCCAATATCTACAATTTAGAAAATTAATTTTTTCCTACTGCTTTCTATTGATGTTCAAATTTAAAAAGCAAGGAGAGTTTTATTTGACTTACAGGGCCCAAAACCAGGGTTTCCCTGTTGAAAGCTGGTTTGCATTTAAGTGGGAGTATTACAAAAATAAAAGGGATAGGCCACCTGTCAAAAGGGTTAAGATGAAATACATCCCTCTAACTCATGAGTGCCAGGGTCTATTGAACAAACTTAACTTGTCTGTGAATACAGCAGTGCCCTGAATAATCAAATCCCACTTCACTTCATGTATGGAAAACTCCTCTTTGGAGTTCAAGAACTATTTTTTTACTAGTTAAAATGTATCATTTATCCTTAAAAGAACAAGCTCCAGCCCAGAAACTTCTCTGTGCAGCAGACCAATGCTGCCCATCACAAGGATCACAGAGATCATCAGAGCTGTTCCTATGGACACAGTAAATCGCTGGGGTGCTTCGCTCAAGTGTGGGATATGGGAACATTTAATTTCAAATAGCCATGTTGGATTTCCACATGGTTTCTGAGGCTCACTGCATGGGAATCGGGAAAGTGGTCTGAAAAGGGCTCAGAAACACAATCACGACCATCTCATTTGTAAAAAATTGTTTAAAGGCATTTTAAAGTAATAGTGGCAAAATACATAGCCTATGTGGAAGGCATATGGAAGGGAGGATGTGATAAAAAAGACATTTGATCTGCACTCAGTGCTATGGTGAGTAAAGAAACTCTGACCAAACTAATGCTACAAAGACCTCTGCAGTAGACTGTGAATGAAGTTTAGTACCTGTCTTCAGACGTCTCTCAAGATGGACCTTTTTCTTTTTATAGCTATGTCATACAAACCTTAATGTAATCTTTATTTGTCACTAAATACATCTTTATGCTACTGAACACACTGCTTCCAATAGTGGAATAAACAGCCAAAACAAGTAGTTATTTGTAGTATGCTCCAAGTCTTCTACCTATAAAATACACGAAGGACAGAGCTTGCTCCCAACATGGAGCAAGAGCTGCTCACGACACCTGCACACATCCCTGTACTTCCAGCTCTGAGCCTCCCTGGAAGGAGGACGGGCAGCTCTGCAGGGATGTTTTGGTGCTGTTACGGCTGGGCGAGCACCAACTTGGCCCAACACACATTGCCTCCACTGCCCAGCCACACTCCAGAACAGCCTTGCCAACCCTCCCAGACCTCAGAGGTTTAGCTCCTTTGATCTATTTTAAAACACATCATGAGGACAGACTGAAGTGTGACAATTAGACTACATCAAAACCTAGACAAATGGAAGCACTAGTGACTAGCCTTTAGGCTGAAGCATTTCTTCTCACAGGAGCACGGGAGACCTAAATGCCCTTTCCAAGGCTGTCAGGCTTGGGAAGAAACCCAAACCCTTAGACTGGCCACACTCCAAATACGCGAGCTTTTGATTTTGCCATGTACAAACAAGTTCCTAAAGGGACACACAAGATGAAAATACTCAGCAGGAACTTTATTTCAGTCTCAATAGCACAGAAAATCCCTGCTCATATCAGTAAACAACTGCCACCTTCCAATAACGAGATAAGCAACAAGCCATTTCAGTGCCTGCTCCTGGTGCAGAAGAAAACAATGATGGCCAAGGTGCCATCAGACTCTTTCTTCCTCAGTGGCTCAACCCCAGCAGAGCAGAGCGGTGCTCCAGGGCCAGCACGTGCCGGGCAGCACAGCCCACGCAGGTCTCGCCGTGGTGCTGCCAGGCCTGCACCGGGAAGGGAGAACTGGAGCAACTGGAACAGTGAGTCCTTGCCTCAGAGATGGTTAGCAAACCGGGAGCCCTATGGAGTGATAGACAAGATTTGGAAGCAAGGAGAGGGGAGGGAGGAGATGAAGGAGGTCATGGAAAACCTGTGAGGCAAGCCATGGCTGATAAATAGAAACTGCACAAACACATGGGGGGAAAAAAGATCAGAACCTGCGAAACAGCAGATGATCTAAGAAAGAGGAAATGGACAAAGACCGGGTGAGAAAATGTCATGGCATGTGTTTTGTTCCAGGTACAATGCAAACACTCAGTGTCACCTGACAAGCAAAAGGCTTCTCCAAAAACTTCTTTTTTTTAAGCTCGAACTCAACTCTGTGTTTGTTTTTGAAAGCTTCCCATAAACAGAGCAGAGTTAGGAGGTATTTACAGCTTTTAAAGCCAGTTATGATCAATCTGAATCCCCAGCCTCCCAACCTCAAACCACAGCCTCTGTTCCCTTCTTTTAGTCTTTTTCTGAAGAGAGCTGGGGAGCAAGAGGGCTTCCAGTTGGGGAACAGGTGCCATCCTTCCCTGCCAAGGCAGCAGCACCCTCTGCCCTTGGACATATCACGTCACCTTCCACTTCTAGGGTGATGTTGGCTTTTATCATTGTGACGGTTCAAAATACAGAAGCTACAAAAACAAGAATCTACATTTGTACAGTCATGTAGTCATCTAACCATGATTAACCCATGAGCTCTTGCTGATCATGCAGTTACCCACACAGACAAGGGCACTGAGTGTGGTTTAACTGGTCCTCTTTAAAGGTCACACCTTTAATTAATTTGCATTAACATTCCAAATGACAGGTCTAAATTACTATCTTAAGATTTTATATGCCAAATGCAGATTCTCCCTGCTTTTCACTCCAGGCTGCCTTGGTTAGTGCTTGGGGTCTGGGCTGACCTCATGGGAGTGCTCCGCAAAGGTTAATGGCACGTGACAGATATGACTTCATGGTGAGCTAGTATGGGACCTACATGAACCTTGTTCAGAGGTGTTGGGCAGCAACCAGCTCGTTTAGCTGACAACACACATCAGACCCCAGGGTCTGCTATTGTACTTTCAGGCCACTCCTCCAGCTGTGCTGTGCTTGCATATAGCATTCCACCATGAATGGCTGCTGCTGTATGTGTGAAACAACAACCTACACAGCAACAGACAACAGCACCTCTCTGCTGCGGAGCAGAAGATCCAGCACCACGTCACTTTGGGATGTGACTTGATGACACTGAGGCACTAGGAACCAAAGCTGCTGTGCTGGGTGCTGGTTTCAGTCAAATTGCTGATTGTTGCAAAGCGGGATTAGAAAGTGGTGTTGGTCTGGCTTTGTTTGCTCAAGCTCTGCAAAGCACAGAGAAAGCCTGCTGTCTCTACCAGATCCTAGCAGGCTAGCCTTTTCCAGAGTTTTTCCAATGATTTGGCATCAGCATGTCTAAAGAGCTGTAGGGCAACTCCATGTTACACTGCACAAACCAGTGCAGCAAGTGGCACAGGGCACTTCAGCAAGTTTGTCCACACCCCCAGCAGCTCTGCTGTGTCTTCCAGGTTGTGTTTCACATCCTGGCAAGTGAAGTCATGAAGGCCATAAAGAACCTTATGACAACAGCCTGCTGTCCTTCACCAGAATGAGGGCTTGGGCCTTGCATTTGTTATTTAAAGAATCCTGTTGACTTAGACTCTACTGTCTTGGAGAAGAGCAGCTAGTAACTCTTCCCTTTGGAGCCTGGGGTCAAGCCCTTGCCCCCAGCATGCGAGGAGGAGGATGTCAGGTGTTCTGCTGGAGAGCACAGGGCAGCCTGCTGAGAGCCTCTCCCACCCAGGAAGGAAAGGGAAGTATTCCCTCAGCACCTCTCCATGGGCAGCTTTCCTCAGCAGGGAGATGGGGGCAGCCTGCCAGGCTGCCTTCCTGAAGCCACTGTCACCTCTCCCCACATGACTTCATCAGGGATCAGCAGTACTGCAGCAACTGCTACACCTTTCCATTCCTTCCAGTGAGGGGAAGGCTGATGGAAACATGGGTTACCTGCTTCCAGAGCCCTATACTCTCCATGACAAGAGCACCGTCAGTATCTGACATTTAATTCAACTTCATTTCCCTAAGTGCTGCCACTATGCGCTGAGCAGAGAAGGGAAGGGAGGGGATATCTTAGTTTTGGCACATGATCATGTCTTTTTAGAGAACCCAAAGAAAGCTGGAATGTTTCTTTCTCTGGTAGACATGTGTATCTGAGTGCTGGAAAAGGCAAAGTCGAGTCATGTCCACATTAGCTCCCTGTCACTTGCCTTGATCCAAACCTTTCCAGGATTTTTGCAGGGCAAAGCACTGTCTGATAACAAGAATTGCATCAATGTACTCCTGGGTTTGGGACACCTTATTAGACCTCTTTGGCTTGGCTTTTTATCTTGAAATAACTTCGAAATAACCTTTTTCTTTACTATCTCTTTCTTGTACAGAGAGGGAGCTGAGCAGCAAGATAGCAATATTTATAAAAGGCAAAACTGGGAGGGACAAGTCCTGAGAAGACCATAGAACTATCTATTTGAATCAGGCTGCTGGGAACAGCCTGCTGAGCACTACCATCCCAACTCTGGTGCTTAGCAATCACAGCATTGCATTGTGAAACTAAATACCACAGCACATACCTGTATCGCTCCTCCTGCAGGGTCTGCATTATCAACGCGTAATCCCTCTGGTAGCGAACCTTAAGGTCCTCAAATGATTCTTCCAGTCTTGCCTGTGTCTCTCGAATTTCTTGAATCTCATGCAGTATTGCATCAAACCCTGAGCTCTGCATATCCAGAGTGTTTGTTTTGGAGCTGGAAGCTCCCACAGGGCCACCTGTTGTGCTATTGGCTCCCACCGAGCCTGACGTGGCACTAGAGCAATCCTCTTCACTGCCATATTTTGGGCTTGACTGAAAGTTCTGAATAACACCTAGAGCCTTGCCTCCTGTTCCATCTTCCTGGCCTTCTTCTAAGGAGTCTTTCAGATTAGCAATGTTGTCTGCACTCCCAAACTTGTTCCTTATGAGGGAGGCAATCTCCCGGGGTTTGGAAACCACAGCTCCTGCTGCTGAATGCGTGGCCTGGGAGAAACTGGAAAGCCCACCTTTTACACTGTCTACCACTCCCTCACTGAAGCCAGTGACTTTTGCTCCAACATCTTTCAAACCCTGATGCATATCCCTGAAGACATCCTTCGGCTGACGAGGGATCCCATTCTGTTCAATCTCTCGCAGCTTTCGATGGTAATGTTCCAGTTTCTTCTGCAGCTGCAAGATGGTCTGGGCTGACTTTTGATTCTTCTTCTCAAACACTTGCTTAATGCGGGCACTCTGCTGCTTGTCTGCATTGTTGGCCAATTTCAGGTACTCTGCCACGTTGTCGTCACGGGCTGTTTGCTCAATTTTGATCTGCTCTGTCAGCTTCAGTATCTTCTGCTGCAGGTGTGTGATGGCCACTTTTGTCCGCTGTGGATCCGGAGTCCCATCAACAGAGTCTGCATTGATGCTGCCATCAGTGCTGGAGGCCACGGCACTGGAGGTCTGCGCCAAGCTGCTGACTTCCAATCGCTCAATCTAAGCACAGAGAGAAAAAAACACTGAGTGCTACTCAGCAGCTTCACCAACAGAAAACCTTTCCTTCTTTATGCCAACCAACTTGGCAAATGGATGTAATTCTGAAAAAATGCACCTTTTTTCAGCTGCCCAGGAGACAGTATCAATCAAGAGAGTTTCATGTATTTTACAGCTATCTAGAAAAACTTGAGAAAAAAGCAAAACCCCTCATACTTGACTCCACTTAATGGCCTCAAACAACTCAAAACTCAAGCACAAATGTGCAACAGGGCACCCGAGCTTGGCAGACCGAGCACTCCGAGATATCGGTACAAGTGCAGGGGCTCAACTAGCTAGAGAGTGAAGAGACTGAGAAGGTAACTGAGAGCAGAAGCCACACGGTTCAAGTGTACGGTACAGCACACTCGAGTCATTCCTAGTGCTTCACGTGTTTGAACATCAGCAACAGTGAAACCTACCACAAAACAACCGATCTACTACGGTCAGTGATTTTAACAGAAAAGCGGAGCCTGAGAGGCACCAGAATGCATACCCCGCCGCGGCAAGCCCTGTGAGCAGGTGTCTCCGAATGCGAGGAAAATAGCGAGTTTCAAAGGACAAACAGCACTTATGGCTAAAACCTCCAAAAGTTAAACGCTGTTTCAGCGCAATCCAACCCGCCAAGTACCCGCCGCGAACCCGGGAAGGACCGGGCAGGCAGGTGCGGCCGCACCGGCCGCTCCTGACCAGGGCATTCCTCCCTGGAGCCCACCACGCTCCGAACCCGGCCAGCCCCGGGTCGGGGCCACAGGGGGTCCTCCGATGGAGGAGCGCCTGCGGGGCCCCCTCGCCGGCCCGGGTCCCCCGCCGTACCTTGTCCCGGCGGGGCAGCAGCGCCCGCTCTCCATGCATGGCTCCCGCCGGCCGCCCGCGGCCCGTGCATGGCTGCGCGCCCGCCGCGCTTGCCCGCCCACCGCGGCCCCGGCCCAGCCCCGGCCAGCCCCGCCCGCCCCCTCGCGGCAGGGAGGCCTCTCCGGGCCTGGGAGCCACGGAGCCGCAGCCACACGCGTCCCGCAGGGAATCTCCATTAATGAGTTTTAAACCGAACGCGTCTTTTGGATCCCGCGGCCGCCGGCGCGGAGCCCGTGAGCAGCCGCGACTGCTGCCCGCACGCTCCGCTCCCGCCCCCGCGGCTCGGCGGGGACCAGCCGGCAGCTCCCCGGGTCGTTCCACTGGAACAGCGGCCAGCCGAATCCACACCTACTGCCTAGACGTAGAACCATGTCCGTGTTTGTGAATATGCGCTTTACAAAACAAAAAATGGTGTTACAGTTAACTGTACCCTCTTCTTTCGATTCATCATTCCATATTCAATGCAAAAAACCCCACAGGCAGCAACACTGGCAGGCACCGGAGGTCAGCCGGGGCTCCTTCCCATAACCCTGAGGTTCTCAGTTCGCTATCCCATCAACAGGAAAACCAGACACCTGGGAAAGCAACTGATTCATTTTCTAGAGGAGTTCAGCTGCTGGAAACCGTAGAATATAATTTCTCGGTCTGTTTTGACTCCTGAAATATCAACTGCTCTCTTAAGAGGGTTTAGTTGTAGAAACCCTGGAGCTCTGGATAGATCAATGGGAAATTGGTGCTAAGAATTAATATTAATCAGCAGGACCAACACTATGCATGATATCAGTACTGCACAGAGAACATGCTGTCTCTGAGATGTAGGGACAGGCATCTGGAAGTAATACACATTTGTAAAGACACCTCTTCCTGGAATTTGTAATTTCATTAAGATTTTTCCAGGGCTGTCAGCGATCAGATTTCTCCCTAGGGCCTAGACGAACACAAAGACCCTGCCTGTGCAGCGCATGCCTGGCCTGGGAGCATCACCCAGCACCCATGGCACAGCTGGTCTGTGCCTCACCCACAGAGCAGCTCTGCCAACCAGCCGCCACCCCAAGAGCAGCAGAGCACAGAGTGTCTGTGCAGCACACCAAGACAATCTTATTACTGTTAACTGCCTATGAACCAAGGGCTTTCTCAAAAGAGCATTGTCAATCCACTTGTAACAATCTCTACCTACTCCAGAGCAAGGACATTTTAGTATTAATGGCAGATGAAGAAAACCAGAAAGATCCAGTTTTGATACAAAACTTTCACAAATTAATTTGATAGAACTTATTTTTTCATAGTTGATTTTTTTCTGGGCAGTGGTAAGGGTGAGTGAGCATGGGACTGACCTGGTGTCCCACAACCAAACTGCTCATGACCAGTTCTTCTGCAGCCCACAGGCTCCGAGCTGAGATCTGCACAGATCAGTGTCATAGAACTACTGGGACTTCAACATTACTTTGAAGTAAAGAGTTTCCATCAGCTTAATTTACTCCAGGTTTGGTCTAATTAGTGTATGTGTATGGATAATTACTATAAATTACACTAATAGTACACTTTTCCTTTCATGACACAAGTTTTGTGAGAGAAAAATTTGGTAGAAACTCTCTCTTCCCCCCTTTTAAAGTCAGTTGACTTCAGCAAATCTGCCCAGGTTATCTCCTTACACCTGTGGTCAAAAATGAACTAGAACAGCAGTAATAGAATAAACCATGCTGGGATAATTGCTTTATAATTACCAGCTGTGTGGATATTATTCTGAAATAACAGAAAAGGTTCTTTCCAATTCAAAAGGAAAAGGCTGTGCAAAGTGCAGTTCTGGAACAGAACAGAGATAATTTAAGTACTTTGTCCATATCGACAAGGCTTTGTAAAGGGAAGACTCAGCACAAACTGGGTCCCTGGGAAATACTGATGACGTATTACTGAATTTGAGATGACAGTCAATCTGTCCTGAAAAGATGGTGGTAAATTAAGTACTGTAATGATCAATGCTTGTATAAGAATAGGGGTTACAATTCAATAGTCAATCTCCCTTGCAATACAATTTTCCACTATATAGACAGTCCAGACTGAGGGGACCTGCATGCCCTCCCTCCCACCAGGGGGTACACTGAGAACTGCTTTGACGCTATGCCACAAACCAGACGAAATCATGTGAGGGCCTTATGCTTTCTCTCTCTCTCAAGATCTTACCAAATTCTCAGCACTGTTAATGCTCTCAGGCTTTCCCTCCTGTACAAGCTTTCCAATGTCTATTGTGCAGCACACAGCCCAAAAAAAGGCCTCATGATTCTGCTTTTTGGTGCTGTTGAAGATTAAACACAGTAGTTCCTTTAAAGGTATTTTGCCCCTTTAAAACTCTTCCAGTAAAAGCATATGCTGGGTCATTCACCAAGGAGATGGACTGTTGCTTTTTAACACTCAGGGCAGCTGGCATAAGCAAACAGCAGCTTTCAGAGCAAGCCTGCTGCAAGGGGGTTAACTCCTGCTTCCTCCTCCCCTGACTGGAGCTTCAAAAGTGTGACTGAAAATTGTCGTGCTACTTACAATAAACTCATACAGGGCAAAGTGAAATAAGGGAGCTCAGAGTGAGACTGTGCAGCCCCGGAAGGGAGCTAACAGCACCTGAGGTGCCTGGGTTAAATCACCTTCCCAGGGTTCATCACCTTCACCTGACACCTGACGGGCAGCTAAAAGTAACCACGAAAACATTCAGAAATTGTTCTGCTTCCTTTTCCCACTGTGCTGAAGACAATACAGTCCCACATGCAGAAAACCTATGAGACTCATAGAAAGTCATAGGTTTTAGACGTCATGTTTGGAAACACCACTCATTAACAGCATCATTAGTGCATGGCAGGTGCAGGGATGGGCACAGGGACTTGGCCAACCCCTCCACACTAAGCGGACAGATGGTCTCCAGCCTCAGGCAGGCAGAGGAGCAGAGACTCAAAATCTCTGATGACAGTTACAAGAGAGTTGGTTTGTTAGTAAGATCTCTAATTAATGCCTTGCAGGAAATAAAAATCACAGGGGAGAAAAAACCTCACCATTCTTTGTGCCTGACCACGTCTGCAGAGTAACAGCCCCCCCTGGCCCCACTTCATTGGATCTGCATTAAAACACCTAAGCACACATTTGAATAAACACACACAGAATCTCTGGCAGGTACAATGAAGAGACACTTAAACATCACATATTACTATGAGATACTCTTAACATATTAGAATAAATGCCATCAACAGCCACAAGCCACCTCCCTGCATGCCACCTGCAGCACATGACTATTGAAACACACGGGTCAAGGTGGCACCAGCCCCACTGTTCCATGAGCAGTCAGTGCCCTGTTCCTCTGGATCCAACGAAGCCATTATATATGGCACAACTTACCACAGGTCCCAAAGGAAACAAAAAAGCGTCACAAACTCTCCTGCCTCACCCACTTGGGTGATGTAATAAGCTCTTTATGATTGACAGCTGACTGAAAGCTAAGAGTCTGTTTTTCTAATGCTTTGCTTTTTAAAGGTTGTTGCTGAATCACAGATCATTTGGGGTTGGAAGGGACCTCTGGAGTCCACCTGTTCCAACCCCCTGCTCAGGCAGGGCCACTAAGAGCCAGCTGGCCAGGACCATGTCCAGACAGCCTTTGACTATCTCCCAGATCAGAGGTTCCACACCTACATCTTACATTTGTGGATCTATCTGTAACAGAAGTTGGATCTGTCTGTCTGCTGCAACATTGCCACACATCCGATACCACCAACTCTGTGGGTCACTATTTATTTCCAGTTGCATATTTATATGACTGCACAACCTGTGTATATGTAAGGGAGGATATGTAAGGGAGACTATTTCTGTTCGTTCATCTCTCAGTTAAATACAGACAGAAGATCTAAACAGTCCTGCACTGAACCATCCCTAGAGACAACTGCCCACTCACATGTGGTTTCATTTACGAATCCACCTTCCACCTTCTCTCAGCAAGTGCTCAGGGTGCATACATGTTCCTGCTCTACGAAACATCTTCCTTGGCTTTACTGTCAAAAAAAGAAAATGGAAAAACAAAGAACAGGTCCAGTGTGATTCCTTGTGACACACTGCAGTTATCCTGCAAAACTGTACTGACCAACTGAATCTTCAGAAGCTGCAGCAGCTTTGCTTTTTAACAGGCTCCAGCTACTCACCCACAGAAACCTATGGTCATCCTTGACAGCAACTGTTCTGAGCTGTCTCTAGCATGCTCCTAAATCTAAATCCAAATCCAAATTAAACCTGGCTAAGGAAAGCACACAAACAGATGGACAGTGCAAGGAAGTCTTGCTGTGTGTTTTTCGCAGCACAGCTCACTGTTTAGACTGTAATGGGGGTTTCTGAAAGTTATACAGCCTTTGCCTATGGGCAATTAACCCTCAAAATGGTGGGAAGATCACCCTGGTTATGGGGGAAAAAAAAAAATAACCAAAACAGCGAGAAAACAAAAAATGAAAAATTACTCTGAAAAATATCCAAGAAAAAATTCCAGTACAATACTTTTGCCTGCCTCAGATAACAGCTTGGGCAGGGAACCAACACTAAAATACCAAGAGGAAATGGCTTTACACCTTACTCATGGTAGTTAAACAGTCATGAGTGATGACTGCTGCAACATGAGTGCACTGATGGTATGTCTGCCAACCCAGAGCCCCATAGGCCCCGCTCTGCAGAGAGGAGAGAGGGCAGGCCCCTGCCCCGGACAGAAGGGCTGTGGGCAACCGCAAAGGAGCAACATTCCACACATCTGCATGCAGTTAGGCATTCCCCTTCTTTTGGGGCATCCAAGCCAAGCAACTCCCTGCCCAACCCTGTACTGGCACAGCCTGGGGACAGACAGGACAGCAGCTCCCTCTGGAGCCAAGGTGCGAGCTCACTGGGAACCAAGTGATAAGGTGCTTGGGGATGTTCTTACTACCTTCCCAAATGTGGTTCACCATCAGGCCCAAGCTGCTCTGTACCAGCCAGACAGCAGAAACACCACCAGAGGGAATGGCAACGTGAGACTGCCTCACTTGGCACTGGTGCTAAGAGCAGCACCCCCCAAGCAACGGCACGTGGCACACAAACAAACCCTCAAACACAACTTGGGATTTGGTAAAGCCAGCTGCAGGGTGACTTGCCCACAGCCTTGGTACCTAACTCAATATGAAATGTGCCACATCAAGTGCCAGAAACAGTTTAGCTGTAAAGCAGCCAGCTGTCTTTTCCTCAGAGCTGATAGCAGCAGAAATTCTTCCCAAAGCAGACCAGTATTCTGTTATTCTGCAGCCCTCACTGGTGTCAGGGGCAATGATGGAAGACTCTGCTGCTGTACCATACTTACTGTACCAGAGGCAGCTTCTGTCACAACCAACACTACACATTCCACAGGGGAGCTCCGGCGAATCCGTGCCAGTGCAGGCCAATTGCTGGTCACAGATGCTTCCCCCACAGCACCTTGCTGTCAGTGCAGGGGAGCTCAGTGGGCTCCACATGTTCTCCCTGCTTGACTCCACATGCCCAGGGCCTCCTGCCTCTCGGAAGCAAATGTTTCAATTACTAACTGGTTACGAGGTAGCTGAAGCTACAAAGCTGACCTCCACCTTTCCCACCTGTGGTTTAGACACGTGCATTCCTGATGCCTACCAGCCCAGTGTGGTAGGCTGAGGCAAGGAAAACTGCACAAGCTGTTCCCTCAAGCAGAACTGGGACATCCAGGACCAGGCACCAGCCTGGCCCGTAAGTACTTATTGACATCCCAGAGACAGAAGAGATTGACACAATGCAGTGTAACTTCTCCCTTAAGAGGTTGTCTATAGCCCCCTTAACTCCTTTTTAAAACAGAATTGCTGCCAAAGACATCACTTTCTTGATCTCAAACTTCTGAGATCTGGAGGAAAGATATTTTTGAGCACAAAAAAAGTATGGCTTGATGGCCCAATTCAGTAATGGTTTCCTAAAGCTAGAGACTAGTCAAGCAGAAAATCATCAGCGTCGACTGAATAAAGAGGGCGACATTGAGGATGAGGCAAGTCCAAGGGAACGGATACAACAATCTGATTGGAAAAATAGGAAAGAACTGAATTATACACAAGAGCTCGTAGGAGGTGATAAGGGATGACACAGCAAAAGATATGGCCAAAATAACATCCATGGACGTTTATTTTAGCAGCTCCTGATTTTTAATCAAGGGGGGAGTGCCAATCAGGCCAGAAGTTACAACAATAAGGATGGGAAACGAGATAAAGATGAGAAAAAGTATAGGAACCAGCCGAAGAGGGTAGATTAGGAAACAAGTTTATACAAGCTTTTATGAGAAAGTGACTGTGTAAAATGATGTGTGGTTTTTGTCTGGTTTTGATTTTTTTTTAATCTCATCCTGTTTTCCCCAGTGTTTGAGTCATATCTCATTACCTGAGAGACAAAGTTTTTGTTAACACTTCCCAGAGAGTAAAGCAGTTTTGGTTTTGGTTTTTTATGCTTCAAGCTGCTATCTGATGAATAGAGACTATTATTGCATGTTATATATATGAATTTGTAAAGAACAGAGTTTAATTTTATGGTTGCAAGTTATCTTTGACTTGCAAAGCATTGGAGCAAACTGGGTCTGAAGTCTGGAAGGATAAATGCCTCTATGTGATCCTTCTGCACAGAACAGCCCTGTGCGAGAACAAGGATTCTCCCCTTTTTGGGGGGATGCTTCTCTGCTGAGGTTTAACATGCACATCCCTTCCAAGTGTTTAATCTAAAGGGCTTCAGCAACTGTACTTCTACACTCACTTAATTAATTTCTTTTTTTTTAGCTGTAGTATTTTCTGCAGGTACAACACAGAGTGTGACCATAACCAAAACTCCTCCTTGAAGTTGATCCAATCAACAGTTCATACAAGATTAAGTATTTCAAAGCAACAGGATTCATGCTTCCTGGGAATATATTGCTTTGTCATTCCCATAGAGCATTTCTTGACATATTGTTTCCTTATTTGAAGCCTTTCTAGTACAACATACACACAGTACCAGCTAAGATCACACTTGTCACAGGTATGCAGTATAGCTGCTTCAGACTCCTGCTTTGCTCAAAAGCAGCATGTTTGCCCCAGGTGCTGCAGGTGCTCTGGTTAGCATCTGCATTAGCACCAACTAAATCTCTATGATTGCTCCAAGTAGCAGACAGCTTGTCAAAGACAAGAAGTACTGTGAGCAAGGGCAGCCCCCTCAGCCCATGAACATGCCCTCCTCAGGGCTGCTGACAAGTGGCACGGGTGCCTTCGGAAATGTGGAAGAGAACACCGAGCAATGAGACATCAGAGAGGAAGATGCATTCAAGGGACGATGAACACCCAGCAGAGTCAGGCAACAGGGCACCTGCCCAGAAATCCACAGGGAACACCGAATTAGGTAAATACTGAAATCACTATGCTGCTTTCAGTACTCTTGCAAAAGCCAAGAATCCTCATTGAGAACTCCATTTAGAGACAGCCCTCGCCGCAGCATCTCCTCAACACACGGTAGAAAGCTGCTCAGGCTACCCTGACCTGTGCTCTCTACTCCTCTCTTCAGCCCCCAAGAGGTGATGCAGTAGCCTGATGTTAGGTGTGTCAAGATGCAAAGCACGCAGATCTATCAACCAGATACAGATGTGGAACATCTGTAACTCCTCAGGCTTTCCTACTGCCCTGTACCACCACAGTCTGTACCTCTGCAACGCAGCAACAGGCATTTCTCCTGAAAGCCACCTGTGTGTCACTTTTATTATGAAGACTAATGAATGCAGTGAGACAAAGTACACATATAGAAGATATTATTTTCCTTTGGGAAAATCTGTGAGTTAAATAAATGCATTAGACATACGTATTTCAAACACAACAGGAATACTATGCAACCTCTCAACCATGTCTTCTGCAGACTGTAACAGACCCCAGGTAAACCTTCAGCTATGGGGAAAAAACAGTTTGGATCCCAGATTTCTTTTTCTTCAAACACTGGACCACAGTGCATGGGAGAGCTAACTGCAACAATTCAAAGAGAAATAGCTTCCATTTTGCTTTGCAGATCAGAGCATCAAAGACCTTACTGTCTCTCCTCAGTATTTAATAAACGGGGGAGGAGGGGAAGATACCGTTTACTGTTAACTCAGACTGAAAATGGGCAGTGCTGAGCTACACAGCTCAATAAAACCAAAGAAAAATACTTAATCATTTCTGAAGGTCACTGGCTCTATGGGAAGCAGCACACGTACTCTTTTTTTACCTGGAGAAGAATATAGTTCTGCAGTTTGTTTACGATTTCCCGAAAATTCATTTTGCGCAGCTAAAAGCAGCAAAACAAGAGGTCACATTAAAAAAGCTACCAGTGCAAATACTTCTCTCTGACACTGGGCTGCATCTGCTGCATCTCCCACCTCTTTTATCACTCACTGTATCATGCAAACCAAACCCCAAAGCAACAAAAACGGAAAATCTCAAAAAGCAGCACCACATTTGATCTTGCTTAGGGATTGCAACACTCACTCAGACAGGAGCCTATTCATACTCCCCAGCTTCAAAAGCAAAGACAAGCTGTTTTAAAACAAACAACCACTGAAATTCAACAGCAGTGCCCTGAGGAAAAGCACAGTGCTTGCAAGGCTGATGCACAAAACGAGGTCAAGTTCTACTGGAGATTTAAATAAAACAGCCAAACATGACAGCTACAACTGTTCCAGCGATGCCCCACACCCTCCTCACCTTCGTGGGCTCGCAGAAGTCCCTTTCACAGCACACGCAGGTACAGCAGCACCACATAAACATCACCATGCAGCCATGGGCAGCCCCGGTGCTGGGCACTGCCCGGGCAGTGCTGCAGCCATCGGCCGGACCGAGCGCTGGCTGTGCCGCCGGAGCGCCACTGCCGGACGAGCATGGCTGAGTGCCGGGCCAGGCTGAGCATTGCTCCTCGGTGAGGAGCTCTGCTCCAGCCTTGGAGGAGGACCAGGACACGGGATTTAAAGCTACAGGGCTTCCCAGGCGCTGTGCAATGCCTGACACTATTTTTAAAACTATACCTTAGAGCCAGAAAAATAGTTCAGGATAACATACAACCAAATCAGGAGAAGATCAATAGAGTCGAAGCGACAGAGTTGTTCCTCAGCAACATGACACAACATAACAGACCTGGGAACAAAGGTCAAACAGAATTGACACTGGAGATTCAAAGACGCACAGCAGGACATAAATCCACCTATAAACTATAAGCTCTAATCACAGCAGTGCTGAAAGACTGCTATTTAATATTCACCGAAAAAAATTTTCAGAATATTAGCGTGATCTCTTGGGAGGCTGAAGCTCTAATTAGAAAGTAATTGTCACAGAAGGACTCCAGTACACAACAGAGCCAGCACAGCACTGTAACCACAGCTGACTCTGGGGCAAGAAGAAACCTCAGCACCTCTTATCCCCTACCCTCAACTTCTTTGTCAAAGAAAACGTGTTTTACTATCATATTTAGAAGAGGTAAAGCAAAGGCTCATCACCCTGTTTGACAGCTCTGACTCACAACCCCTTATGCTACCTAGCCCCACTCCTTCAGACTCATTTGTAAAAAGCCACCCTCACTCCATGGCTACTTCTCCCCTTGCTCTTCTTTGTCTCACTGATATTCCCCGTTTGTAGCAAATATTATCACTCATCCAGGACAGAGACAAGATGATCCATAGACAAGCCATATATAATCTGAGTTTGGGATCTTCAGAACCATTATAATTCAGAGTATGCAAGGTGCTCCCAAGGCTGAAACGTCAGGAATCACCAAACCTGACAGGAATGGAGTAGCCTTTTATAAGTTCCCTGCTGCATGAATCCAGCAGCATGTCTGCCACCAGCATCAATACAAAGACGGAACTTTCCCTTTTTAATTTATGTCTGTCCTTTTGAGGCAATGACTCTTTGAGGCTCTGACAGACATCACAGTGCTAGGCTTTGGTAGGTTTGCGTTTTTCTTAAATAATTTTCTTCACTTGCAGTAATGCATAGGTAATGTGAAGAAATTCTGCACTGAAATGTTAATTCATAAAATATAAACTTCAGCAATGTAACAGAGGAGAAACTCCTGACTCACTCAGGTCACAGCTATTGCGGAAGAAAATATTCCTATGTGCAAAATTCAGTTTTCATTAGGAAAAACGAGAAGTAAGAGCAATTAAAACCCAAAAACGTTTTCTGTAGGAACCAAAATTAGAGGAAGAACAGCTGAAAATCTATTGTCTCAAATTATATTGGTATGTCAGGTGGCATTTCTAAAAAGGCATTATGAAGCAAGTGCATTGTACAGGCCATTTAGAACAGGAACTGAGAATGAAAACACTCCACAGAGCAGGAGAGGTAACATCTGATTCATGAAGGAGACAAGCCATGTTGGTGTGGAGATGTTAAATCATACAGCCCTAAAAGCATTTTTGTGGTCATTTCTGTGATGTCAGAGAACGGGACATGAAGGACAACGGATGAGGGAAAAGGCAAGAGGAAGGTGGATCTCAGAACAGTCTGTGGTGCAATTCTGTGACTGGCTCACCCGCAGTCCCCATCCCCCCAGTGCTGCCAGGTGCCTGGTGTACACCTGCACCCTGCGGTGTGGAACTGACAGAGGGAGCAGGTACCAGCACTGCTGTCAGCAACGCCGCCCCCACCCCACTCTGTCCTGCTCTGCCACAGCACCGGCTGCCTCAGAGCCCCTCCTGTCAGCGGGTCTGCAAGAGCCTGGGATGTAGCACTGCAGTAAACAAGGCCAAGATGTGCAAAGAACACGAATTAAAATGAAACTACCACAACTAACCATAATACCATGGATTCCAAACTGCAACACACTCCCGTGAAAATGACTGCAAACCCCAGAAACAACAGGAAATCTAATCCAACTGACATTTGCATTACTATTTCTCTGTGGCTATTTTCAGGGTTAAAATGGTAAAAGGGTCTCTAAAAATTTATCATTTTATGGGAGTATTAGATATTCTCTGACTTCAAGTCCACTAACAACCAACACAAAATTCAAGCTGTAAAAAAGGTTGTTAAACAGAAATATTGTTATTAGTCGCTGACCTGTACCAAACGAGGATCCCAGCCCACAACTGCCCCATCTTTGTGATCACCCACTCATCCAGGGCATGCAGCAGAGTCTCATCACAAACGCACTGTCGGCATTGCACAACACTGCAGAGAACGCCTGGCTTCTTCCGCTGCACCCCAGAGCGACAGGGATGAAGAACCAGGCCAAGAGGCAGCCACCCTGTTGCAAGAGTCTAGCGAGAAATCTCCACTAAAAAACCACTGTCCAGGCGAAATGCAGAAGCTGAATAATTACTATTCCTGTACAAGTTCAGGGCACATACTGGATGTGGAATCACAATTTAAAACGACAGCAAGAAATTTAGGGGGGAAAAAAAAAAGAGTCACATTTTCAAGGAGCTGTTTCACATTCATATGGCAGATTTCCCTCTCAGAAAGAAGTACTTACACTCAGAAACCTCCAGCTGCCGAAGACATTTTTTCTGTTAACAAGAGCAGATCTGACTTAATAGGGATGAGAGGGAAGGATGGTGAAATTGCCCGTGCAGAAAGAATGTCATTAGCCCTATTTAGGAAGCAGTTTATGTTGGGTACAACCCAGCCTGATTCACATGAATTTTACTACTACTCAGATAGACCATTTCACCATATAAAGCAATAAACAAATCCATGAAAATCCATGAAAATATGCTCATTAGTCTACTTAATATAATCAGAGAGCCTTCACAAGTTTTATTGCTACAGAGCAATAAAACCAAACCCAACCTACCAGGCTGAATTTCACCTCCATTAAAAGGACTCTGTCTCACCCATCCAAAAGGAACCCATGCTTTCCTCAATGAGTTTGTATGGCAACAGAACACCAGTGTCCCATGCTGTTAAAAGGAGACTTCTATACCCACGAAGAAACAAAAACATCATAAAAAGAGCATCAACAGCTACTCTTCCATGCAAACAAAACTCAAACAGCTCTGGCACGTTGCAATCCAGCAGCTGGTCTGTCCAGGTCTCACTGTGGCAGGAACTCTGGCAGCTTTGCCACCCTCACCTCCCTTCCCCTACAGTTTCACACAGCAGGAGACAGTGGCCATTGCAGCCAAAGCCAGATGATGGCATCAAGCCTCAGCCACGCGAGGGAACGCAGACATTCCAAGTGCCTCAGCTAAGAACGAAGTCTAATTTGAGCCAGCTCCGAGAAGGGCAGGGAAGGGATGGGGCACTAAACACCCTTCCCTGCTACAGGTGTTCTCAGTACGGGGGATACAGCCAGGGGCAGCCTGTAGCTTGTTTACATTCTAGAGTATTTCTTTCCTGAAGTTACTCAGTAAAACTGGAGAGAGGACCAATTGAAGGGGTGGAGGCAAACGAGCTTTGACGGAACTTAAAAATTTACAGAGATTAGAGGCTCATATGACCCCTGTAACAAGATGAGAACTCTTTCCAGGACCCCTTAAAACCAAAAGGCTTTGGGAAAAAATACAGCAGGGGCTAAATCCATTTACGTGGAAAAATCTGAATGCTGACAAATATTAAGTAATGCAAAACATTAAGTGAGAGAGTGAGAAACTAGCAGACAATTCAAGTTCTAAGTTGGGATCATTCCCTTACTGTGCTGTTCCCTAAAGTGGTGCTCAGACTGTGGAGAAAAGGTGACTTCTCTGCCCTCACCCAGAATATTTCACATGGGTGAAAACATTGAACACTCAAGGTGCACATCTGACTGGTGGGAAGAGAAGCCAGCGTTAGGGCTCCTCGCAGCAATAACCGAACAGTACACTCAGCATCAGGGAAACTGGGAAAAGAAGAACACAAAAAGAACCATTAGAGGAAGACAAATCCCTGGCACTGAAACAGCAGAGGACCCTAAAAGCATGCTATAATTACCTGAAGGTAACTGGGCCAGCACAATAGCAGGACACCTTTGCTTTGCCTCCAAGTTGTCAAGAAGCACAAGGAGCAGAGGGCTCAGGACCGCAGCTGGGCACCACAGGACACGACCAGGCAGAGGGCAGCTATCCCTGCACTGCCCCACAGAAGCACTAAGCAGCACCAACCTGCTGGACCAAGCACCTGGGGGAATGTGCTTGGCACACATCACTGGCACTGCCGGCACACCATGTGCTGCTGACAATCTTATAAGCACTTTAAGACGAACTCCCTCTCTCGGCAGGAAACATTGATGTCTCCACTGTCTCAGTGCTGATGAAGAACAAGGAAATCAAACCCATGCAAGGACTGGGAAGAAAATAACCGAGTTTCAAAATAATTTTATTTAAATACTTGATTGAATATTTGCATCTTTTTCTGAAACATGTGATATTAAATATTTAAGACCTCTCAAGTGAACTGGATGTTCACTTCTAAGTTTTTTCCAGATACAGAAATTGGTCATAGTTAACTTTGAATTAATAATTTCACTACATTTCCACAGAACTCTCAGAAAGGGAAACACTTAGTAATGAGATTTATATCCTCTACATTTACCAGTCCCTACCAACAAGATGCAAGAGTATCTACACAGCTCATTAGTTTACAAAATTTTGCTTATGTAAACAAGAGGAAAACTTAAATGACTTGCTACCATAGAGCCTTAAAACGAACACAAATTACTGAAAATTCAAAGCCAGAAGATTTGCCTTTATTGACTAGAACTTTGTATAGCCAGTGAAGACTTAACATCCCAATGGCACCCCTGGATCAATAACCTCAGTGATATGAGGCCTCTTGCACAAGGCTTCCTGCTTAATTCTGTGGTGATGAGTAAGTTCCTGCATAGCTGCAAGACCCCAATCACAGATCCCTGGTCTTGATCCATACTAATCCCAAAACTGAAACCCACCAGACTGCTCCCATGCTTACTGCGCATGACATGGGCTAAAGCCACCTGAACATTCTGCTGGCATATACAAATTATGAACCTGTGTGTGATTATAAATGCTGCAATAGCCTAATCGTACGAGGTACCATTTGGACCGGAAACATTTTAAGCTAATACATTATTTAACATTTACCTTCTAATTTAAGATCCTAGACTTCAAAGTCACTGCATGGAGTTGGAGTTCCCCTCCTCTGTACATACCCATTGGAATAAAGCCAGTTGTGACTCTATTTGTCTTTTGTAGATTTCCCTCAGAGGATGCTCTGCACAGGACTCGCTTTCTTTTTACTAGTCACAGTTTCTTGCCCCAGTGTTAATCACCAGAAGAAAAACAGCCCTCCCTTTCCCCATACCTGTTTCCAAAAGTACTCAAAATGTTTCTCTTAGCATTTAAGCGGGGGATGGGGCAGGGGGGAAGAGAGAGAGAGAGAAAGATTAGTTCATAAATCCCGCATCCCACAGCACTCACGGGAAGTGCGACCATACTGATGGGACTTTTTATAACCAGTTCAGCACAAAACCACCACTGTGAGTCTGAAGGAAAGACCATGGCAGGCTGAGATGATGCACTTCAGGACTGGGGTACCAACAGGGGCAGCCCACAGCCAGAGCAGCTATCACCCAGCAGATGTCCCCAGGGACCATGCTGGAGAGGGAACGGCTGCATGGATGGGCAGGTCACCCTTCAGGAGGTATCAACACCAAGGACATTTTCCAAGGGCATTATTGCAATCACCACTGCATCAAGTTAACTCTCCCACAGTAACAATCAGAGAAATCTAGCTGCTGCTTGCCAGATTGCTACTAGACCACATTTGCATACATGGTTAAATGATGTCTAGTTAGAAAAGGACTTCTCAGTATTTATTACTTAGTCTCTCTAGGAGACACTAAACAGTTTGTCTACTCCAGCTACTCATGTGATGATCCAAAGCCTCACTTTAATCTGTTAGTACTGATTAAGCGCCACTTCCAAACATAGAATGGAACTTTAAATAACTACATCCAAGGGGCATGCGAAACTGCATTAAATCCTGTCCTGTCTCCTTTCCTTTCCATTTTTCCACTTTTGAGAAGTCCAAGATGACAGCCTGCACCTTGGTCTGGCATGAGCAGCAGAGGACTCACCAGTGACTGCTGCTTCATGGTCACTGGGATCTGCTTCCAGCCACACGGGAAAGCAAGTGGAAAACAAACTCAAACTTCAGCAGACCTGCAACCTGCAGCAAGGGCTTTAAAAAATTTTCATCTTGTTTTTTTAATAAGCAATGAATTGGTTAATCTGTTAGAAATCTGCATATAAAACATGATCTTCTTCCTTCATGACACATAAAATAAAAAATAAAGACACTTAGCACACTATCCAGCATGGCTCTGGCTCAGCAGAAACCACAATCAGGGCAAAATGTCCAGTCTGCATAAGGGATTAAGTTTATCAATAAAGCAACCTAAAAACTGCAAAGTGATGAAATGGAACATTTCCAAGTAGGCTTGGTTTGTCATTTCTCCATATTGCTAGCATGAACATCACCAGAGTGTTTGATATGTAAGCCAAACTGATACACAATACACACATTCCCCCAAAACCACATTTCTTTTAGTCTTAATGCTCTGTTTTCCCCAATGACAAGCTGGGAAGGTACACAGCTATGGTTGAAATAGCTTCAATTTTCTTCAAACAGAATTTCACTTGCCAGTTTTCAGTTTTGCTGCACATCTGTAAACCAAATTGATTACTTCTAGTTATCATGCAAAGCTTTTTGAGCGACCAAACTTTACTTTCTCACATTTTCATCTTATTAAAGTATTAGAAAAAATATAAACCACAAAAAACCCACTGAAGTTCAAACCCACAAAAAACATCATCTCACTCTTCAGCAACTGTCTTGGTGGCTGAGTTTTGCCATTCAGTGACTGAATCTCATTAAAGTGTTAACACAGACCCACACTGACACACGGAGCTGCTGTGTGTCAATCACAGTACCTGCAAATGAGTGTCGTCCTGGGCACTGCATGTGCGAGGCAGGATGTAAGATTTAAGATTTTGTTTCTACGTTGCAATGAGCCCAAAGTGTGCAGCAAGCACAGGACACGATGGATTACTGCAGCTTAGCTGACACAGGCTTGTTAATTCAATAATGTACCTGAGGCCTTACGCTTACTAAGGTGGCTTGGATATATTGAATTTGACGGCTCTCCTCTCAGCATAAAAATGAAAGATAATCTTAAAACATGCTTCTTAATTTCTGAAGGAGCTTTATGTCCACAGTCATTTCCAGCTGTACTTCCCTAGGAAAGCTGTATACTTAGCTTTCTTTCTGTTTGCTTCTCAATGCTCTTCTGCCATCAAAGTAACAAAAGTCACAGTATAACTGAAAATTTGAGGCTATATTTGGAACTTGCAGAATCTACAAAAACCCTAAAACTAAAAAAGCTGAAGAAACCCACTGATAGCAGTATCTGAAATTCAGCAAGCCCATCTATCAGATTTGCATAACATGATTCACAAACTAAACTCTTACATTATATAGATACAACTAATAATGCCACAACAGCCTGGCTGTGGAGGAAAGCAGATTTCCCACAAGCCATAATTAAGATGTGAAGACATTCCAGAGAAGGCACCTTTCTTCCAGAACACTAAACCAAGACGTGAATGCAAGTCATGAAGAGAGGCAGTGACTACGTAGAAACACTCAGGCAAAAGAAAATATTGTTGGTTATGCAAGTTTTGGAGCGAATTTTGAACAAAATCAGAGTTCTGTTTCTGTGGATGCTCTGGGTTCATGATGTGCAGGATGCTGGCAGTCAGTGCCTGGCACACAACTATTCACATTTATTCCTTCCTTTTAAGAACAAAATATTAATTTGAGTGACTTCATTGACTGATTATCCTAGAAGTCACAAGCTCTGACAAATCTTTGCTTAGAGTGATCCTATCCAGAGGCTTACAAAATTACCTTACACCAGACCATATGTGGGCAGAGTGCTGTATATTGATCAAATGCTCTCAAGGTATGCTCAAGCGCAACACACTGACAGAAAGCAGGAAATTGTTCCTTCTCACAAACAACAGAGGCAGTTGACTATGACAGAAACTAGCACTCGTGTTTGAGTGTTTTCAGGTTGTCTTCTGCATCAGTCTTCCCCAAACCGGCATCCCCTTCCTTTCCAAATAAATACCGTGATCCTAAACCCAAAATGATGAACTCAAACTGATTGCTGGTGAAGAAATAGCTAAACTAATGTTGTCTTTGGAACAGAGTTCTTGATAAAGCAGGAAGCATGCTGGCTTTTGCGTTTCTCTTTATTTGATTAAAATTCTTTTAACACTACAGACTGCTCAGGAAGATACCACTGTCTAACTTGCTCTGTTGGTTGGTCTCCCACATTACACCCACTGCCAGCGCTGTCTGCTGGGGCTGCATTACGCATTTGGACTTGGATGTGTTGTTCCTGCCTCTGTCCTTATAGCTCTTCCCCAAAATACTCTTACCTAGCATTAGCCTTGAGAGCACCTCTACCTTCACTCTTACAGTCAAAAACCATGGGGAATATCCCTTGGTTATCCCTCCTGTACAGCATCTTCATTGAGACATTTCAGCCTCGACTCAGTTTTTTTAAGACTCATTCTCATCTGGGTTATGACCATCTCTTAAGATGCTTATCAGTATCGGGAAATCTGACGAGCGGTTAAATTGCTCAGGGTATGACCCTTGTTGCAAGACTGCTGTTTGCCCAGGAAATTTTAATGGCTTCTGCTCTAGGTTAATGAAGCTTCCAACTGATAACATGCTGATAATTTAATAGCTTGGTTGATGTGAATATCCTGAATATAAATCATTGTCTTGGGTTGATACTTCTTGGTGGCCTTGGTGAAAGCAGAATATCAAATCAATATTTTTTTAAAAATTACAAAAGGAAAACAAATGATCCAGAAAAACCAAAACACCCACTATACTGTCTTACCAAAAGAGAAAAAAGAAACCCCCCACATCTAAAAGTTGTTTTCAACGACAAATACATAACTCTTCCTTGCAGATGACCTACAAAAGAGTTTTTTAAATATGTAACACTGTGCTATTTTATCAATTGACAGCTTATAAAAGAACAAACACAACATGTCCTTTCTGCTACAAAACTTTCCATGCTCTTCCCATTCACCCATATTTCCTTCAGCTGCTGGAATATGAGTAGCAGAAAATCTGATTCTTTCTGGCTTTGTTGGAGAGGTGTTGAAGACCCAGATACTTGCAGCTAAGCTGACGGCACAAGAAAGCTGAATTTTTAAAAACAAAATATTAGTCACTGAAATAGAGTACGTACCATAAACGACTTGAAACCAGATTGACTAAAAACGTTTTTTCCTTTTAACTAGATCAGTCAACACATATCCAGGCATCTTAGACTGACACTGATAACGTCCCCTATAAAAATACAAGAACCTTTCCTTGTAAGAAGCAAAAAAACCCAAAAAGCTTATGGTTTTCCTTCTACTCCCAGCTCACCTTTGAATTCTGTCAGTGGCTCAACACACTGGGCTGGCTGCTTCACAGAGCTCCACAAAAGGCTTCCAAATAAAAAGAAAATAGTTTGAATGCTTTTAGTATTTTCACATTTCTTTGTCGTAACAATGCAGCTCTGTCCTCTGGGAAGGAGCGTGCTCAAGCCAAACACAGAGTGTTATTTTCCCCATCCCATCCCCATGGAGTGGCCTCGACGCATGGTACTGCCCCGGCTCTGCAGGGACATCCACAGCCCACACCCTGCTGCAGCCTGGGGACACGGCCCTGTCCCACCACCACCAGACCCCCACGGGAAGCAGAACCTGCACCCAAGAGAGCCACAGGCACAGGTGACAGGAGGGGGAAAACAGGTAGGTCAAACCAGCACTGATGACAGCAGCAATCCCAGCAGGGACTGGATTTCCTCTGCCTCAGCACCAAGAGGAGGGAGCTCCTGGGAGGTTCACCATTGTTTTCTTCATGAAACGCACGATTTTAAAGTTGACCAAAATATTTCCATTGAAATAAGCAGGTAGACTTTCAAAGACCAGCATGTTTCTCTCCTGCTAGAACTCACTGTCCTGATAAAATGCAGCCTTTAAAAGCTAAAGAGGTCTTAAAAACTACTAAAACTTTATCTCAGCCATGTTTCCTCGGCTGTTCACATTTCCTGTTGTTTACTGAATCCGTACACGGCACTTTCTAACAAATTCTCCACATTCTGTGCTGTTTGGGACAAATTCAAGAAGACTTTGCAGAGGACTCTCATGAGGAAGACAGAGCTCAAAGCTCCCTGGAAGAAATCACTATAAGTGGAGAAGCATTAACCATACTCCTGAAAGACATGGACTTCTGGTATCACAAACCTTCTCTAATCACTGAACTCTTCAAACCACGGATTCTTTGCATTCATGAGGAGTCTCTCAACGTGCAGTTTTTACCCCCACATCCAGAACAGATCAAGCACTTAAAACCGGCATCCTAGCAGAGCAAGTGGGTTTCCTTATTTTAATGTTGAGCATAAGCTGGGTCACAAAGATTGCTTGCCGTGGAGCAACAGCAGCAGAAAAAACCTAAATCACTCTGATGAGAAGATGGACAGGAGACATTTCATTTCATTCCCTTGGTGTCACAACACACAGCAGCTTGCAGACTGATTTTTCAAAAGCAAACTCCAGCAGCATCAGCAACAGCAAACAGACGTGCAGAGCCTGGGTGTTCGGTGGTGACCCAGGGCTCTGCCCAGAAAACCAGCCACATCCACAACCCCAGTACGGCTGATATCCAAGAAAGGAGAAAGACCCAGGACGTACGGTTCCAGAGGCAGGCAGCGAGTCCTCCATCCTGAGTGTGCGGTGAGGGCAGCATTCAGTGTGAACCCCAGCACCCCTCCACTGGCCAAACAGGCTGTACCACACAGTGGCGCTGGCAGAGCCCAGACCCAGCCCTGCTGGGCTGAGCTCTGCCTGCACAAAGCAGGACCTTGTAACACGATGCTGTAGTGCCCTGGGTGTCTTGGCAGGAGCCCCAAATGCGTGTTTGAAAAAGCAACTGCAACCCTGAACAAGCGAGGCATGAATGCACTGCAGCAGAGCCATCGAGGCTGCTAAAAATAATTCATCCGTGACCCTGTCAGGAACACATCTCAAATGAGAGTCTAGTTTTCTGGAGAATAATAAAACCAAAAGGCAAAATAGCACTGCTGGCAATGGTCTTGAAAGTTTATTTCAAAAAACAAGCAAAAGCCTGACATATTCTTGAACAGAAAAACACCTCACGTTTTATTCCAAGTGGAATACTGCTGAGTTGAAGGACATGCTTTACACCTCTTCTACAGCTCTGGGCCAAGGTGCAACCTCAAGATCTCTTCCTCTGCAACCTGTCACAGGAGATTGTTGAGGCTCCTGTTACAGGTTAAGGAGTCAACTGCAGACAAATCCAATCCCTGCCCTGCTGAAGGCAACACAGAAACCTTGTGCATTGTGCAGTCCCGTGTGAGATAGATGAAACACCTGTCACCTGGCTGATATCCTGCAATGGGTGCCCTGTACCAGTCAGGAACCAGAGAAAAACAAAAGGAGCAGTCAGACTGGAAACGGCTAAAAACCACACTGTACCTGCTCCCTCCCTCCAGCAGGACAGACACAAGGCTCTCCCGGGGAGCAGGAGGAAACCACATGCAGAGCCACAAAGCACAAGGTGCTGAACAGATCCCAGGTGAGACCCAGGGAAAACACTTTAAGATGAGGCTTCTATTTTACACCTGGAATAAGCACAGCCAAGAGACCCTGTATGTTTTGGGAAACTGTTGGGTGGTGGTCTAGATAATGTATTCTTCTGGGGAAGAAGAAGCGAGGGAATATCCTCACAGAGTACTGCCTTGCAGGTAGACAACTGTGTTCACCATCAATTCATAACAGACCTAGCCTTAAAAAGAAAGTTCAAGATACGTGAATTTATTCACTGAGCATGTTTTCACACAGATTATGTTCTGTTAATTACTAATCAGCCTGGCTGGCTCCACCATGGTCATTCAAGGAAAGCAGAGGTGAACACCAAGTCTAAGAGACACCACACTGTATTTCCCTCACGGTTCTTAGGTCACAAACATGGATAAGCTACATGAATATACTCTCTGGATCTGTAATAACTACCTGCTTAGTAGCAATCTGACCTGATTATGACGATGCTGTTTCAGGGGAGATCTGCTCTGTCAAATGACGTCCCAAGGGTGGCCCACCAGGATGCACCCCCCAACACCAATCTACCAACCACTCCAACCACTGAGTCCTACCTTTACCCAGGAGCCCTGCTCAACAGCAACATCCGCAAAGGCCTTCTTTAAAGACAGGACAATGAAAAAGGTGCAAGAACTGCAGAAATACTTCAAAAAACTGGTAACAAGAAGAGATGGGTTTAAAAAGGATAAATCTTGTACTCCTCTTTCTGCCATCCCCCAATGCCGAAACACGAGCTTGGTTTTCTGACTTAACTGCTACCTCACTTGGGCTTACAGTTTTGGGGAAATAAATGCATCTCCAGTTTAGGGGAAATAAATGCATTTCCAGTTTAGGTAGTGAGCACATCTTTTGTTCTGACAGCAGTCCTTACCAGCTGATCAGTAACTATTACCAGTTTTTAAAGGGAACCTTGTCCTATCTTCTTGCCCAGCAAGAGCACAAGTAGTTCCAGGACTCACATGCTCTAAATCCATACTTAGAGTGTGAACCTTTCCAGAAGTCGCCATAGTGGATACCTTGCTGATAACCCTACAGTGCATCAGAATTATCATGTTATTCCTTCCCATCACACAGGTTTAAGTTTTTATTCTGCTGAATACTTGGAAGGCAAGTCCTTTCTTGCGACTACCTCTTTTTTCTTTTTTCTTCATTAAAATTTAAAATTTTACCTGCCTCAGTCTAGGTTAACTCAAAGCACGTTCTAAAAAAATTGGTAAAAATTAATTCAGGAGGCTGTGGTCTAACTCAGGTTGGTACATTTCTAGGGTTTACTGTAATCACGCATTGATCCCAAGACACATTCATTCATTCTTAGTCTCACAGGCTCTGCCTAATATTTGGTCTTGATGACCACTCAGATAGACGGTAAGGTCCCACTTGGGTCAAAACGAGGCCACACAGATTGGGTCACCTCCCCAAATGACCATTAGACAGCATTCACAGCTGCAGAGTCCTGCCAGACCACCACCGGCCTGGCTGGGACACTGGTCTCTAACTGCCCACCAGGACAGCACACTGCCAAAACCCCACCTGCACCCACGACAGCTCCCTGTGCCCACAAACGCTCTCTGCACAGGCTGCTCCAAAAGGCTTTGTGGCTGTCTGGCAGTGCCATGGACATAACCCAAACTAACAAACATACAAACCTCATACTGGGGCTAAAGTGAAATTTGTTGCTGTGGCAATTAGCTCATAGAGAAAATTAGCTCATAGTACTTCCATTACTTCTAATCAATATCTTAGAAACCAAATGGCAAAGGCAGGGTCTTCCTTGGCTGATGGCTGCTCCTTCCACCCAAGCAGCACCTGCCTGTGCCATCCCAGCTCTGTATCACTGTCCTGCTCACAGCTGCTGCCGGAGTTGTTCCCTGACCTTTCAGTAACATCACCCAAGATAAGTGAACAGTTCCAGTAGAGCATGTTTCACTAACCCAGCTTACTGGAACTAGTGTTTGGCAACCAAAGAGCACAGGAAGAGTTACATAGCAAATCACACCAAAAGCACCATCTCTCTTTTCCAGCTGTGCAATCCTTGGCATTGCTCTCACAGGGGGAATCACGCACAAACACAGCAGGGACGTACTGACAGGCAGCACTCACCGTCCTGCCTTCTCCTGTCCTGACTGCCCCATGACTCTCTCCATCCCAAAACCTGGCCTCAAAGTAGGCAATAAAACTTTTCTGAAAGTACCTAGTCGTTTTCTGCTTCCTGACAGGAGTATTCCCACACATTTTTAATGACAACTGCCATTGATTAGCTGAAAACAGCTGTTGTAAGACAACGAAGAGTAGCCACAGAGGACAACACATAAAACTCTCCCAGAAGACAGTCCAGAGCAGTGCATGAAAATACCCCCTCGTAAGCAACTCAGCTGAATAATTGCTGCAGAGTGTCTCACGTTGTTAAAAATAGAACTAATTTCTGCACTGGCAGATGGAGTTTCAGTCAAAATATCCACTGAGCCACTTGAATAATTAAGTGTTCCTTCTCCATGGCATAACAAAGTAGCAAAAGCAATTTACCCCCCTTTCTAAAAAACGGGATAGAAATACTGTTTGCTAATTTTTCAGCAAAGACATGAACAAAAACAAGGTTTACAGCACTGAGCAGCAAGCCTCTAGCTGAAAAGCTCCCAAGTCATCAACACCATTCTCTACATACTGGCTATTTAATCTCTGAGGTAATTACCTCCTGGAACAGAAGAGTCATTTAATCTAGAAATCAGGTTTACTCAGAAGGAAGCAGAAGGAACTCTAGACTGGCGATCCTCAGTGACCAGAAAGACAGAGTTAGACAGAGGGACAGAGAGCAGCTGATGCACAGTGAGATTTTTAAAAAGTATATGCATGGTTTTTGAACAGCTACCTGTAAAATGCAGTCTTCATGATAATACAAACCTTGCATCATTGCCCAAACTGCTCGTATTTCACAGAGTCAAGTTGTTATTTTCAAATC
Organism: Oreocharis arfaki; assembly: GCA_013398015.1. NCBI lineage: Eukaryota > Metazoa > Chordata > Aves > Passeriformes > Paramythiidae > Oreocharis > Oreocharis arfaki. Next base: position 618,214 of record VZRR01009528.1, read on the forward strand.
TTCTTAGTATTTCATAGAATCACAGAATGGTTTGGGTTGAATTGGATCTTAAAGATCATCTAGTTCCAACCGCCTGCCAGGGGCAGCTTCTCTGGGCAACATGTGCCAGGTCCTCACCACCCTCACAGCCAAGAATTTCTTCCCAATCTCCCACTTAACCCTGTCCTCCATCAGAGTGAAATCATTCTCCCTTGTCCTGTCACTTTATGCCCTTGTCCAAAGTCCCTCTCTAGCCCTCTTAGAGCCCCTTTAGGCACTGGAAGGCTGCACTTCAGCAAATCTTAATAACCTTAAACACTTTTTCTCTCTAAACTTGGAAGTTAAATAATGTCAAATTTCCCTTCACCCTGCTAAAACTACTAATTCTGTAAAGTTAAAATAAATGCAAGGTCATATGCCAGATGGATGAATTAACAAAAACATTTTGTAACAAACACTGTGAATAGAACCTGGCCATGCTGAGCCAGCACATGAGCAGGTAAGAGGAGGATGATCATTGAGACATGTCCAAGTATACTAAAAATTTTCCATTATCCGTTAGATGAACTGTGACAAGAATCCAGGCCCAACATCTAGAAACTACAGAAGAGCCTGAGCAGTCAGGCCGAGCGCACTGCAGCACATGTGCACTTGCTAACGCTTTAAAGCCCTGGCACTGCAAAGCTGCACAAACTCCACCAAGTGCTCACTCCATGTCACATCAGTCAGAGCTTCTCAGGTTCTGCAAGGGGCAGCAGACAAGCACCCAAGCTGGCACTCAGGTCTCTTCTTCCCAGCTTCCCCCAGGCTCACTAAGAAGCCTCACCAGCAGGAGAGGCACATCATCTTCCCAAATCCAAGCAGCCAGGGCCCATGGGAATGAGACTGGTACCGGCAGGGAAAGCCAAGTTCCTTGGCCTCTGCTGGAGCATGCAGTCCCTGGTAACCCAACCCCATCCAGCTGTGAGCATGAACCTGACCACAGCCCCATGAGCACTTCCACAGCACAGCCAGGTAATGGGCACCCCAAAAAACCCACACAAGCACAGGGCAACTGCAGCAAAGCAGCACGTACAGACTGCACAGTACCTAATGCAGGAGTTTCCTTAGTTAAAAGCAGAACAGCATTAAAGTTTATCCCTTCCATTACCCTGTTTTCACCAATATATACATTTAACCCAGATTCTGAAAGGATACAATTTCAGTATTTAAAAACAGTTGAACAATAAACATTTGGCTGACTAAATTCCAGCGGCTCTCCAGTGACACCTGCAGGAAGGTCCACTCTCTGCATTTCTGAGCAGTAGCAGCAAGTTCCCTATTTCCCGAATTTTATCAATATTAGGATAACATGAAACATAGCACAGTCCTGACATTTAAATATCTAACAAAATAATTGAATCTAGGCCCATGTAAAAGGATCCTCTTTGAATCTTCACAGTTCTCCTGCCTCCATCAATACAGAGGGATGATAAACCCACTGGCACAGGCTGTCAGTGAAATGCTAAAGTTGACCTACTGTCCCTCACAGTTCACCACAGTTTTTCCCACACAATGCATGAAGGCATTCTCATGGTATTTTACATAAGAAAACTCGCAAAGACTATGTAGAAATCAAGTAGTTAGTGAAGAACTAGACAAGATCAACATATCCCAACAGTTTTTGAAAACATTTGTAAGGGAAAAACAAGTGCCCCTCCAAACCAGACATCATCGACAAGGAAGGATTTCTCCTTAAAGCAGATGTTTATATTATGTTAAATGTGAAAAACAGCTGAACGACAGCTAATGAGTTCTGAACCGAAAAACCTGCAGCAATCAGCTTTCTGGTTTTGCTAGCCAACCACACCACAGGCATCTGCTCGGAGAAATCCGTAGCACTGAGGCCACAACAGCTCTGTGGTGCCCAAGTCCTGCAAGTATTCCATGCTGCATTGTAGGGGAATCCAGGGACTCCTCACACGGGTCTGGAGAAACAGGAGATTCAGCCACACTATGCGCACTGTGACTGAACTGCAGCAGCCAAGGAAAACTCCCTGCCCAGCAATTTGCGATCCAATTATTTCAAATCTACAACAGCACAATGACTTCTTTGCACAGTCTTTAGCTTTTTCGCTCTCTGCTGGCATGAAAAGAGGTATTTTCTTCTTCCTCTTTACTTTTCACGCAAACTAATAAAATCCTATATTCTTTTTGGTGGGCAGAAAAGAAACTTCAGTCTCACTCCAGTACAGCAGTTCCAAACACCGATGACCTTTGGGCACCAGTTCTGCACCAATATTGCACATGCTTTGCAGTTCAGGTGAGACACCGCCTCCCCATCAACCTGAAAATCTTCATTTCCTCTGCTCCTGTTGACAATGTCAGCAGGCTGAAATAATTTATTTCTGATGATAGAAATATTTCGTTCCCCTGTGAGTTTTTGTTCACCACAAACAGGACCCTGGGACATTTCACACCATAGTGTAGGCAGTGGGTCTTAGTGCACTTCTGAGGCAGATGTGCCTGAGCAAGCGCAAACCGTGCCTGCACAAAGGCCATCCTGCACTAGCTTAAGCACTCCTTCAAATTTCCTTTTCTTTGGGAGAAGCTAGTGATTCTAGAATGGAGACTTTTACTAGTTACAGATTTTCCAAACATGACTTCAGTGTTCACAGGCTTCCAAGAGCTAAGTAAGACCACAAAACATGCAGATAACGCAGAGAAAATATTTTTCTGCAGTTGAACGCTTACTGACAGCACTCCAAGAAAAAAACTCAACGCCCCTCTTGTAGCAAAACTTCAGTTTGCATTCTGGTGATCTTGGATTCCATTCTTGCTAAGTGTGTGCCCTTTGAATGCCCTATCACAAAACTCAAACAACAGCACTTAAAATATTCTGTTGAAACATTCTATTACTCATATTTCAAATCTAAATACAATTTTCTATTTCATGCATACTAAAACCTTCACAGCAAACTTTCGAAGGACAAGAACCTTGCTTCATTTCCTTAGCAATTCTTCCTATCTATTTTAAATTGTCTCAAAGCTGACAACTCAAGAAGGGAATGTTTTGTATGCTGAACTCCCTATTCAAATACCAGTTGATATCAGAGAGATCCAAATCATGTCTCAAGTTAGGAAAAAACAAAACAAACAAACAAAACCAACAACAACTAAACCAACCAACCAACCAACCACTCAAAACCAAAAAACCATCTCGCTCCTTTACTCTTCCTGTCTGTAGGAAACGGCTGCTGTAAGGTTCCACTTCGGGAACACTGAGCAGATATGACTGAAGAAACAGGCAAATCCCATCTTTAAACAACCAAAATCCTGTGAATGAAACCCCAACCATCCTCTTCTCTGCTCAAAAACAACTGTTTACAAGTAATCTCTGATAAGAATTATTTTGGAGGCCATCGTGGCATTCTTTGTCACAAGAGGGAGTCCCAAACTGGCTATCATGTAAATGTTGAGAACTAACTCCTCTTGCTCTCATTATTTCATTTTCATTGAACTTCTGAGGCCTTCCTCCAGCGTAAGAGCTTTTCTGTCCCTTCTGGAAAGGGCCTAGCTTACATGTGCATCTTTATCACTGACTGTCACATCCAGAACAGAAAGACTTGCAAAACGAGAGCAAACTCTTCTCTGCCCCTGAAGAAATACTGGCTGAAGAAAAAGCCAGCTGGTTTGTCACAAGGAATTGAGAGGAAAGAGGCAAATTCTACACAAGCTAAAATCTCTACAAAGGACCCCTAAAGGTAACTAATTCAGAGTAAAGATGCCAACAATTGTAATGCTTCTTTTGATCCCTGATGGGAGGAAATTCCAATTGTTATTGCCATCCAGACATATGTAAGCACCTGTTATAAAGTACGATGATTTTCTGTAAACTGCCATAAGCTGTAGAATTTCATTATTACAAGGAAAGACGCATTTATGTAAGCTGAATTCTCCTATAGTCTGTGTTTACAGCCTTTTACATCCTAAGTCTATCTGGCAATGAGCCATTACATGCAATTTGCCAGACCCCCAGCTGGCATGGATAGGGCTGATTCTCTGGATTATTAGTAATGCTTTCACCACAAAGAGAAGTTCCCAAATCCTATCTTTAACATCTCTGCCGGTGTAGTTTTACAGACCCTGGTAATTACCAATGTGAAAGATGCTTCAAGTCTATTTTACTTCCTCACTGTCATGGCATTCATGGAGCTGTTATATTGGCACAGAACAAACTCCTCAGGAAACCTGATACTCCAGCTTGTTCAATCAGAACACCAGAAGCCCATTTTCCTTCCATAAGATGAATGCAATATCTCTGTAACATTTTTCCACACACTCCTCTGAGCAAGACGATGCAGTGGAAGCTTCTTTAGAACCCTTCATGCCTAGAAAAGTTCACAGCATTTCTAGTCACTCATTCCACACCAGCATTGCCAGCAATGCTTAGAGAGCTGTTTGCATCTTGCCACCTCTCAGCCTTGTGTAGACAAGCCTTTTGCCCTGCACACCACGCAAAACATCTGCTGGAACAGATGCAAACCCAAGTAACGTGAAGAGCAATATACTGAGATGCTCCAGTTGGCTTGCCTATAACAGGGCACTCAAACGGCCAACACAAGTAAACCCAATGCTACCTTCCCCTTAGCAGCAACAGGAAACTTCTGCATAATTGCCCTTGTGCTGATTGTGAGAAGCTAATCCCCTGCACGACCCAAGGGAGGGCACATAACTGAGTTACGGTGAAGTGTGCCTGGGACAGAATTGTAGCACACCACAAAGGCTGCTGTGAAAGTGAACAACCTTCTATCAGATGCCCCCAGCAGTAAGTTGCATCACATCTATCCCGAGAAAAAGGTTAATTTAAAGGTAATCCATTGAGCTACCAACGTGGTAACAAATATACCCTTGGACCTCAGAAGGTCCCACTAGATCCAACTACCCCACTGGTCTTGTTCAGTCACGGGTACAACAATGCCACTCCAGTTCCAGAAGCAGGGCAAATTTGAAGAGCCACAGGGAAACTGTGTGCCTGCTGCTCTATAAAACACGAGAATCAGGTTGAAATGCATCAAATTTCCAAATCTTCCTCCTACTTCTAACTTTTCCCCACTATTAACTGTAGCCAAACTACACTGGATATCTGCTGTAAGGACAGTTTTACTGAGAACTCCGTGAGAGCTATTACTTGGTAGCAAACAGATACACTCTATCCTGTTGTATCTGCCTGAGACGACACTCAACTCAAGAGGTAAGAGACCCTGAGGAAGCTGCAGCAACACTGCAGGAAGTTTTTTTACCTGTATCAGTGACAAGGAGAAATGCAGCCTGTGCTGTCAAGCACAGTCACGCCCTGTCACTTTCACACAGGCGAGCTTCTTTTAGCTTAGCTATTCCCAGGCTATTTCAACATAGCACACTGAAGTTCCTCTCTCACAAAAAAGCTCCACGCACACCAGTGGTGACACAGAGACAGCTAAGATGCTGATAAATCCAGACTGTACTTGAGAGCAAAAGAGTTTGGCCTGAAATTATTAATATTATAATGCATTGGTTAAATGAATGCAGTATCAATCAGTTCACAAAAATTACCTTTTTTAGCCTTTTCTTTCTCTAAATTGAACTTAATTACTTGGCTCACTGGAATCTTTCCCCGGAAAGGAGTACCTTTAAAAAAGGGGATGCATGATACCCTATAAAAACATCCTCAAATACAGTTCAATTTGTCTCCATTATTCTCCTTTTACGAACCCAGCTAAAACATGTGAACAAATTCAAGTTGAGTAACAGCTGGATACAGCTTTGTACTATCACCCCAAGAGTGAGGGATTTCTCCAAATGCAACATATCAGCAACAGCACCTCTTGAGATCTCGGGCAACAGTAACTGCAGGGCCTCCAAGGATTTCTGAACAGTACAAGATAAGAGAGTAGTTTGAACCAAAATACTTTGAAATCACTTTGGATACTTAAGAAGGAAGGGAAAACAAATTAAAAAAAAAAAAAAAGAAGAAGAAGAAAAGGCATGGAGACCTCCCCCACAACCAGAGGATGACAAAGTGAACAAACCAAATTTGGTCAGAGGAAGACATCTGTCGAACCACTCAGAAAAACTCATCAAGTATTTTGCCTTTAAGTTGTAACAGCTGGTGATGACCCAAATTTTTAACAGTTACAGACATTTAAGTTGGCAAACTAACACAGAACTTAAGCAGTAACCCACAAATAATAAACAGTGATTTGATATATGTGAAATAAAAAGTAATACTTGGAGATAGGTTTGTGTAAAACTTTCTGAAATTCCTGATACAAATTGGTTATCAAATGCAAACATTAAATTAATTAAGATACAGTTAAGTGCTTATACAGCTCTCTCCAGAACAGTACTTCAAAATTGGATAGCCATTATGTAAATAAGAGAAAGGCATTAACCTCATTCATAGAAGGAAGATGGAGACTGGGAAAGCTGAAATGATTTGATGGAAGCCACACAGTGCAAATAGTCCCATCGAAAGGGAAATCAGCTCTTGGAGATTAAAGCCTGGATCATGAGGCCGTATTTCTCCTTCCTGCATAAAGTCCTACTTTTTCTTTGCTCAAGTTCTATATGCACTAGTGGCAGCATTTTTCAGTTTGTAGCTCTCAAATCTGCACAGTCCCATTCTGTTTGAAGCCTCCACCATTAAATGTGGTTAGAAACTGCAATTTTGACCTCGCAGCTGCATAACACTGGCACACCATTTAATAATGTCCAATTTCACACAAGAAGTGGACACACCCTAGGAGCAGGTGCTCCACCTCCTACAAAAGGATTTCCCAATTCTGAAGTCTAAGTCAGCATCCATAAAAGAAACAAGGTTTTCACACAAGAAATACTAATAAAGTACTGTTTTATTTTTATACAGTCTGCCAGTCATTGCATTTCAGCTGATAAAGGTTATCAGCAAAATTATACATATTTTCTATGCTTTCCTTCCAGCAGATGAAAGGTGCTTCGTAGCACCATTTGCCCCCCTTTCCCCAAGGACTCCAACAGACAGAGACTTCCCAGTCTCATCTAAAGCGCAGCAAGGAGACAGGGAGATGCAGTTCTCATCCTACATCAAAACTGAGATAAACATAATCCTTTCCAATTGTTCACACAACTACACTTTTTATTTTGGTAAACACAGACCAAGCTCTCATTTTCTCATTCGGTTCACCATACAGTAAGAGTTGTGCAACTTTTACAATTAAAACACAGAAGTTAAGAATATGTCAGGGCCAGACAATTGCTTAAAGCAGGTTTGACACAATCAGAGCTAATGCAGTGCAAGACACAATTGTGTCAGACAACACAAAAACGGAGAGAGCCAGAAAAACAAACTGAAAACAGTTCTCCTATAGCAAAAAACCAGTGCAAACATTTTCCCAAATCACCCTGCCCACCTAGATAAACAAGGATTAAAACTGAGTTATCCAAATGAGTTCATTTTAAACTATTTTGGCTGCCCTACATAAATAAAGCTTAGATACAAAGTTCATTACTAACTAGATCAAGTCTCTTTTGAGGGGAAGATTAAACTCCAGTGTCTGCAGAGACTTCTACTGCTTGCAGACACAGCCTGACACATAACAAGGCAAACTCTTAAAAGACGCACGTTTCACTTTTCCCTGAAAATGGCCACATCAGTTTCTTTAAGATGAGAAGATACTAAAAAAAACCCCTACAAATAAATTAGAAAGATACCACATTATTGCAAAGCTGTAGCTTTTCCCAAGGCAGTTTACAGGATGTGAATTCTGACCTATTTTAAATGCTGACAACAGCATTTTAGAATTCTAATGACTGCATTTTAAAACCTTTACAAATACACACACGGGGGTGGGGGTGGGGGGGACGGAGAAGAAGAGCTTAAATGTAAAGTGAAAATTCAGCTTGCCTTTTAAGAGTCCAACACTGTAACTCCCACATCCAGAGTCAAGTCTGCTCTTTGGGAATGGTGAGATGTACAAACAGGGCTGTGCTGGCAGTTCTAGAGCTGCTCGTACCTGAAGTGTCCTACACAACCTCGCTTTTATTCATGGACGGATTTTTCCAAATGTTTTTCCAACTACATGCATTGGATTGATTCAGTGACAAACTGCAAGACTACATGGATTAACTATTCTCTCTCTTAAGGCAGCTTCCTAAAACAAATTCGAACGCTTTCAATTATTAAACAGCAAAACCTGTACAAGGCAACTCCTTTGTTCTGAAACCCCGTGTTGCCAGTAAGGCATAGGGCAGGGCATGCTCCCCCGTCCTTCAGGTGTGTCGCTTTGACGGCTCACACCGCTAAGGATCTTCTGCCCAGGACAAAGCACACGTGTGAGTACTCTCACAGACACCTCTCGGGCACACCCGTTAGTTCCGCTGCCCCCTCCCACGTACCCCTGGCCCAGCGTCGAGGCTGCACTGATCCCCATAACCGGCATTGCTGCGGTACCAGCGGCCCCGGTCGGACCCCCGCCCGCGCCTTTGTGTCCGTGCCGGCGCGAACAAAGGCGGAGGCGCTCTCCGCCCGGGCGCGGCTCTGCCGGGACCCGCGGCGCACCCACCTTCGAGAGCTGCCTGCGCAGGCTGAAGCGCTGCACCATGGTCCGCCGCGGGGCCGGGCAGCGCGGGCGCGGCGGGCGAGGGGCGGCAGCCGGCGGCGCTCAGCGGGGGCTGCTCATCCTCGGGCACCGGGGCCGGCACCGCATCCTGACCCAGTGCTGCCCGGAGGAGCCAGGCGNTTGCGGGGGGCGTGCCCGGCACCGCCCCGCCGCCGGCAAGGCCCGGCCCTGCGGGGGTCTGGGGAGCGCTGCGCCCGCCCCGGGGCCCCCGTGAAGGGCGACCCCGTCCCAGTGTTCCCGCGGAGCCCCACCGGACGCGGGCCCCGCGCAGCTCCCGCTCCCTTCGCACACTGTGGCATGGGAGTGTCAACTCTACCCCGAGAATCAGCATAGAAGACTCCGTTGCAATCACTAGAAAATAATTCAAGAAAGTATTTCTGTGTCCCCGACATAAATATGCAATAAAGATACGTGGTAAAACTGGCACACTTGCAGTTTTTCAAATGCCGTGATGAGAGCGGCTTTGGGATCCTGAAAGTTTTCTTCCTCCCCTCACAGCACTGGTGAGTGATGGACAGAGTACAGTCTTGCAGAACAGGGGATTGTAGGACTCTAACCTCGGTTTGCAGCAATGCTCCGGGGGGCTGCAGGAGTCCAGCAGCCAGGACACACACACAGTGCCAGCCTGTGCTGTGCAGACGGGGCCAGCTCTCAACGCATGGGGTCGGGCAGCTGCCAGGATGTTCATAAATGGAGGACGTAAACCAAAAACCCCAAACACAATGAGGAGCTCAAAATCTCTGGAAATAAGTCTGTTTGTCACATAGTCCTGTCTCAGCATTTTCGTTTTGGACTTCTTAGGATTTTATTTCCAACTCATTGTGTAATTGTCTTCTGCACGCAAAAGGAAGGGCTTCCTTTTTGCACTACACTGAAATGGCCATCGCATTGGTATCTCCAGAACATGGCCTTACCTACACAAGAAAATAGTTTCACAATAACTATCAGCAAAATTACTGGATCAGGAACAACTCCCATGCCAGAGCATGTCCCTGATGAGTCTTGACTCAGTATTAGTGCTGGATTATCCAGGACTGTGCTGCTCACTAGCACTCTCCTCAGACCTTGGTTTCACTGGGTAGCAAGTACGAGCACAGTGGCTAAAAGGGATCCCATAGCATGCTCCAGCTACGACCAATCTGGGGCCCCAGATGGCACAGTACGTATGGGTATGGTGCGTACCTGGCTGTTAGGAGTCAGTTGTGCATTGACTCCATACAAAATCCCTCCCAATGGCATGTACTAGGTAAGGACAGGTCACTGTCATGAATGATTGCATAGACTTGTAGAAAAATGGAGGTGCCTTAGGCCAGACACTTGCCTTGTTAAGGAAAATGTTTCTAGCCTATTTTTAAAGTCATCGGGTGATCTGGAGGCTAGAGACAGAGGAGACATTTGCAGTTGGGCCAAGGAAGGTTATGAGAAGGGTCAGTGTGGGTCTCTAAATAGACCTTGAAGGGAAAGTTACAAGAAGGATAAACAGAGGTGCTTATTTAATAACTGTCATCCAAAAGTAACATCAATAGATGCATTCTTCAGCACCAAAACCCCAGCTGTGAAACAAGATCAGGATTTGGTAGCATTCTGCCCAGTCAGGGGTAACTCAGGGGTATTGAATGCAGACATGTTCTGTACAGGAGAAGTATTCCCTGCCAGAACTTGGACTCCTTTTCAAAATGCTCTCCTTTATTTGAAATATATAGAAAGTATATTACCCAGTTACCAGGCCTCAGTTTTGTAATGGCCATGTAGAGCTGACAGCACAGAAAACTAAAGGGACTGGGACACTAGAAACACCTCCTTGTACTGCCAGAGGAGACACCAGATGCTCAGGGGATTCTGCATCTAGCAGCTGCATCCTCCTCCTCCCTGAACTGGGTCAGTACTTCTTGTTCTGCAGTTTGGCTATATTCAGAAGCCTCACGCACACTGTTCAATTCCTATCGCAGAAAATCCATACCACCACCTTGAACAGCCTGTGCACCAGGAAAGCTCACATGCCTACTGCTGCAGAGACCAACAGGGCAAACATGTGTGAGATGAGAATGAAAGAGTGTGTGAGATATTGTGTGGGAGTCTGAGAGAGTGTGAGACAGTGTGAAAGTGTGCACACATGCAGTCAGTCACTGGTGCACTGTGGGAGTCCACCACAGCACTGGAGTAAAATACTGCAGCCTGGGCAGCCAGGACAGCCAGCTGTCCCTGTCACCTTATCTGCTGCATCCAAACCTCCCCGCTTCCATGCTGCCTGACAGCAGATACCAACGGCTCTGGGTAGTCAGCCTCTCACCTGCTGGGCTTGGTGCCCAAGGTCCCAAGGACTACCTGGTACCTCCCCTGTCCTGCACCTGGGACACAGGGTGCTTCATTTCCTCCACAGACACTCAGCTCTGCCATCCCCACCAGGCTCCTGTGGCTCAGTCTGGGTCAGACAGATACAGATAAGGAATGGAGCCAGCTTGGCTGGGATATAATCCACATCAGACTGAGATGGGACTGTCAGATTAGCAAAATTGATGATAGCAACACTCTCCTTTGTCTCTGGAGCCAAGGTCTCACACTCAGCATTTCCAAACTGATGCTTATGATCTTCACAGGTAATGAATGGCTCCTGCTCTGAACAGAGACACATGCAGCTCTTTGCCTTAGTCCCCTGTTGCTGGGCTATCGTCACTTTTTTTCCCCCTCGTATTACCTTCCTACAGCAATTAATTCCTGTGTAATAGCTTAATTGGTGAACTCTTCTGTTTTTATTCAGGAATATGATGGAGAAAATCAAGATTTCAGTAAAAGGCACCAAATTTTATTTTCAAATTAAAAATTAATTTGATGTAATGAACTAGTACCTCTGACTGATATCCTTTCATGGGAACACAAAACACAATTTGAATTAATCTTTGGTACAAAATATCTTGTAAATAATTTTCTTTTTTAAAATGCTCAGTAAGAATAGAATTATTTGTTTTAGTATCCCTCTCATGGAGATCTTCTACAGCTTTTTGCTCGTATATCAAATTCACAGCTTTTAGCAGTTTTTTAAAAAATTATCTTTTAGCACCATATAAAGCTACAAAAAATATGTATGCATGAATATTACATCAATGCTTGACACATGTAAATGAACAGGAAGGCATCTTCCTGACAACCTCACCTGTTAGAGAGGAACCTTTTGAGATAACCAACAAGAGAGACATTTTCTTACTGCAGAAGGTTTGGAAGATTAAAATTTCATGTCTTGAAACCTACACATTACCAGGATCAACCCTTTCAGCTTATTTTATATTTATTTAAAAATAAAACACTTAAAGATGCCTCAATGTTCTGGATTCATTACAGTGAGCTCCAGGCCTCTGCCTACAGCAGAGTGCGAAGTCCTGTAGGAAACTGCACTGGAGTCAAGAAGTGCTTGAGTACTGCCGCCCGGGTTATTAAACTCCCCAGCTCGCACGGCGCGTCCCGGGCATTCTCCACGGACCCGAGCGCGGCGGGCCGGTGCCCCCAGCGCGGCCCCGCAGCGCCCCCTGCGGGCCGGAGCGCCGCTGTGCGGCCCGGGAGCTCCGAGGCACGGGCAGAACGCGCCGCACCTGCTCCGAACCACTGCCCCGCCGCCACACCTGCACGGCCGCCAGAACACGCCAGCTCCTGTTCCTGTCACTGACCGGGGTGGCATTTCACACATCATCTCATTCCACCCCGCTGCTGTGGGCAGGGGCACTTTCCACTAGACCAGGTTGCTCCAAGCTCCATCTAACTCGACCATGAACTCCTCCAGGTTTGGAGTGTATCAAAGCCTTTCATATTTAAGGATCACCAGAAACTCACATATTTAAAAGATGCCATGTCCACCTAAGAAAATTCTCATCAAGTTCACAAATGACGTCGATGGAGAGGAAAAGAGAAGCCTACGCCCCTTACTGCAGCCACCATCAGCACGACTTCGCCTCCCTCAGACCCAAACACTGCTAACCCAGGCTGCCATGTCCGCTTTAGTTCAGGCAGTCTTACTTTGGGTAAGACTCACCTGTCCTGCACACATTCAATGCTGGCAGAAAGTGAGACACGGACATAGCACTGCTTAAAGTAAAAATTACTTGAGTTTTCCCAAGGACCATATTTCTGTCCCTGGCCAGCACCAGTTTGCTGCTCAAGTACAGCAGATTTCCACTTCTCATCAGGAAAGTCACAGCCTTCCCACAGTTGTAAAATATTTGAACATGCTCCAGTAAAATATCCTTCCTTCCTGCATACCATTTGGAACTGGGAGATTAGATTAGTTCTTTTATTCAGGACTTCCACCTGCACACTGCACAAGGCAGATAAAAATATCCAGTGGTGCCACAACCCCACCTGATCCTAGCACCCTGGCAGAGTGTCATGGTACCACTCAATGTCTCTCCTCTCTGCCGCCCACTTCCTATACGGGCTACTGCAAAGGAAAAGCCCAAGTTTTATTATTTTAACATTAATTTCCAACTAAATTCCACCTAGAATTTCTACATAACTGTTTCAGAAAGCACTCATGAAAACTTTGCAAAAAGGATGACAAATAAGATATATATCACAGTCAAACCTACAATTAGAAATGACTTAAAATGTTTTTGAGTTCCCATGGAATTTGATATTAGCACAGTAACGATCACAGACAGTGTTGGTACAGTGAACAACAGGCAAACAAAGCATTATCTTTAACTTTGGTGACATCCCCACAGTTAAAGACAATGGGGATAAAGATGGTTCAGCCCCTTTCCCAACGGCTCAAAATCACTATTTTATTGAAATTGACAGCAGTCCTAAGAGAGATTTGGAGATGATCTTTGGGTATTCTACTGTGGAAGATGCGGACCAGTCAAAAACATTGGTGACACATCTGCAGTGGCTCTGCTACCTGTTACAGCATGCACGGATCCCCAGAGCTTGCTCTATCATGGCTGAACCACATCAGCAGAAGATGTAACGCTGAGTTCTAACAGCACTGCCTAAAGAAGGTTACATTTTTAGCCTTATAATTGAGCAACCAAGTAACCTCCCAGTGAAGGACTCCAGTTGTCAACAGCTTGACATAGTAACACACCTCCACCCTGCGCAGAACACCACCACCAACTGTAGGACCTGAGGAACACTGTAAAGGGGAGTTAACCTGCGGGAAGGGATTATAACATAAGAAGTATGTATATAACATTTTAATGCCAATAATACTTTTTCTCTGGACTAATAATGATGAGACCCTTCAGATTTCAGTCATACTAAAATTAAATTCTTGGCTCTCCTCATATAGAGTGTGTGAGTGTGTGTCCCCAAAGTCACAAACGAGACTTTGAGCCTAACGCCCTAATGCCCCTCTCTGCTGCACAAAGGTCACTGTTCTCAGAGAAGGAAAGCAGTGCCTGGTGCAGAATGGGCTTCTGGGGCACTTAAGCAACTGAAGACTAATTTCTGGGCTTGTGAAATAACCCTCAGCCTACTCCTGACCTAGCTCAACTTGCAATTAAGCCACCTCAGTGATCTGACAGTATCTTACCTTGCTGCAAGACACAAACAGTGCAACCCTATCACCCTGCACAGCATGAATGTCAGGCTGACTTTTCCTCTGCGAGCAGAGCAGCACAGGAGCTGCCCTGGCCACAATGACACAACTCCATTCAGATATGCTGGGAGCCTGGATCTGCAGCTCCAGGGGTGTACAGCACCACTTTTAAGAAAGAGATAAATTCCTTTTGTCCTGAAATGCTCCTTGTGCACTGTCCATAGAGATTCTTGTACACCTGGCTGTCAGGGTACAGGTAGTTCCTGCTTCACCTTCCCAAATGAGGAGAAGTTCTCCCTTCATAGGAACTGTGCGAGTTGGTGCTGGCTGAACATGACCCAGCTGCAGATGCCGAAAGTGAAATAATTTCTAGCACCTCCAGTCCCTTACAGGCAAAACTACAAAATGTTTTACTTCAATCAGTTACAAAAAAAACTTACCAAGTGCTTACCACCAATGTAAGCTGAACGGGAAAGCCAACACTAGAATATGGTGCTAAGATTGCTTGTTCTTTGGGGATACGAGGTAAAGCCAAAGTCATCTTTTATAGATCCAGGACATACTGTTCATAGCCATAGCAGACTTTCCACATGGCTTTAATGTTATAAAATACTCTATCTTTTGCCTTTTCACAGGTGGTTGTCCCAGGTGTGTTGCACGGTGTTTAGGACAGAAGAATTTGCAAAAATAGTTTCCGGCAAATAAGTTACCACTAAGACTATTTACAGCTGGAGAGAAACTGCTCATTCTTTCACAACTGTGCAACATATACTGAAAGAGTGGCACCGTGCTGTCTTGCTTATGTTATCATGCAGAGTGCAGACCAGTGTGAGCGCATGGAAAGAGTCACTATAAGTAATTAAGAAAAGCAAGCTTATTGCTGGTGGGTTTTTGAAACTCATGGGATAAATACCATCTGGAAAATACTGATGCAGCTGCAAACTGAAGACTGTAAACTTATGCCAAAAGTATACGTAGTCATTTTCTAAAACGTGGACATTAACAGAATACAGATTTAAGTTGACAACCAAAATCCAAAGATATTTGAAATATTTATGAAAACTTACAGACAAAACTGACAAGTGGATGAGGACATGTGAAGTTCTGTCAGGATACAGTAGGACTGAAGTGAGTGGAGCCTTGAAAAGCTGCTCTATGAGATCCCCACCACAGGACAGTAAATCCTTTCTCTCATCATTCCTGTAGCCCTAAGACAAGCAAATGGCAACCTGGAAATGTCCGGGCCTATGGAGGCAAAAAGCTGCAAATCCACCAAACAATTTTATACTAAATTAATCCAAGTTGGTCTGTCTTCTCAGTGATGCCAGAAGGTGTCAGCCAAGGGCTTCCATCAAACAGTCCAAACCAATTCTCTGTCCAGAACGCGGACTAGATAACCTGACCTCACTACAGCCATGCTCCAACACCAACACTGGTGTCATGCCCAAGTTCACAGCAAATGGTACAGAGACCTCAGCAGTAAAAATCCCAATGAATGAGGTTCCCCAAGGCCAACTGCCAGGTCCTGCGTGTGGGTCACAGGCACGAATAAAAGTTCATGCGGACACAAGTGCTCACCAAAGAACCAGTAATTTCATATCTCTCAAACATCAATATTATTCTGTTTGCCATGTCTTGACTCATAACTAATTACCCCACAAAAAGCTCTCTAAGTACATGAGACCCAGCTGAGACCTGTGCAGGCTCAATCATTTTCAAACAACCACTATTCTGATTTTCTCAGCTCAGTGGGCTGCCTCTACAAGAAAAGATCTATGCAAAAATATTTAGACTGTTTGAAATAAAAGACCAAGTGAAGTATCTCAGTATCAGCTTCTATACAAAGCCTAACAACATGCAGCAGGATTACCGCACATTCAATTGTATGTAAATGAGGTATTCAGAAAAATCCAATCTGTTGTTTTGGGATAACATTTTGCCCTTCTATTTCAACAACAAATAGCGAAAACAGAGAATGGAACAATACTGTGAACTAAAACCATTTTGTGTGCAGAGGATTATTAAGAATGTATTCTCCCTTACGCCACAAAGTACTCAATGTCCTTAATTCCCATTGGGAGTGGAGGACCTCAACACCACAGAATTAGGCTCATCCAAAACTCATTATTCTGCAGAACCACACAAACATGAGTTAACTCAACACAACAGCACCAGAGTTTTCCACCTTTACCTGAAAGGGACTATCCCAGCCCTTCCTAAACTCCAACAGCTGCTTCAGGCTTAACCCTGTTCTTCACATAAACCAGTGCTTAAAGCAGAGACTATATTATGCTTTTGTTGTTTGGTAAGAGAACCTCTAAATTCTCTGAACAGCCTGAGTGGGCAGCTCTGCTGCCTCTGTGAGCCTCAGTGTCAATGCAGTAACACCTCAGCCTGGCCCCAGCACCCAGGGTCCAACCTTGGTCCAGGGGCTTTGCAAAACAAACAAGAAATAAAGACTCTTGTCCCCAAAACTTTGCAGCATCCACACATAAAACATGGGCAGGGAAAAAAAATACCAACACCTAACCAACCCAACCCCCCACTTCAGTTAGCAATACAACATTTTGAGGAGATTACCCTCCTAAGCTTTCTGGCAGCGTGTTTAGTGGGGGAGGCTCTGTGTGTGTGTAACGGGGTTATAGACATGAAAAGGAAAGTGTAGGTGTATCTAATCAGGAGACAGCTGGAAACTGCCCCTGCCATGTGAAATAAGCAAGCTGAGGAAAGAAGAAGCTCCTGAAAAAGCAAGAGTGAGACCTAATAAGATATTTGACATGCCAGAAACTCTGGATTAGGAGTGAAAGACAGACATTGGCTACAGCTGTTTTTAAAAATGTAACATAAATGACAAAATGGTGCCCAGCATGAAGAAAGATGACTTCCATCTGGTTCATACAGCTGGAACAAAGACACCAGGAACAAAAGGGGTGAAAAACGGTGATGGGATAGGAGCTTTCAGAAGTTTAAACAGTCCAAGAGAGAACAGAGGCAAGACAAAATAATATCAATATCATATCTGTTTAGCACCTTTTCCTTGCACACAGCGCTCTGCATGTGACACAGGCAGAAGGGGACTATGAGCAGCAGGATGGAGAACCCAGCTCTGAGAGCTTCCCTGCTCTGAGCCCTGCCCTTCCACAGCTGCCCCATGGCAGGGCCTGAGTTTCTTAGTATACCGAGGAATTTATTTACAAAATTTCCTTTTGCACTTCTGCAATTTACCTCTTGGACATGGCCAGGCTGATAAAGCTAAGGGGTTTTTTTCCTTTTCCAAACTGTTCAGACACAGCACCTACTGTTAAAAAGCAAACATAACAGCATCGAGCAGGACCAGTCCAACAAGTAAATAAATCACAAGCTTTAAAACCAAGCTTAACACAGCATTTATGTAGGCAGCGTCAAGCATAAACTCAAATCACTGTGCAGCCTCATACAGAAGGATGAAGCTCAGGGCTTGACTACACAAAACATGAAAGATATGGAAATAGTCTGGATGTGCTTAAATAGGTCTTAAGCTTCAGTAGTAAGCTAGACTGAAGCATGTGGGCTCCTGCTCATCTATGCCTGACAAGCAGTTCTGCAACAGGTAACGCTCCTGCCATTCCAATAAGAAGTACTGACAATTTCACAGCAGTCCACAAAAGCACACAGAATAATGCTCTGATAAAATAAGCTTCTGATAAAATACAACTGAAGGCTAATTTCTCAGCAATCCAAGTCTGCTGACTTCCTACATCTACTCATAGCAAAACCTTCTGCAGTCACAGTCAAATCTTACAAACAGTAAGGGTGCACTGCACCCAAGGGTGTGCAGTGCCTGCAGCTATCTGACTGAACCCATCACCTCCCACTTCAACATCCCAGTGAGCAGGTACAGAGCACGTGAAGCAAACAAAATGTTCATTACTCTTCCTAAGTGTCACAAATCTGAACACTGGGAGAAAAATACAGAAAGGAAAGCAAGAGCAGGAATTTCTGCCACAAGAGCAGTGCCAGCACAGCGACGGAGGTGACATGAGGGCACGGGCACAGCCCCTGTGCAGTTCAACACCTGTTACCTGACAGGGCAGAGGAGCTCCAGAACTGCTGGCACACATGCAACACCAACAGGAAAAGGCTGTGTCACAACAGGGGGAGGTACCAGCAAAGCAAACAATGACAGAAGACAGGAATCAGGAAACAGTTACATTGCTTGACTACAGATCCTATGTTATATAGTTCTTGTCATTATTAAATCACAACTTTTCCATTCAATGTGTTGCTTCTTTGTTCCTTGTAGCTTGTACAGCCCATATGTTCACAACAGATGGATCAATGCTGTAGCTCAGTGACATTTTTCTAATTATAGATGGATCTATGAAATTCTTAAATAATTTCAAAGGAAATACTCCCTGCTGAGGCAAGGTGAGTCAGCATAGCTTCAGTGACAGCAGCAAACACCAAAACCAAGGAAGTTAAATTGGTGTGGTTTTATTAAAAGGAAAAGGTCAAAAATTTATTTAAAAGATAAGATCATGAAAGCTGAAGGAGACAAATAAGCAAAGTGTTGAGAAAGTGAGCATGAAACAACAAAAAAAATTAAGTGAAAGTTAGATCAGAAAGTTAGAGACAATCCATACAAGCTCAGTAGAACCCGAGGGTCCAGAGGACTCTCAACCTTGATGACTGAGAATTATCTGTCAGATACTTTAAAACAAATGATTTCTATTTCTTAAGCTTCATTATGTAATCTAGTCTCAGTGAGGAAAAATAAAATAGGAGAATTTAGGGTTAAAATAACACTAACGTCAGATATCTCATAACTTAAAGACAGTGTTTAAAGTTTGAATTTACACCAAACTTTAAGTTTGCTCTAATGAGTTCAGATTTTTCCTGGCTCCTTCCTGATTCTCACTTGAAGTGTGTTGTAAGCAACTTTCCAATACAAATTGTTGAACAGAGTTAGTTTTTGCAATTTAACAACTCATTAATTTAGTCATAAATTCCAGCAGTGTGGCAGCCTGAATACTAAGCTGGCTTCTCCAATGAAAACAACACTGACATCTGTTGTAAGGGTGATTTACCAAACGACTGCATTATGCTTTACTGATTTCACCAAATCACAAACCAAGAAGCTCTGCTAATAATCATATCAGTGATTTAAAATTTAGGTGGAGCTGATTTACAAATGCATTACCTCTCTATACTGAAAATTCAGTAAAAGCTGCTATACATTACTTAAAGCTGTACAATCATCTGCATTTAACCTGCAAGTTGTCTCCTATTAATCTGTAACTTCGAGTGGCATCAACATACTCTAAAACCTAGTATGTACAGACACATGCCATAGCCAAGACAGTACATCTCAGAATTAAGTAACAGCAAGATATTATGTTAATACGGCAAACACACACAGTATTTTTAATGGAATATCAGACAACATTCTGACATTCTCTGTGAAAAAAATCCAACATTTGTATTTTCCAATTCTTTGTGTTTCCTGTGCAAATTTAGTCAAGGGTAGTTCATGTGATTTTTACAGCTCCCAACATTATGCAGTTTGCACAGCAATACCGCAGCAGTCTTAACCTTTCTGGCTCTTGGTGGAGTGAGGGGATAGGGATCCCCATTTTTGGAAGGTGGCACTAAGCTACTGAATAACTCTTCCAATCCTTGTGCAACACTGTGAAGGTAGTGTTGTTACCTGCTCTCAGGAGAGAAAATGGGGTACACCACCCAGACTTGGCAAAATTTTCCAGGAAAAGAAAGAATCCAACTGTCCCACCCATCTTTTTTCCCTCTCCTACAGACTACCTGCGAAAAGACAAAAGGTAGTAACAGACAACAGGCACATGCAACATGATTTCTGCACAAGGGATAAAGACTCATATCTCCCTCTCATTTTAGGTCTCATTCTCCATAGCAGTATTTCCTTGGCCATGTCACTTTACACCTACAGTGTACATTGTTATTGTCTGTCACAAGATGGTGCAAATATTAAAAAGCAGCTGGAAATTCACTAAAACTACCAAGGGACAAATAAATACACAAATAAACCTGAAGCTATTTTGAGGTATCTTTCTGAGGACTCTCAATGGCCTGACTAACTGCAAAGTTAACCAGCCCAGGAGAGTGCATGCTTTTCACAACTACTTTATTACTATCTCTGTTGTTTCAACAGTTGTCAAGAAGCAAAAGCTTCGGACACAGCTCCAGGCAGACTCCTTCAATGTTTCTTGCAAGAGGAAACAACAAACTTCTTAAAAATATATCCAGCCTTCATAGACCCTTTTGTTATTAAGGCCTGTTTTTCAGGGGACTCTCTGAACCAGTGTCCTAAACAAGCTAAAGTTAGTTAATCAGAAAACTAGTCTTTCAAAAAGCAAACGAAAACCCCCCATCAAACCCCAAGAACGCTTCAACTAAATTGATCTGGGAAAGGGGAGAAATGGTAAGACAAACGCTGCATCTCGGTATCATCAATAAGCTGACATGCACAACTTTGCAGGAACATGTCACAGAACGGAGACTGTCATTTCAGTGAACGCTTTTCCCACGCAGGCAGGACAAACTGAAGGAGACAGCAGCGATCCCTCAGCACAGCAGCCCGGGTGATCTAAACCACATACAGGCAACCCAGCACTGAGGGTTTAGACAGCTGAGCAGGCTGCAGCCCGTGTTCCCAGAGCCTCTCGCAGCCTAAAAGATCAACAGCACCATCCACTCAAACTAGAATTCTTTGCTTTTATGAAATACACAAGAAAATGAGAAAGGAATTATAAAATCCATCTAGGTAAATGGAAGGTTTTGTTGCAGGAACTAGCTAACAGTTGCTGAGAAGGACTACTCTGGCTACTGCTCAGCCCATCACTCCTTGTTTGACTGCGGTGTGCCATCCAAACAACCCAATGTGTTTCAAAAGCAGCTCTCATTTCACTGATCAAACACACATAAAATCAGCCACCTGCCATGTGAGAAAATGACTAATTCTTGCATCTTTTAAGCTCTTTGCTTCACCACTGAAGAAGTTTTTGAACACAGCACCATTTGAATTTGCTGAAAGAAACTTGCTTTTCAAAACAAGATTTCAAAGGGCTTAAGAAAACATACAAGGAGATGATAAAGATCAAAGGTAAATCTGAGTAACTTACTGCTGCTGCTGTGGCCTCCTCTCCACCTACATAGATAGAAGAAGCAATCTCCATCACAGACAAGTTTGTGGGAGCATCTGTAGTGGATGATGATCTGGGCCGACCCGACTGAACATCCTGAGCAGACCTTCTGTTGATCTGCGGGCTTCCTTTCGGAGCATCTCCCTTGCCCCACCTGCTGTGCAGGCTGGTCCCTCTCTTCATTTTAGGTGGCACTCTGATCTGCTGAAGCACCCGGTTCAGAGCTGTGGGGTGGGTGGAGACACCATCAATTTCAGCACAGACGCTTTGGCTTTCCAAATCCAGGTCAGGCTCCAGCTCAGCCTGAGCTTGCTGAACATCATGTGGAGAAACAGACGACCTCCTGCGCTGATGCTGGAACAGGTGCTTCAAGCCTTGACCAATGACATTAATGTTCTCCAAAGCATTATGCGTTATTTTGGATAATTTTTGCTCTGATTCATGTTGTTTTTTGGTCTCTTGATCTTGGGATTTGCCTCCAGGATCAGGGTCATCACACAACTGTTCAGTGCCAGACGGCTCCATTGATGACACCCAACAGGTTTATTTGACTATTCATATATAAATAGGTCCCCTCTCTTTAAAAGGCTTGTGTTTATTTTGAAAATGCCAAGATTGACAGCCAATTAGGTGTGCAATTGCTTCAAGAGTGACTACACATGCAGCTGTGCCACGGTGATCTCATGCTTATCTAATGTTAAACAAAAGAGTAGTCGTTATTATACATCCATGCAGCAAGTAGTAGGTTACAAATCCAATGCGCAAAACATGCCATTAACAAAATAAAATGCATCAGTCCTCGGAGCACCCCTCCATGTGGCATTAGTTGCATCTAGGCTTTTTGAAGAAGCCGAAGCTCGTGTGAGACAAGTCACTCATTGCCTGGGGGGAGAAGCCCAGCACAGAGGGTGCAGGAAAGCAAGAAAGGTAAAAAAGCTGTTCAAAAGGGGGAGAAGTGAGGAGAAACCAGTGGGGTTCTGTTTATTAAGAACAAGCCCATAATAACATCTAACAGAACATGAGGTTAAACTTCTGAAGAGCATGTTAGTCACTTTGGCAGAATTAATTTTGCTCTTTGACAAAGATCTGATACTAAGACCCTAACTTAACAGTATTTAATACATGCAAAAAACCCAGAACATTTCCAAATAGTGAGAAATGGCTCATTTACAGCCAGCATCCACTGATGGCACTGGAAACTAGATGTGAAAATCTGTCTTCAAGCAAGAACAGGCAAGTGAAATGCTTTCAGTTGGCAAACTCTTGTCCATAGCTCTCAGAGGAAACAAGAATGCCTTTTGAAAAGTAGATTAAGGAACCAATCTGCAAGGGATTAGCACCAGGTATGTGCAGTCCAGCCTCTGGCACAGGAACTGCACAGCTGTTCTTCGAGAGCTCAACCCAAGTCATTCCCTGAGCTCAGGCAAGACTGGGTTATACAACAGTGCAGCTGAGCACTTGGGACAGCAACAACTACAGGAGAAGGTCAGCAAAGATATGGGGAAGGAGGGGAGGAAAGAAGGAAGGACACAATAACTGAAAGAGTTTCACATCAGCACCATGAGATCACATGCTCAGAAGCTGACCACTGTTTTCTGCAGGAGAAAACTTTGACTAGACTTCTGTAAATACAGAAACCAGCTCACAGAGGTCTACCTCAATCTTGGCAGAAAGGAGTTTGTGCTTCAGAAAAGGATTATTTGAAATGGAGTATATTTGGAATTTGAGAGTGTTCATTTCTATGGTAAAATAGCTGCAGAAACATAATGCATTGAGTTTACAATTGGAGTGCTCTCGATTTTGTACATCTGAAGCCTGACACAATGGGTTAAACAGATACTCCAAAATGCCTTCCAAATTGCCATCCAAAAATATCAGAAGAGCTGATTCTCTTTTTTTCAAGTGTCACTGCTATCAGTTGGAGGCAAAAAGAAACTCAGTACTTACAGAAAGCAGAACACTGGAATCATGCAGGATTTTATCTCAGTACTTGGAAGATGCTATAAGCATTGAGTCTAAATATACTGGCCAGTTTAATCAGCAACACATTAAATGCAAAGTAATAAACTACATCCAAGAAAAATATATTTACCCACATTCATGCAGCAATTGTGCGGCAGAAGAAAAAAAGATGTGCAAACATAGTAAAATACTTAACGCTTCCTTAAATGAATTCAAGTGCCTTTATGTCTAGTAGTATGCTTTGATTTTTGAGCTTACTCTTCCTTAATTTTTTTTTCCCCTCAGGTAACAGGTTTTGCAGGAAGTTGACCACAGGTCTCCACTCAATTTATGTTTTGGGGCAAAAAAATTGCAAAACTAGATGCTCGTTTTTAACCAACAGACCAAACGGTTCAGTGAACAGAACTCACCACCTAAAAAAGTTAGAGTCCCAAAATTATTTGGCGTATAGAATACAAACCTGACAGTTGACCCATAACTGCCTTTTTCATTTTAGCTAATTCACTCAGTGTTTATTTTTCAGTCAGGACGCACTGAAGAACTGCAGTTCTTATCTAAGATGACTGGTACACTCTCCAGCCAGGACCTCTTCGATCTCCTACATGCTCTCTATCCACATTACCACTGGTAATGCTGTTGGTCTTAAAGAACACCACTTCAGTCTACCTGGAGTTCCACGCACTATCTGCTAGAAAAAATTAACCTGGTTAAATTAACCCTATGGCGATTTACAAACCAATCTGAAACAAATCAGCCCACAGTGAGCTCACAAACAAGTCACAGCTACCCTGTGTATTCCGGGACAGATTTCTGAAATTATATGGCCTCTGAGAGGCTCCTAACGGGAACTTTGTAGTCATCTCCTATTTCTAGTTCCATAGGATGAGTCTGTTAGGAGCCTGAAATGAGCCTTGCAAATTACGCATCTGGTATGAAGATCCTTACAACTATTTATTTGTTCTAGTATCTACTTTGGAGGAAAAAAATACTTGTAAGTGTGAAGAATTGTGAATCTTCAGAATTATTTAGCACACTTATTTGCATTAGGATTCCACTTTTGTGCTCACTTGTTTTCTCCCCTTACAATCACCTTTATATTCTGTTTGTGGGAGGAAACGATACTTTATAGCATGAAGTTCAAAAACATACATTTCTTATTTGTACAAGAATATACTACATCAGGAACAAAATTCACAATTCCATATACATCCACACAGAGCAGATGTTACAACATTATTACATCCCAGAACATTCTAATATAGTCCTTCATTTGTGCAATTATTTCCCAGGAGCTCTGGGAAACAAAACAGTTCAAAAGGAAAAACTGGCAAAACCAACATTAGATAACAGTGGAAGGATAAACTTGTACTTACCTCCATCATTTGCCCTTTAGCATGGCTGACCCACAGCAGTCCCTCCACTGAACAGAACTGCAAAAGAAATTGGGTATGAGATACAATTCTGGAAATGGGAGGAAAGATATACATAAACAACAAAGTGAGCATGATTCCAACTTCTAAAATTTTTTTTAGTCATTTTTTTCCATTGAAATGCAAGTGCCCTGAGAAACTGTCCTATTTTAAACTCTTTCAAATAACTGAAGGGATACAAACAGAACTGAAGTTACAACTGAATCTTAGAGGTAATCAAGAAGTTCTTGTGAAGGAGCATTTTCTCAGGGTTTATGGCCACCACTACACGCAAAAAGCACAGCAAGATGGCGGGGCTCCAGCCTGCAAGGTCAGTCTGCACCATACAGATTTTATTTTCTTCTCCTATTTAGTCATTCAGTGCTCCCAGGCACAGGTCAAACAGCTTGCTCTTGTTTACCTGGTGTTCACCTCACAGGAGGTAAAAGCTGCAAGCACTCAGACACACCTGCACCTGCCACAGCTCATTGCACCGGGCAGCTGCTGTCCCCCAGTGACTCCAGCCCCCGGCAGGACATCCCGGGCAGGACATCCCCGCGCCGCAGCCTTCCCAGCCACGGCCTTCACACAGAGTGAGCCCAGACAGCTCAAAATGTGAATCCCACCTGGGCACACCCCCCATGCACAAGGACACCCCCCAGCTCTGCTCTCCTCAAGGAGGGAACGGAGCATTCCAGGGTGTTTGGATGGTCTGTACAATGTTTCTGCAAACAACCCAAAGGCCAGGTGCTTGCTACGAGATGACAAGAGGACAGCTGAGAGCAGACACAGTGACTGCATTTCTGTAGCCAGACTCACGGACTATTCTGAAACACAGATCACCCCGATTTTCCAAAGATGATAATTAATTCAACCAGTTCTTGGAAACAGGGAATACACTATGCTTCAGAGGAACACTACAAGAACCCTGCACAACTGGAGTATTTTGACTATTTTATTACATGCCAGATTCCCACCTCCAAGACAGCAAGAGAAGAAGAAATGGTTACCCAGATCCACTGAAGTGGGATGCTAGAATATGAAGAAAGTGACAACAGCAAATATTAAGAACTTCGAGAAAATGAATGAACACATTTCTGAAAAAGATCTTCACATAGAAGAAATTCCATTTCTATACTAGCATGAGCGGAGAACGGAGCACAATGTGTAAAGTATCGGTCAGAAATGAGGTGCCATTAACAGAACTTCAGAGTCATTCTATTTGTCTTCTTTTTTAAAAAGTTGTAATGTTATTTTTCATTTATAATAACTGTAAGAGCTTTTGTCAGCAAGGTCCTCAGAGATATGACCTACAGCACTACAGGACCTGCAGATCAACAGCTGCTTTTGGCTCAAACTGCTTCACAGCTGCCATAGTTCAGAGTCTGTGTCCCAGAGTGCCCACAGGTGGGCACCAAGAGGCATTAGCACTAAAACTACCTGTACTGTCCCTCATGTGAATCACAGCCCTCATTGACACACCACCAAAATTCCCACTTTCTTCTGAACTTTGAAAAACTATTGCATGGGGCTAATCAGAATTCCTTTACTTCCTTTACTTCCTTTACTTCCTTGGTACTTACAAAGCATAGACATGATCTTGGCTTGAATTTTTTTTGCCAATTCTTCCCACTCTTTCTCTTTTCTTTATCAAATACTTTGTAACATGAACATTTCAAAAAATTTTACAAGTATCAGTCTGAAAAGACTTCGGCCCATTAGATATTAGTTAGACTTTATTCAAGTGAAAGTTTACTTCAAACTAATCAGTTTAATTAATTCCCTTCAAAACCCTAGCTCTTTGTAAATAAAGTGAACTTTGAAGCTACCATTGAAACACAGTTCAGAGATGACTCATCTGCAGCTGAAGTACTTGTTACAGATACGAACAGTACAGGACTACAGAAATGGAGAAGAAAAACCATTTTCAAGGAAAGGAAATAGGAAAAATTCTGCCTTTTCATAGAATATTTCAAATACCTTTTATTTATGCCATATTTGAGGACCTTGAACCCCTAACAATAATGCTGAAGTACAATTACCTAAGTAATCCTCACATTTCTTTCATTCCATAAACAGGTCAGTTTAACAGCTCATTATAGAGTTGTCATCACAGTTAGCAGGGATCTTAGGAAGGAGATGCTTCCCACTCATCCTATTCGGTAAAAGAAAAGCATTTCTCAGTTGTTTCAGAATAGGAGTGATTTTTACTACGAAATAGCCCAGCTTAGTTTGAGAAATCCCAGATTATTTTCAGAAACCCATCCCAAAATGGATTTTGTATCCAGGCAAACAGTTTAGCAAGAAAGACTAAAGAAGCAACAGTCACACACTGGAAAACCACCTATTGGGAGCCCTAGCAAGTGATTTATACCCAAAGGAGGATTAAGAGATTTTAAAAGCATCATTGCTCAGCAGGGCAAAAAAGGAGAGAAAGCTCTGGGTGTTAACAGCTAATCCTATCAGAAAAAAGAACTCATGAGAAATCAGAATGGGCGTCAAATTCAAGGGGCTGTCATCTGGGAAACATTTAAAGAAGACACCAGTAACAGAGTAAGTAATTTGACTCAAGAAAACAATTGGATAGTAACATGACTACCCAATAACTGGAGAAATGTGTCTATTTAGCTATTATAATAGAACAATTGTCTGAGTGGAAAACTGGGGCCAGAATGGAAGAAGAAGACATACAAGAAATAATTAAATACAAACACCACAGGCAAATGGCAGAACACAGGTGGAAAGAAAACAGAAAACAATACTATTTTTAATGGAAAAGATACCTACAGTTTTATATAAATAATTCTTCCTTGTCCTCCTCCTCCAAAATTCACCCAAGAAAATTTTTTTTTCAATTCTACTGAAGTCTAAAAGAAAAACCAGGAACACAAGATATACAGATACAGAAAGACCCTCCCCAGGGCAAGACCAGAAAGGGAGTATGGCTGAAAGAGCTGTTAAAGGAAAAGGCTGGCAGTGTGTTTAGGTATGAATCACATGATTTTTAAGATATTCAGGGACAAAAATGGCACTATGTCTGAGCCCATACAAAACATGAAATGTTTCTCCTAAAATCCTCACAAGCCTAAAATAACTCTACACTGTCCAGGCACTTGCTTGTTAGAGGTATGATACAAGGAAAAAGGAGTGGGAGCAAATCCCTGAAGTCATTCAAAAGACATTCCTCCTCCTCCTCTCTGGAGCAGGGGTGGGGAGGGAGAGAGAATCACTTTTTCCCATGCCTTCCCATACACATTAACAAACGGCAACTTCAAAGCTTTCATCAGCAGAAGAATTTATGCTTTGGCACACCAGAAAGAGTTCACCTTTTCTACCACTGTATCTATTAATGGCTCACATGTGCAAGGGCAGCATGCTCAGACATACCAAAAGGTGATCTTTCAACATCAGCCTCTTCTCAGATCCACATCCTGTTGAAACAGTTCCTTCCTATAACTTTAATACTGCTGACCAGCAGAACTAATGTACACAGTTTATGTTCCCGAAAGCTCAAATATTAATGCTGTAAATAAGAGAAAACTTCACTCAAGTCACAGATGAGCATATACCAAACTTTCTCTTAGTGAGTGATGGATCCCCTTCTCCTTAAGAAGCATCTTCCTGAGTACACCCACATCAGAATCGAGTACCTTCAATACCACCTGTGGGCAACTTCTACATTACTGATGCTCTAAAGGAAGTACTGCTTGCTCACTGCAATATAACTGGAACGTACCCAAATCACTTAAAAATATTCTTTCCTGGAAAAGGCTACGTATAGGCTATTTCCACCAAATTAATAAAACCAGTGCTTCAAGAAAGTTTAACTAGAGTCTTCTGATTAGTTGACACTGACAACTACATACATCATACACATTTTTGTGAACACACTTAAAAGTTGGGAGACAACACTAAAAATGCAGTCTGCAGAGATTTTAGAAGAAAAGCAAACTGGACAAAGAATTATTATAAAGACAGTCTGCTTTACTAGGCTCAAGAGGAAACCTGCAATTCAAAGCCCTCCCACGGGAGGGCTGACAGTTGACACTTCCACTTAATTTAGTGGCCTGTTTCAGAAAAGTGACATCCTCACCTACTCTTCTTCAAAACCAAATTGAAGCTAAGCCAAACAGCAGCATTTCCTCAAAAACATCTCTGCTTTTTGCAAAATGGAAAAAAGTTGCACCTGTATTTACATGTTCTACAAACCAGCCAAGTGCATGCTTTGAACTCAAGAGCTTCCCTGAAGAACACTGAAGGGACATCTCCAGCCACAGTCCAAGCAGGGATCTGAAGCTGTCCTTCCACAATACAAGAAGTACGACAGAAATAGCAATTTAAGGAATTTCCAACATCTTTTGTCCCCTGGGGCTCATTTTGAGAACCACAGCATGGCATCCCACTTCAGCTTTGGTAGACACAGGTATTTCCAGGGCTGTGATATGAACCAATACAAAAAAAACTAACTCTTATTTGAAGGAAGACAGGACTGAGGGAAGAATCTGCCCGTAGACCTGGTTATAACAACTTTAGGATAAGGTTAAAGAGAGGAAGTAGACAGACAGGGCACACAATTACTCCAATATGGTGTTATCAAAAACCTCCTATCTGATGCTCTGGCCACAACAGCTGCAGAAACAGGAACTCACGTGAGCTTCAGCAAGGACTCATCAGAATACAAGTCAATTGTATTCAAAATGAAATTTCACTTCCACAGTTCAAATACTGCATTTTGCAAACAGAGAAACTACCTCCCCTAAAGGAAAGGAGTGAAGAAGTGTTAAGCAAATATTCAAAACAATGGGTCTTCCACAAATAAAAGAACGGATTTAATTCCTTGAAGCATCTCAAAAATTTTTGTGGTCAGTTGCACTCCTACTATTTACTTTTCCTATTAACATTCGCATTATCTGGACCTGATTCTTTAGTCTCTGGAAAAATGCAACAATACTAGGCCATGGCAAGCATTTTGGCAGGATCTTTTCAGGAGAGGAAGGGGTGGAGGGGAGAGATCAAAGCTGCTCTTATCTCCTCACTGCCTGTCTGCCAAGAGACACTGCCACTTTCTATATGTCAAAGCTGACTCAAATGTCAGGAACAAGAGAACTACAAAGTGGAAATACAGGTATTTTCATTCCACTTCCAAGGGAAGACAAAAGGTTATACCACAGCTATTTTTGGCATTAAAGAGAGACTTCTAAGCATGCTAGTAATACAAAAAAAAGAAGAGATAGCCTCTCATTTTAACTCCTAGCAGAATTATCTGTGACAATGCCAGTGGAGAAGCTGGCAAGATTTAGCAACTCTAGTTCTAAACGAAAGGTTTATTTCCGGCTTGGAGTTGTAAGGAGGTTAAAACAAGTTAAATTAGCAGGCTTATAAAGAAAGATACCATCTACCACCAACCCACACCCCACACTATGTGTGATTTTAACATGTGCTTTTAGTCCTGAATTTTGGAAAGTATCATATCTACAATGAGTCGTGAAAGAAGAAAGCAGAACTAACCTCACACAGAGCGGCAAAATACTCCCCCTGATGACTCAAAACCAGCTCTTTCTACCAGTATTGTTTAAAACGTGACACAAATCTGGCAAGACAGAAATTCCGACCAGAAGTCAATAGTCATCGCTAATGCACTGACAGTTTACGTTGCTCAACCACTGACAGCTTCATCCTGCTCTTAAGAAGAAAACTCTCCCTCCTGATCCTTCTTCAAGACTGCTAGTCTAGGGACTTTTACTTAAAGGCAACTCTTAAAAAATTATCAGTGTAACAGTAGTGGCCTTAATCTGGGCCTGGTTTGTTTACACGGTCTTTTCTAATCAAGCATTAGCACATTCCTCCCTGCAGGACTACACACAAGATGTTAAGGTTGTCCATCAAACACTGCTTGAAGTCCTTCAGTCAGCACTTGCAGGAGGCTGGGAGGACCTATCAGTAAAAGACGACCACATCTCCTTACCTGCTCTCAATGTTAAAAACCTGCTATCAGCTGTCAACAGAAATAGGAGACATGCATAAGGTGTTTTTAACTTGACTCATTACAGCCACTTCTCCCAGTCCCAGGTAGGCTCAAGCAGAGCTTGAGACAAGGAACAATATAACTGCATTCATATGTACCCAAATGGGTAGGAACAGCATCAGCCTGGCCTTTGTATCTCAGGGACACAGCGTGAGCAGAGCCATGGGCACCTGCCCTGCAGCACACAGACAGGCTGTCAGGCCTCTTTTCAAGTGCCAAGCCTAGCACAACCACAACTCCCTATCCCCTCAGAGCAACACCATTTGGAATGGGACCCATGTTAGCTGTCCATCAGCTGCTACCACATGGACTTGTGCATTCCCTGGTTTGCTCACTTTTTGGACTTCTGCAATAAAAATACTGAGGCACATCTACGGTCCTTTTCTTCTATTAGATCTTACTATGCACGTCAGAGACACACACACAAATTGCACAAACACAGCAAAGCAAAGCAGCCACACTCACAAATATGCTGCTCTTCAATAACCACCTCCACATCCAGCTGCACAGAGACAGTAATTCGGTATAAAGAAATTGGGCTTGACTGCTTTGTTGCCAATGGGAATCAAGTAGTCATGCATTTAAAACCTCAGCCAAAACCAGAATGTTCCCTCCCACATTCATGGCAGAGTCCACATAAAAAAACCCACAAATCTTTGCCCAAAGCAGCACAAAAAGGGAGCAGTCTTATTTGAAATAAGGCTGAACTCCAGCCTTGAGAAGGTGCAGGCTTATAATCAGAGCCAAAACCAAGACCCAAGTTAATGGCTAATAACAGAGCCATTGTGCAACTTGGGTTTCCCCCAGAACACCCGTTTGCTTGCTGCAGAGCAACTTTGCAGCTTGTTAGGCCCCCAGTACAGGTACATGGATGGTTACAGAACAGCAGCGACACGGGTTGGGTCCTCTCCGCGTGCAGAGCTTCCTGTTTCCCTCTGCTGAACTTGCCGAAGTTCCTGCCTGCCTATTCCTCAAGCCTATCCAGGTGATTCTGAACAGCAACACAATCATCAGGTCTATCAACTTCCCATCTTGCATCACCTACAAAATTCCTCACCTGGCCCTATTAATACGTTATTAATAAAGAGATTTTACAGTACTGGACCCAGTACTTCTCCCACAGACTGGAATTGCACCTGAAGCATTTAAAGGACTTCAGTAAACCAGAACCAAAACTTTCAGCACAACACACCAGCTGAGAACTAAGTCACGCAACAAAAGCATGACCAGCATGGGAACTGCTCTGCAGAGCAGCAAGCAGCCACTGATACAGCCTTCCACACCCCTCCACTCTACAAGTCCCCGCTCCTCTTACCAGAGGATGCTCCGCAGCCCAAGTAGTCAAACTTCTCACAGGTACCCAATGCAAATTAACCAAGTTCTTCTGTTATGGAAAGGCTCACATATCCAGAATATCTTCCTCCACAGAGAACTTGATATAAATCAGTAGAAACCAGAGCTAGAGGCCACCCCAGCTGAAAGCCAACACAGGGAAGGGCCACAGCACCACGCACCTTGGAGGGGCTGGCTTTCACCAAGACAGCTTTTGCCTTACTAGTCAGTCAGCCATCACTGGCCCGAAGGGGCTAAGTTCAGTCTTAATAGATTCTGACCCAAAGTCGCTCTGTGTTCAGTTCTCCCATTTTAACTGCTAATCAACCTCAGGATCAAAGCCAGGACACTCACTGCTTCTCATAGACAAGTGACACTACCCCTTATGACCGTGACCCACTAAAGCCTTGTTCAGTGGGCAGTGATTTACAAACCTGGAGTGCTATGGGTGGAGCACTTCCAGTGATCCCAGAAAAGGCCACAGTCCTTTTGCTCAAAACTAGTATAACTGGGAATCATGAAAAACACATTTATTTGCCCTCAGGATAATCACCACGGCAACTTGCTTCCAGGAAAATAATAGCCAACAGCTTCAGTACAAAGGCCACTATAGGATTTGTTAAGCACACCACCAGCTCACACAAATCCAAAATATACTGAAATTTGCCAAATTTATGCCTGAAGAAACTGTAAGTATCTGCAAACTTCCTGTCATGACCCATCCCACCAGTTGAATCAATGGCAGTACCATTCATCTCAACACTGCAGTGTCCTTTAACATTCTCTGAACTTTTCAGACACCCTGTAGGACAGTTTTAACGCAACATTCTCTAATGTACACAATTTCACCTTTCAGACCACTTCTTTACATCAAAAGAAAACTTTATCTTATACTCCATCTCCTTGTCACTCCACGTTAGTATTTGCTTTTAGTTATATGAGTTTGAATAATTAAACTGCAACCCTTACGTTTTTCATGAAACTGAATGTTTTACAAAGGTAGATCAACATCATCTTACAGTTAAGGAAATAAAGACTAATACTCTGCTTAGGGATATACACTTAAGGAGACATAGAATCGATGTATTCTTATAGATTTTCAGAGATACTGCAGGAATTGTTCTATTTTCACAGAATGGCAGCTTTTTTAGGAAAATGCGCACCATCAACTGACAAGATTACAGAGATCATAACTTATTTATATACAACCAGAAAAATGCACCAAGTTGGGTTACAGAATCCACATCCCTGGTACACTGTATAAAGCACCACTAAGGTGGCAATGGGCAGCTCAGCAAACCACTTCACTCCTGGTGTGTTCCTGCAGTTTCCATGAAAGCAGCTTACAGGAAACAAAACAACTTTTCTACCCAATGCTACTTTAGCACACTGCCACAGCCAGCACTGCCTGCTAGCAGGCAAATGATGGAGGAATTCCTTCAGCACAGGTATGGGATCCCCTTCCCAACCACAGCATTTCGCTGCCATCACAGTTCACACTAGCACTGCCAACATGGCCCATTCTGCCTTCCTGTTACAGAAACACCATCAGGCTGTTTTAAGCCAGACGGGGAGGTAGGTCAGATCTGTGTCCCTCCAGTATCATCTTAGCCTGAATCACTGGAACTTATCAATAAAAGCTCATGTGTTGTTTGCTAAATACATCCTGTTCAGCAATGTGGCATGATGAATGATTCAGGCAGGTAGCTACTTTCAGCACAATTAGTTCTCCTTTCTAAACAAAACCCACTAATGAATGTCTCTTCTGGAAGCCAGAGAGGTGTGTGTTCGGCCGCCTTGCACTGTTACACACCATTAACTGACAAGACCACCACTGCCCTGGAATGTTAGCATCTACATCACAGAAGGGATAACCTGTCCAAGCAGTTTACAGAAGGGACAGATGTTATCAGTGCACCCTGGCCTCTTCTAAACCCATACAGAGGCAGTTAGCCAACTTCCTCATTCCAGGTTTAGAATATGTATGGACAGCTAAAAGCCTCCAGGAAAACAGAACTGTGCATGGTGGTGACTTTCTGTGCTTCGTAAACAGCCAAGGCTGTCCCATCTCTTTTTACCTGGGTGGGACAAACCTGCACAGCAACAAGGCAAATCCCATCCAGCTCTGCTACTCTTGTACATCACAGGCATATTGTCTTACGAGACTGCTCCTTTCTGAGAGCAGACCACTGTGCCAGCACCTGTGCACAGGAAGGCAAGCAAAATGTCCTTCTTTCCTAACCTTCATTCCAGATGCCTCCCAATTCAAGGCAAGTACTCTGTAATTTCATGCAAGTGCTTTATCTAACCGAATAGAGCAACCACCATGCTCACCATGGCCTCCCAGGTGTATTTCAATGACTACTAAATGTCTGTCACATACTTCAAAGAAGAAAATTTCTGCAGACCATGGTGGTATTAAGGAACTGAATTAGTGAGCACTGAATACAACCAAGCTTTTCTCAAGAGAATCTTCTGAGTACTCCCACTGCAGGTTCAACCAAGGTCACCCTCAATATAATGCCAGCTGGGTATTCTGGTGCTCCTACAGCCTCATTGTGTACACGTATATTCTGCTGCTAAAACCATGCAAAATGGTGCACATGAGCCTAAATCTAGAAAATGTACACCTAGAGCTCTCTTTGCCCTAATCAGATGGCCTTTCCTTTCCATGTGTTTTAAATCATAGCAGGCATACATACCTCAAAAGTGCTCAGGGTAGCTCGTCTCCTTGCATAGATATGCTCACAGTTGTAATCCAAATGTCATCAATAGAGGTCTAACTTTATAAAAAATTTAGAAGTATAAATTCCACAGGAAACAGGAAAGTCAGGGAAGGGAAGAAGATATGATTTATCAGCTTCTACATTTGTAGACATCTGCAGTCAGTACTGTAGGTCATTTTCAGAGTAAATCTTGGCAACAAAGCTTCTTTGTAGAGGAGGAAGACCTGTCAAAATTAACAAACATAATAAGAAATGCCATTAATACCTGATAAACAATAAAACAGCACGTATATTCAGAGTCCCCTTCAGAGAAAA
Source organism: Oreocharis arfaki (assembly GCA_013398015.1). Lineage (NCBI taxonomy): Eukaryota > Metazoa > Chordata > Aves > Passeriformes > Paramythiidae > Oreocharis > Oreocharis arfaki. The sequence continues at coordinate 653,258 of VZRR01009528.1, forward strand.
GTATTGACTAATTTGAAATACTGGGTTTTTTCTAGCTTCAACATATTTAAAATCAGAAGCAGCCTCTGAAGTTACCTCATATTCTGACTACTTTAACCTAATAAGTTATCTCAAGGAGGGAAATCCTCTAAGCATTCAAATAATGTTTGATCACATCAGAACATGCAACACTATACCACATCACAGACTGCCTTGATTCAGACAAACTTTCCCAGCTCACCAAATGCCTTGATGTTCACGGGGTATTTTCACACAGGAGTGCTTGTGTGACCAGTGTCAGACTAAAGAATTAAGCTGCTGTACAAAATGAGAAGCAACACAGAGCATGAAGGAAGCCCCAACACAGCATGCACATAAGGTACATACTTAGGGGGTTCCTGCATGGCATAAACATTCAGGAGTGTTGGCAAACTTCTGAACTTCTCTGGTTTGGATTTAAGTTAATAAAACATAAACTTGTTCTGGGCAGAGACCCTCTGTTCTGTGATTGCATTTCACATGGTGTGTCAGATCTAGCTTCCGAATCAAAGTTCTCAGTATTATTTTGATAGAAGTGTTTTGTACTTTTGGTACACAAGTAGGATTCTCCTCATTACAAATAACAAGGATCAACTAGATCTGCATTACCATAAAATGCTTCTGAAAGTACAAAGACATTGCATTTCACAAAAACCCATTTAACTTCACACAATTGCCTGTTTCCTTTTTCCTTAACACGCTTGGCTGGAAGAACAAGTCTGAGAATTTGGAGCTTAAATTCAAGCCCAAAGAACCAGCTCATTGTGCTCTGACAATATCCAGGGTCTCAACTGCTTAGGGGAGTTAAGTATTTTAAGTATTTAATCATAGCAGAATAGTCAGTTTCTAGAAGTGCAGACAACGCATGTCTAGCCTCCCACCTTCACATTCCATTTCACTCAGCCATCCTCACTCTTCCCAAAGAGGTCGGTTTATCCTCTAGGAAACATTGTGCCAAGTTCACAGATTTGCTGAGGTTGGAAGGGACCTCTGGATGTCACCTGTGCCAGCCAGGGCTCATTGCCTACAAACCACTTTAACAAGTCTCACTATTGAGATATTGCCCTGTTCCTGGCCCCAGAGAGGCAACACAAGTCCCTGTGAGCTCCAACCCTCACAGAGAGCGCATGACCTCTGTGCCGAGCAGCGCCCAGCGTGCCACAGCAAACAGCCTTCACCAGGCCTCAGGGACAGGCAGAGCGAAAACCACCCCCTGTATTTCAGGGGTGAGGAGACTCCAGGTCTGTCAAGAGGCAGCCAACCAGCCAGCTCAGCTGAGAAACACTTTGCACTCAGTGAATCCAGGTCCCAAAGCCCAGCTCTCACTGGCAGACAGCTATAGAACCACCTGAGGAGAACATGCCACACCAGTAAGTGCGCTGGGAAGCCAGCAGAGAGGGAAGACTCCTCCCCCAGAGTGCTAAGCAAAAATTCCTAGAAACCAAGCCCAAGATATTATCACACCAAGTGTTTTTGAATGGTTCAAAAACAATTCTCAGAAAGACCAGAGGAGACACTAACACAAGGTTTGCCTGACTCCAGTGCAGCCACACTCGCTGGGTCACAGTCAGGCACAGGCCATTCATCCAAGCAGTGGAGGAGCTGACTTGCTAGATACAGCCATTTCATGCAGAATGCACCTCTCTAAACACACAGAAACAAAACCTGTAGACTTCCAATGATTTCTATTTTGTATCTGAATTAAGATACAGGTTTGAATTATAGGAACTTTAACTATGATTAAATAAGATGTGAGACAGCCCAAACCATGATACAGAACTGCTTAGAAAACCAAACTCAGCAACTTTTACGTGGTAAATGGAGGAAGCAAGCCTTAAACTTTACAGGACCTTAAGTTCCAATTTCTTTCTAAAGCAAATTCCACACTATGTAGATCTTTCTCCGTTTTCAGTTTGCTTCCATATTTTGGATGGCTTCCAGACCAGCTGGGTGGGTTTATCAGGCAGCTGAAATGGACACAGTGGATACAAACCTCCAATAAACTCATTCATTTGGCGCCAGAACCCAGTGTGACTGCAGAGTAGCTGAGCAGTGCAAGTCTTGCAAGCTCAGAAGCCCCACTGTCCCCAGACAACAGAAGCAAGAGTGTCTTGCTTCTGCTTCTGCTGCCCCCAGCACCAAGACAAAAACACCCTTCCAATGAGTACACCTATTCACTGGGCTTTCCTTGCCTCTAGACATTTCCAGATGGACACAGAACTTACCCTAAGAGAAGGATCGTCCTGTGACCAAACATGGAGTCACCTGCCACATGTAATCTCGTGTAAGACAGAGTCGGTGGTAAGCATCAGGGACAGCAGCACCTGCTTTCCGGGCTGAGGAGAACCCAGTGGCACTGGTTCAGGTCACTTCAGTGACCATACCGGTAGCCTAGATTGTTACTAAGGGCTTCCGACTTGCAGAAACACCTGATTTTAAGGTTTGTGGATGATGGACACTGTTACTGACACAGTGGTAGTTACATTACCCCCCTTTTTCTCCTCTGCCCCTAGCCTTCCACTTCGTAGCCTCTCCACTTGAGATCTTCGTACCTTCAGTTCAGACCTCTACACCTCTACCAAGAAGCCTCATTGAATTTCCCTATTGATAGAGTTTTCTAGTGAAAGCGATGCTTCCACCCACCATGCGAGTTTTGCCAGCCACAGTATTTGTCACTAACGCACACCAGGTACTTCTGTATCACCAGTGACAGCAGCTGCACACAAGTCACACACACACAGTGTCAGCTCCAAGTCTCGTGAATTTTGGCAGTTGTAAAGCTCCGAAGTTGCTGCTTTACACCTTAAGTTCTTTATTTTATAAGTCTGTCACTGACAATCTGCTTTTAAGCCGGCAGAACCTCAGCTCACCATGAAATAACTCGTGTCTTAACGATCTCATCAAAGACAGCCAAGGCGGGCAGGAATCGGTGAAGCGAACACACGCCTCAGCCACCCCTAAACCAGCGCGGGGGGCGCGGCGGCGCCTCCTGAACGGCCAGCACCGGCCACACGTGCGTGGGACCGCCCCCTGGAGGGCTGTGGGGGCCGCGGGGACCTAGGCGATCGCGGGGACCGAGGCGATCGCGGGGACCGAGGCGATCGCGGGGGCCACGGCAGGGGCCGTGG
>VZRR01009528.1:656682-708837 GCA_013398015.1 Oreocharis arfaki
CCGGAGGGAGGGCAGGCCGTCCCCACGGCGCCTGCGCGCTGAGGCCCCGCCCCAGCGGCGCTGCCGCGTTCACGTGCGGGGTGGGCGGGTGGTTGTTCCCGTGCCCGTTCCCGTGCCCGCTTCCCGCTTCCCGCTCCCGGTCCCGTCCCGCCGGCTCCCTGCCCTGCCCCGCCCCGCCCCGCCCCCGCGGGGCGGCTCTCGGCCTCTGTGCTGCGGTGGCGGGAGGCTCCTCAGACTTCCAGACACGGTTTTTCCTCTACTCACCTATTTTGTCTCCCGCTGCCCCTTNCGGGCAGGAATCGGTGAAGCGAACACACGCCTCAGCCACCCCTAAACCAGCGCGGGGGGCGCGGCGGCGCCTCCTGAACGGCCAGCACCGGCCACACGTGCGTGGGACCGCCCCCTGGAGGGCTGTGGGGGCCGCGGGGACCTAGGCGATCGCGGGGACCGAGGCGATCGCGGGGACCGAGGCGATCGCGGGGGCCACGGCAGGGGCCGTGGACCGCGGGCGCCGCTCGTCACCGCTGGGCCGAACGTGGCCCCGCGCAGCCCGGGCCCGGCGCCCCGGACAACAGTCCGGAACAGAGCGAGCAGGCTGGCGGGGCCGCGACTCGGTCGGAGGGTCCTAAACCGGACGCTGGAGCGGGGGCGGCGGCAGAGAGCGCGGCCGAGCAGCGGGTCTGGGGGCGGGTGAGGCGCTCGCGATGGGCGCACCCTGGGCCCGTCCAGCGGGGTCACCTCGCCCCGTCCCGCGGTTCCAGGTGTTCTCCCGCCCCGTTCCCGATCCCGTTCCTTCTCCATTCCCGATCTCGCGGTCCGCAGGTCACTCACCGGCCGAGCGGCGGCCGCTCCATCCCCGCGCGCCGCCACCGCCCGGCCCGGCCGCGTGACGTCGCGAGAGAGGCGGGGCCGGGCGCGCGCGGTGGCGTCACCTGCGGGGGCGGGCCCGGAGGGAGGGCAGGCCGTCCCCACGGCGCCTGCGCGCTGAGGCCCCGCCCCAGCGGCGCTGCCGCGTTCACGTGCGGGGTGGGCGGGTGGTTGTTCCCGTGCCCGTTCCCGTGCCCGCTTCCCGCTTCCCGCTCTCGGTCCCGTCCCGCCGGCTCCCTGCCCCGCCCCGCCCCGCCCCGCCCCCGCGGGGCGGCTCTCGGCCTCTGTGCTGCGGTGGCGGGAGGCTCCTCAGACTTCCAGACACGGTTTTTCCTCTACTCACCTATTTTGTCTCCCGCTGCCCCTTCTCGCCGGGCCCGGCCCGCGAGCGTAGCCACGGGTGAACTCCCTTGTGTGGCTCCTCGCCTTGAGACTCCGACACCCCCGCACAGGTGTGACTCCCGCACAGGTGTGTCACGGCCCCCTCAGCCCTGACAAATGGGGTCCCCGTGGTGGCAGCAGCCATTGAGGAGCTTTATGTAACAGGATGCTCTAGGAAGGATTCAGTGATTTGGCACCAGGTTACAAACTGGTTTTTGTCTTCCAGTTTGCCAGGTGGAATTCGCACTGGAGTTGTGGTGACAGAAACTTCTGGAACAGTCAGACTGTGCTGTGCGTGTTTCAGAAGAGCGCCCTGATTAGCTGCCTCTGGTTTGCACCCACGTTTCTGTGGAGCAGTGTCAGGTGTGTGCTCTGCAGAGACACCACTTACCTCCATCTCAGATGCAGCGTGGACTGTCCTTCTGTCACAGCACTGTCATCTGGGGTGACTCACTTGGGTATTTTTAGAAAGCTGCACCCTTTCTGGAAGCTGAGTTGATGAGAAATTTGCCTTGATCTGTATTTGTCTGACTGCAAAAAAGTTGGAATTTACACAACTTGACTTTTATTTCAAATCAGTGCTCGTTACTTCTCTTTTTTCACATAAAGCTCAAGAATTAACACCAGCCAATTCCTTTCCCAACTCAAACCCCTTCCTCACCAACCCCAGCTCTCCGCTCTCTTCTACTCCAGCAGACCTGGATGCCACACCTCCCTGGTATGCAGGGAGGCGTGAGCTGTGTGCTGGATTCAAGCACTGCCCTTGGCAGTCACAGCACAGGTGTGTGGGGAGGACATGGATCCTGACAGGCCAAGAATACCTAAAGGCAGGACATGGTGGATCTTTGCCGAGTGAAGCAAATCCATACTACACACAGCTCCACTGAAGAGAGGGACTGTGATGGATTTATCACTTGCCCAGTACCTCTTCCTCCTGACCACCTTCCTGCTCCAATGCTTCAGCAGTCAAATATCCTTATGCCTTTCCATAAAAAGCTGGTCATCTAAGGCGTGGCTGAGCATTCCATGATTCCCAGTTTCTAGGAAATGAGGACAGTTTATTTAAATCTGATGGAAACTTTGTTACTCCCCTAAACATTAGGACCTCCTAAACCAACACCTTGCAGAACTAGTAACTGATCTTTTAAAATGTCTCTTCAAACCATTTTTCACTTCCCTCCTTTCCAAAGCTAAGTAACCAAGCACTGGGATCTTGGGTCAGCACATGGGAACTGAACGTGTAGCAGACCGAAAGCAGTGAGGGAACCCGCCCAGCCCAAACTCCCTAGCTGCCTATGGAACACAAACAAGCAACACAAAGGGTGACTTCTACATTTCAGATTTATTATTCAATTTTTTCTTACTTATTAATAAAAATTCCAAGTAATTAACAGATTATTAGTGTTAGATCTCCAGTTGGCATTAAATTTGGCTTTACACATGTAAGTCTAATAACTACAACATGATTTAGAATATCAGATTCAAAAGTTCACAGAAGTCTGTGGTTCTAGGCAACACACAGAAATGATGAACCAGGTAGCCAAGAAAGTAATTGGAGTACAATTACCTCTCTCTGCAGGTACTGGTGGTGATATTTTGACTCAATTATATACTTTCTAATAGGACTTTCTGCAATATATTTCTACATATTTGTGTAAGTCATTTTCAAAAAGTATTTTATATTCACTCATTCAAGTAGGGGAACATTGCAAAGCTACAAATAGATACTCAGGGAATAGCTTTTATATCACAGCTTTGTAGCATCTTCCCTGTTTTTCCAGACCAACTGGAGCCAAAGGAGCTCAGCAGCTCTGAAGGCCAGACAGCACAATGTTTCATGCATGCACAATCTAAATCTAAAGACCCACCCTCCCTACAGACAGGAGCCAATACCTACTACAGAGATTTCTGCTATCACTGTAACAGAGCTGTGGAGTTTGATGTAATCATATGCCAGCTTAAAATTAGTTCACTCCTCACAGAGGAGAAAACATTTTGGGCCTCACCGGCCTTTGTCCAACACAGTGGCTTGCGCCAGTGCCAATCAAGCCCAGCAGTTATTTCTTGAAATGTGTGGCACTCAGCACAGCTTGTAATACTTATTTATAGAAGAAAGTCCTCACAGAAGACTGGGGCGGTCTCAACAGAACACAGGATGATAAAAGCTGGGCTAAAGCACCAGAGCAAATAATTGCTCACATAAAATGAACCTGGAGAGGAGCTCTGTGTGCTTCTATTAAATGATTTTGATTCCTGCGGGGGAAAAAACCCACAGCTTTTTGCCTGATGAGATTTACCTTTCTCTGCCTTCCTCAAAACATTACTTACACTGGTTAGTTCTTATGGTGCCATCCGTGGGTTGTGAGCCAGACCCTTCAGCGAGATGAGAGTCCCCAGCCTAGTAAATATGAACCACTGTGCATCCAGATGTTGGCTTTGAGGTTTTTTTGGTTCTGGCCTTGTATAATTTATGCTCTTTCAATAGAGAATTGCTGGGAAAGAACCATGTAGCAGACTGAAGATGGACATGAAATAACTAGCTGAATTCAAAGTAAAGGACTGATAGATTAGATTGAGATTAAAGCTTAGTTCTTTGACCTGCAGTCAAAATAACTCCAACAGACTGCCGGGGTTCCATTCCAGAAGCACCAGCAGGCATTGGCAATACTGCCAGGAATGGTGAATAAAGGACAGGAGCCACCCTGGGAGTTTGTTAGAGAGAAACACAAGTGCGGGTGGGCAGTGCTGGTTAGAATGGTGAAACATCTGTCCTGATCTGACCTGGAAAAAAAAAGTACCTTTTAATTCAACATCATCTCTCAGGGAGCCCTTATAGCAACAACTACAAGTTTGCTTTGTGTGCTCCTGACATGTGATTCACTTTACATTCATGTGGGAGTTTCATCCTTCTTGCATAGTGTCAGAAGGCGTGCCTACGTTTTGGGTGTCTCTCAGCATCCATGGGATACAATTCAGTTCCGCAGTGCTCTCATGGGGATGGAATAATTACATTGGCATGTACCAACAGATGTCTGGGGATAGGGTTCAGAATGATTCTGGGCAAAGAGGAGGAGAAAAAAGGGTTTGTTGTGGGTCACAAAGACTTTTGATGTCTTACATGGTGTTACTTTACAGTGTTTGGATGCCAGGCAGTTTTGTGTAAGGTGAGCATAAGCCTGTTTGGCACCACTTGCAGTGAACCCTCTGGCTTTGGTGTGAGACAATAAAGTTTTCAAGTTGTTTAACTCTCAGATTGGTAGAGGAACTCTCCCCAGCATCTCTGAGTTTACACCACATCCCCTCAGTATGGGTAAGCTCAGCAGTGCATGCCCCACTTAGTCTGCTACCATCTGCCTTTGCTGCCTCCAGTGGCCCAACAGACAAGCTGGAGTAGGGCCCAGAGCAGAGCCTGGTGTCACAGGCCCCGTGGGAGCTGGGAGATGTAAGACAGCTGCCCCCCAGCTGCCTCAGCCTTGTGCAGGTGCACCCAAGGTTCCAGCATCCTCCTCTTGGCAGTGTTGCTCACAGGCCACGTGCCAGAGCTTCTCTCCTCATACATAGTCACCAGACAATAGGACTGGCTGTAAATGCTGGTCACACTTCCTTGGGTGCTATGCAGTCCAAAAGCTCAGTGCTTGAATCCATCCCTTGAAGGGCTAACCTCCTAACACAGAGGTGACTAACATGGAATTTTGTGCAGGGAAGATTCAATTTTTTTCTAGTAAAAGAAATTTCTTACTGTGAAGATGGTGAGCCACTGGCACAGGCTGCCCCAGAGCAGATGTGGCTGCCCCATCCCTGGAAGTGTTCAAAGCCAGGTTGGACTGGGCTTAGAGCAACCTGATCTAGTGAAAGGTGTCCCTGCCCATGGCAGGGGGTGGGACTGGATGCTCTTTCAGGTCCCTTCCAACCCAAACCATTCTGTGGTTCCATGAAATTTGTAGAAACACAAAATTTCCTGTAACCCTCTGCTGAAGCATGAACATTTTGCCATCCTTATGGACTTAGATCTGAAGTTCAGGAAGATGTTCTCTCACTCTGTCACCCTCTCATTTCACATGCATGTTATGCATCAGTGTCACAGCAGATTTGCAATTAGTTAATGCATTCTGAAAGACAGGAGAATAATTTTAAAGGTGTCCAGGTTAAATAAGTTAGCACTCTGACAAATTCTAGTCCCATCAGCAGTAGGCCAAGAGCAGGACGTAACTATCTGTTCTTTGAAAATAAGAAATAAAGCAGAACATTACACCTGCTTAAGAACATTGAGAACAATGAAAGCTGCTTTGGCCTATCTTTCAGCCCTCACTGGCATAGTCTGACCAAAATGTCAGCAAGCAGAACAACACTGCTTTTGCTCTCATGTCAGGAATAACGTGTGCTGAACTGCAAAGTTCAGCATTAAAAAAGGGGGAAGGGGAAAAAGGAGTCAATCTGCAGAGCTTTGCTGAAAATACGCCAACATCTGGGAGGTACAGAGAGCAGCACAGGGGTAAGCAGTTTGCTAAGATTTTCACAAAATGAAATGTGAAATGTGTGTGTGATGTCAGTGCTTTTGTGTCAAAATGATACCTGTTAATTAGGTAAATCTGGAATTATTTCCTTTGGTCTCCTATATACTTACAGGAGCCCTTCTTGTTGTCTTTGATATCCCTGTCCAGATTCAATTCCATTTGAGCTTTAGCTTTCCTAACAGCATCCCTGGATGCGCAGATAATATTTCTGTATTCCTCCCAGGCTACCTGTCCTCACTTCCAACCTCTCTAGGAGCTCTTTGTTCATCCCCACAGGTCTCCTGGTACTTTTGCTTGACTTCGTATTCATTGGGATGGACTACTCTTGAGCCTGAGGAGGTGATCCTTGAATATCAACCAAGTTTCTTGGGCTCCCCTTCCCTCCAGGACCAACACAATGGAGTAATTTTTATTTAAACTTCCAAACCACAAAAGGCTAGAATGATGATTCTAGGGCCAAGAATCAGCAGGAACTAAAGTGCTTCAATGGGAATCCATTCAGGCTATATCCAGAAGTCCAAGAACAGTAACAGTGCTTTGTTTTTGAATTCTCCAGATACACGTACGAACAAAGCACAAAACCCCAGATCAGAGATTATTCTAATGCTGACAGGCAGATAGAGCCATGTCACTGTACAAGGGAGCCAGCAACTGTACTTCAGCAGAGTTCAAACCAAGCTCCAGGTACCAACAAATTTCTGTGTTTCCAACTGAGCTGAGCACTGCATCCCACACCCATCAGTGACACAGGTCAGCCACACGCCGCAGTGAGAATGTGCCTAACTCCAACACTAGGCTGAGAGGAGAGCTGCAACACGTTCAGTGTCCAGTGCAGAGCAATGAGGTTCTTTCACTGTACTGTGAACAGACTTCCTACAAACTGCCATCCAGCACCTGGCTTCCAGAGGCCCTGAAGGCAGCAGATACCTTCAGCTACAACAAACGTTTTCTCTGGGCACTTTGTCACTTTTGTTCCTCATGGCTCACAAGGGAGAGCACAGCCTCCCAAAGAGCAGGGAAACCCCACCTCCCACTGCCAAACACCCTTGGCTCTGACCTCTGTGTCAAAAGAGCAGAAAAGGGCAGTCATGCCAAAGTTGGCTCTGAATAGTTACTATGGCTTGAAATGTCCTTAAAAGGTAAAATACATCCAGTTCTATCACAGCAGACACTCCAGCCTGAGGTATCTCAGAGCAATAGCATATGCCCAGCTGAGTATTAAGGGAGCTGTCATTTGATTTTCTGGCTCCTGTGACTAAATTGCTGTAGCTTTGCTCTCATGGTCTAGAAATCCTAGCCTTCAATGAAATTACAGCTCATTTTAACTTGAAGGATGCACTCTACTCTCTAGATAATGGTGTAATGCAGTAATATAATGAAAAATATACTTCCATTTGCAAAATGCTGTCTCTTGTAACTGCTCCAATGCAGCCAAAGAAGTTAATAAAAGAAAAGCAATTAATGCAGATAGTAATAAAAATTTAGTCTTTTTCATGTGGCCTTTCCAAGAAAGTCAGCCTCATATCATTGCTCTTGAGCTAGGTAACTATGATCAACCCCCTCTGCAGGTGGAGGTGCTGTATTAAAAACACCTTTCTCAAGTGTCGAGGTACAGGGCACCTGAGGCTCAGAGGGCACAGGTCCAGGCCAGCATAATGCTCAATATCAGCAAGGAACACCTGGGCCCCACAGCTGATCTGCACAACTTCTCTGTGTACACCAGCACGTGTCCTTGTTCTATGACTGGATTGTTGTGGATTCCCAGCGCTGTGCAGAGCACTGTAATGAAACCCTTGACAGCTTTCCCCCTTGGAAAGGCACAGCTTCTGCACGGAGTGTGAGAGTAAACCGACTGTATGCAATCTCCTTCTTTGACCCAGCACTGTCAGCACCTCACAGCACCTGGGCTCACTGGGTCGCAGCTTGGCGGCACCCCTCACCGTGCACCCCACAGCTGAAAAAGGGCACCCACAGCAGTGGGTGGGCACACCACACTGCCTTATGGGCACCCACACCTCGCACTGCGTAACCCCAGGGGCTGGCCAGCAGCCAGACCCCAGGGCAGACGTGTCACACACGTGTCGGCTGCGCTCGCGTAGGCTAAACACAGTGCAGGGGTGGGCACAGGGGACACCCCCGGCGGAGCCCCGCACCCCGCACACGGCCCCGCCGCTGCAGCTCCGACCGGCAGGGGGCAGCAGCGCCCCAGCCAGGCGAGCCGAGCTGGGAGCGAGCTGGGAGCGGGCTGGGAGCGAGCTGGGAGCGGGCTGGGAGCGGGCTGGGATGGGACTGGGACTGGGACTGGGACTGGGACCGAGCTGCGACTGAACGGCACCGGCAGCGGGTGTTACGGACGCACACGCACGCACGCACACACACACACACACACACACACACACACACGGGGCACTGGGGGGGGGAGTTGTATTTCTAATGNGGCCGCACATACTCCAGGGACAGGGCACACTCACATCAGGGCTGAAACACCTGTTTCGTATCCAGTGTCTAGGCCAGATTTTCATACTGTCTCTTTACTGTATACTACTGACCCATAACCTGCACTTTAACTCGATGCAAGTATTATTTTCCATAGAAAACCTGAAAACTCAAACTTTGTTGATCTCCCATCTGAGAATCAATAGAGAAATTGTTTAATCCTTCTGTTGCACAAAATGGGAAGAATGCCTGAACTGCGGAAGTGGGTAACTACTGAAACTTTTGGTAGCAGGTCACTGTTGGACAAGTGGGGTGGGCACACAGCACAACTACATCATAGCAGAGGTTTCAGGGTCCTGTGTGGGCTGGATCTGCAGCTGAAATAAATCACAGCATGTGTCTCAGACTGGGTAGCCAAGTGGCGTCCCTCTATCATGGAGTGGGCAGGCACTGCTCCTGCTGTTGTTCCTGGGAGTTCATACTGCCCCTCTAATGCAGTACTTGTCTACATCGTGACCAGTGACAATTAACCAAATGTTAACACACCACTCATTAGTCTGAACCCCTGTAGAAGTACCCAAAAGCACTACATCCCTCAGAGTGATTGTGTTCATCCTTGGAGGGACCAGAAGAGCTTCACCACCTGTTTGCACACTCCTATCAGCAGCTGCTGTTGCCATCTACATCTGTCCTGCCTCATACTTCATGTCCATGTAGAGGTTATACAAGGAGCTAAGCCTGTAACACTGAATTACAAAGATTGGGGGGGGGGGGGAGGGTGGTGTAGTAAAAGTGGGGTTTTATTCAAACCAATTTAGAGCTGAGAAGGATTTGGGAAACATAGATTCAGGTCAGTTAGAAATCAATAACTGGACTATTATAAATTCACAAATACATTTCTGCATAACTTTTTCTTTACAAAGTTCTTTGCGAACTGCAGTTGAAATACCTAAGAACTTTTTATCCACTAAAATGCTGGGATACAGCTGAAATGTGGAAACTGCAGGCCTTTGAGTTATTCAGGCCACATGAGCTGGTTCAGGGAACAGACTGTGAAGGACAGACTTGTACTGAGCATGTTCTCTCCATTTTCAGCAGACTGCTGGGGGTAAGCTCAGCTTTGGCTGTACTGTGTGAGCTGAATATTCGCGGTCTGCCTAGAAGCACAAATCAGGCCGGGAAGAAAAGAAATGCAAGAATGCAGGAAGTCCTTGTTTTCCACTTCTTCTCTGCCTTAAATTTTAACTGTGTATATGAGAGAGAACAAGGGAGTAAGACTGGCTGAAGAACGGCATTATGCACTGTGTGCCCTGAAGTGCAGAACATCGGAGAACTGAGGGATAGCCTGAGGTGAACAACTGATGCTGGACTTTATGATGAATTCAGGTCATTGACTTCAGATCTGGATGGCAACATCTGAATCTGGGATATTTAAATCCAGGATTAAAATTACATTCTACAGATTTTAAATCCCACTTTGAACCTTGGTCAGTTTACAGCATCCAGGGATGCATCACATTTTACAGCCCTTAACCGTTTTCTATTCAGACTGCTGCAAAAAGGCTATGCAATATTATGTAGTTCAATCCCAGTGCATTAACCTAAAACTACCTTTCACATACTCCAATTCATTAACCAGTGTGGAATTAAGCTTGGAGTAAAATCTCCTCATAAGAACAAAGTGTGGGAATGTGTTAGGCCAAGCTCAGTTCTTGACTTGCAGGTAAATACTATACTAGAAATTCACTTGCAACTATTTTAGAGCATACCTTAAAATTTTTACTCTGTGTTCATTAGAGGTACTTTACAAGCATAGGAAGACTGTTCACTTATAATACAGCTAAGAGAACAAATTCCCACCTGACATCCTTCCCTCAGAACAAAATCTTAATGTGGCCTTGAAGGTTCCCAGCTATGATCTAACAATGCACCCTTGCTTTCAGGGCAAGATGCATTTTAAAATTTTAGTTATACTTTGTATAGAGCTTTTTACTGCAATACCATTACAGACTTACGTGCTTACAGTTCTAAGGCAAATACAAATATTTCTTAGTAAGTGGGCTAAAACCATTGAAGTTGGTGGGAGGCATCAGCACTTACAAGTTTTCATAAGGATACAGTTATACTAGATGTTTATAGCAAATACAGCTGGTTTCTCTATAACCACATCTGAACAAGATGTATCACCAAAGTAGTATAAAAAGAAGAAACCACATCCCTGAGAAACTTAAGAAGCCCCATAGAAAACTCACACTCTTGTTCGGCAACTTTTGAATGACCAAGGCTTCTGTATAACAAACATGCAACCAGCCTTGGTCTATCAGAAAGATTCCGGAATTATTTAAGATTAGCACATGTCTAACTCTGGGTAAGCAGGCAACAGAGCACTATTCTGTTTTGAAACTTCATCTTTAAAATTGTCTGACTGTTCAGATTTCTTCCGATCCCTAAGCCTCATTTTTTACAATGGGAGGAGAGAAAGGGTAAAAAAAGAGCACAGCAAGGGCTGGCTACTCACTAAAGTATGGAGAGCCAGGAGCTGAACAGAGCACAGCTGGCAGGGCAAAGGCCTCCAAAGTCCAGGCCTCCCTTAGCACCTGAGCAGGACCAACAGGAGAGGCTGAGAGGCTGTGGACAGATCTGCCAAGCCCAGATCACCTGTCTTGCCTCTACGGACCTTGTCTGGCAATCACTTGACCTTGCAACCCTGGTTACTGTCACTAGATCTGACCCTGACCTGTGGACTGATGTCCTGGCTGGACCTTGTCACCACAAACTGCCCTGATGCTCTGGTTGACTCTGGCTTCCACCCTCAGCCCTGCCCTGTGCCCTGCACACAGGTGTGCCCTCAGGTGCCACACTGGGAGGCCCCTGCCCCACTTGCCTTGTGGCTGCTCACCTCCTGGTCCTCCATCCCTCAGTGAGCCCCTGGACTCACTGCTCCCTGACAGGTTTACTCTGAGCCTCTGCATGAAAAGGGGAACTTGGATATTTATCTATAGTTCTGCTCAAAGGCAGGTTCATGACAATCATCCTGTAGGCATTAGGCCTGACTAATGTGAGATGGGGGGAAAATCTCCCAGCCTCGGTGTGAGGGAAAGTGTGGAGTTCATATGGACATGGATTACAAAAATTCTAATCCGAGGCCTCATACCACATCCTCCTGGCTGAGCCTTAAGTGAGTGGGAAGGGGCTGACAGCCATGAGCCTTCTTCAAGCCCTTCCACTTCCACAAAAAAAAAAAAAAAAGAGGAAAAAAAAAAATTAAAAGAAAAAGTAAATATGCCTTGAGCTTCATGATGCTGCAGCTTTGCTGAGCAAGCGTCCCATTTTCTGTAATGAAGTGAGTATATACCTACTTGGAGTACAAGATTAAAGTGATCATTTACTCTAAATGCTATGTAATGCAGACATAGTTGAAGATACTTTATGAAAGCATCAAAGCAGAAAGTACACAAAGAAATAGTGAACACAGACCATGAATTATCTGTATAGGCCAAACCATACAGACATTACAAAAATCACAAATTTTGTCATGCTCCATACAAGAAGCTTTTCCTTTCACTGACTTGGTCAGATGTTAAAAATGTAACTCAAAAGATTTTTCTGGTCTCATAAGCATGACTTGCCAACAAAGAAGTTTGTTCTACATGTTCTACTAGTGGATCAATAGGTAAAAGGCTGAAAGGAAATGTAACCTACCAAAGAATACACACATTTTGCTGGAACAGTGTGTTGTCATTAGGTATAATTGGGCAAATGGTGGTGTGATCTCCAAAGCCTCAGTTGATCATATTCCCCTGAGTGCATTATCCAGTTAGGGGAAAAGTGCATTAACTATGCCTTGCTTTATTGTACTGCTGAAGTGGAGAGCAGGTGTGAGAAAACAAACAAGTTTGTAATCTTTGCTTGCTTTGCAAATCAATTCTTAATCACTCTGGCTCTTATTTCCATACAAGAACTAACTTTTTGATAATTACGAGAGCAATTCGGCAGCTCCCCTTTTGTGGCTCAGACAAGTAGCAGGTCCAAGAGGCTTTTAATTCCTAATACTAATACATATGTTTTATTCGGGCCTTTCTAAATAGGCAGATAACACCACCCCTGCCCTTGACAAAATAAGCAAAGATCAACAAAACAGTTTGTTGCCATCCCAGAATTACTTGCACTGAGAAGCAGGTCTTACTAACATCAGGATGAAAGCAGAGTATCATTTCAGTCTTTGTCATGGGAATTTCTAGCCCTGTGCCAAATTCTGACCCTTCTTGATCCATCTGATCAGTATGCTGAATTAAATCAACTGGGGCTGAGCAGTCCCTACAATTTATGCAAGCAAGAATTTGGAACAGTGTGGATAGGAGAAAAGATGAATGAGACTGTCTTTTCAGTGATTATGTGCAATTAGATCTGATTATGGTTAACAGCGACACAGATGATGCTGGTCTAACACCAGCTGCCCCAATTCTACTCTCAGTACCTCTAGTTGTGTGACTGTGCTCCAATCCTTGCACCAGCAATTTGTTCTAAAACTAGTGAGTTCTTTGAACCAAGAAAAAAATCTGAAAATTATCACCAACTGCTTCTTAGTTACAGGGTCACCAGTTGAGTATTTTAGTTTTCTCCCCAGTCTTTCTGCTCTCCTAAAAGCAGTTTGTTCACTGTGACAGATGCCCAAAGGAAAAATGCTCCCCTGCTGAAGAACCCTGGTGGAAGGATATATGTCACCTGGCCAAACAACTCAAACTTCTTTCTTTGCTGTTTAGTTGCTAAATTAGAAGTCAGAGTGTTCTTGTTTTCAAGTCTCATATGAGATGTGAGACTTAATTTAAAGACATCTTGTTCAGTCAGAAGCATCTAAATCGTCATTGATTGTTTTTCCTTAGTTGGATATGTAAGTCTCTTTAAAAACACAAACTGTTTGTCATTTGTGCTCTGTCCCCGTTGCTAGACAGGCTACAGGGCTTGTGTTAACATTACTGGAATAAGAAAAATATGGGTTTGAACAAGTCAAGCCTAAACTCTTACACTCCTAAGCACTAGGAGGATTGCCACTGAATTGAGACGAAGTTGTTCAGGCACAGTCACTTTAATTAGAAGCATCTGCAAGGACCCCGGAGAAAGCACATCTGGTTGGAAAATTTCCATCAACATCTGGATGCTAAAAATTCAATAACACAAGGACAATATTACTTTATACCAGTTAAAGATAATAGGATGGCTACAGCTCCCCTTTGGTTCATTGGACTCTGAACAGCACAGCAGCACCTGCAGGTAGAACCCTCTGAGCAGGGGAAAGTTAGGAAACTAACTTCCCTCTGAGTTAGGAAACTTCCCTGTCTCATCCAGGAGCCACTCAGGCATTCACACTTGCACAACCTGAGCTGGGACTGAGGGCCCCTTCACAGCTGCTACCCGCCCTCACACAGTCAGACCACGTTTCCTTACCAGCTCTTGCATCTTGGTGCAATAACTAAATAACAAAATAACAGCTCAATCTGATGCCTCAGAGGAAGGACAAAGGAACCACTGGACTTTTATACCCTCACAGACTAAGCAAGGCAAAATCTGAGGGTCCTCGTCTCCTGCCATGTCTCTGAGTGTCCCTCACCTGGCTGGGCCACAGGTCCCCGGGCCCTTTGCTAAGCAAAGGGTCAGCAGTTCATAGCCTCTTGCCTGGGACTCTCACCCCCAGAGCTCAACCTGGAGCTCCACTGCAGCTGCTCCACCCCACCTACCGGCACTGAAGGATTCCTCAGCAGCAGAATTTCCTTAGCTCTGTCACCCGCTGCAGCTACCATGGCCCAAATCCTGAGAAGAAATGCCACTGAGCAGAGGAGTTGTTGTTGCCTACCAGATAAAAAAATCTACTCAGACTGGACCAGAAACAATTAATAGACTATTTCCTATTCATAAACAAGAAAACAAGCAAACGAAAAAACCCCTCTACTTCTAGCCTCACGCTACTTAACCTTTATCTTAATTTCTTTGAAAAAGTAAATTCATCTACAATGTAACTCCATTGAATTATTGCCTCAACCCCAACCATGATTCAGTCTTGAATGTGAAATCAAGGGAGATTTGACAGGGAGGAATTTGATTCTGCTGGGCTACAAAACATTGCTGGTGCCAATTTAGAACAGAAGATTTACCAACTGCCATAGCATCCACTGAAGATGCTTAAAAGACATTCCTTTGAGAGGAAACATCTTCCAGGGTCTTCTAAGCTTCATAAAACAGTTATTTTTTTAGCACCATTATAAAGAAACTTTCTTTTGAGACTAAACATCAACTTCATTTGATCCCTTCCCCAAATATCCCAGCAAAAATAACATGCAGTCACTTCATGAGACATTTGCTTATCTTGGTGTCTTTGAAGCATGGATGCAATCAAGGACTTAGTCTACATCTACACAATTTCAAGGGTTGAAGTCAATTCACATGCTATAATAGGGCTCTGCTTCTGCTCTCACAGCCAGAAAAAGAGGACAGTACCTGGTACCTAGAGGTTGCCACTGTTCCATATGTTGTAAGTTCTTCAAAGGACTAAAGTGACCAAGACAACAACTACTTGAGCAAACCTGGCTACTTCTTTTGTGTCTAAATGGGAAAGATAACCCTTTGAAAATGTCATCACTTAACTGTAAATTCATGGTCATTACATTGGTTTTCATTTTTTGTGTTGTCAATCTGACAGGCAGCTGAGAACTCTGAACAGCAGAATTTAGTGGAAACAAAACTTGTAGTCTGCAGAACTTGCAGTCCCCTAAATTATTAAGTAGGAAGGTCCATACTATATCACCATGTAGTCCATATTCTGAAGCAGAAGTCTTCAGACAATAAACCACAATCTACTGTATAATCAGATACTGTTTTACCTCATAAGAGGTGTTTACCCAAACATTCTACTACTGTAGATCACTAACCTTGTATTTAAATGGTCTGTAGCTACCTGAGGCTGAAAAGGACTTAATAACCTTGCAATTTAAGTTTGCTAGAGAGTGAGCACATTGCACCTGTCCTGACTGGCAAAACTGGCTTCTTTATCCAAACCAGCACAAGAGCATGCTAACTCAGAGCCCTCTTTACATATAGTTCAGAGCTCCTCTGTAACCACTGCTGTACTGGGTCTGGCTGGGACACAGCTAATGCGAGTCCCAGGCAGCCTGAATGTCAGAAAGTGCTCCCTGCAAGACTCTGCTCTCTGGATCTGAAGCCATTTTACACCTATGCTGTATGGAATGCCCTAGTCAGCAGCAAGGTAAAGCCTATTTTTGAGGGTATCAGCAACTGACAAGTTCTAGCCCCTGTAAAGGGATAGTAAGTTTTCCTTCTCAAAGGCAAAATCCACATTATCTGTCATCAGCACTGGGGTTCTAGCACTTTAAGCAGAGAACTTCATTTTCTCTTGGTACTCCTGCACACAACTTTTTTTCTAAGTTAGGCATCCATCTCACACTTCAGACAGGAAACAGAAATGCATAATGTAAACACTTTAAATGGATCTCTGCAAGATTATCTCTGTTCTTCAATTTACACAAGGTTTTACACCAGTCTTGATGCAGGAGCCTTAAAAAATGTTTTTACTATTGGAAAACCTGTCAGACCCTGAACCTGAGGTGATGTGCACATATGCAGAAATTATAAGGGATGTACAGAACTTTTCATTTTGCAGAATTCTGTGAAGATCTTGTGCATAAACAGATCAGAGCTACTCCTGTCCATCAGAGAGGTGACAAAGGCATTCAGAATTAAGAACAGGGTGATGTGCTGGGCTGAAGTCTCCCAATTCTTTTCATCACACCATGCTAAAGAGCAGCTGGACCATCACTGATAGAAGCAAGTTTCCACTAGAGATGTGAAATGATATAGCACAGTTCCAGCTGAACTATGTAACAGACTCACAGATGTAGGTATCCTTAACTTAGCATTCATCTAGCAGTGATTTCCAATTCCTCATTACAGGTTGGATTGACCAATGCTATGTACCTTCAAGTAAAGAAAACTGCTACATGCCTTCTTCCATCCCACGCAACTACTCTGCTCAGTACCCAGCCCCAAGCAGAGTTGAAAGTGATTCTAGTGAAGATGGAGTTACTGTTTTTCAATAAAAGCACACGTAGTTGTAAAAGGTCAATCAGATTACCCTGGTGTTGTCTTAGAGATAATTTGTTATTCAAATGACAATGGTAATGTGTTTATAAGTACAGCTAGTGATCAAAGGCACTACCTACTTATCAGGCAATCTGTGGCATTTTCATAATTTGCCCATGCAATAAGACCTAAGCTTCACTTACTCAACAGGAGCAGCAGAAGCTCAGAAATAATCAGAGATTATTGCCGAGATCATCCAGAAAGTATTTTAAAAACAGTCTGTCAGCTTCTTTGTCTTGATAAGCTATTTCAAATGTCAAAATATTGGGTCATATTTTTGAATAGAAGCTATAAAATATAATGTTATGAAAGTTTCAACTTTGCATCTTCCATGATGGTCTCTGAATCACTCATGGAAGTGCTGGTCTGAAAGCAACTCCTAAGAGGGTTTTTTTACTTCTTCTAGCTGCTTTACGTTTTTCACAGTTTCTAAATCTGTAAGCATCTTCTAGGTTACCGACAGATCATCACAGAGGAAATTTAACAAAATGATTGCTTTTATATATATGTCCTTTTCTCATCCTTTACAAGTAAATCCAAACTCTGCATTCTCTTGTACCAAAGTTGAAGATCACTGATGCATTACAACTATCTCTACATTCAAGGAAGACTATCACCAGCCATTCTAGGAGTGCATTCTAGAATTCCATCACACCATTTAGGTGTCAACATAGAACATTTCAAATCTGATAGAAGCTTTGACAACGAAAGAAAGAAATCCGGAGGAGAAAACTTTATCAAAGGCATCAGCAGTTTGTAGAAAAAATCTTGTGAAATTGCTGATATTTAATATATATCTATATGATATACAATTGTGTTCTTGTCACAACTGACCACACCAAACCTTCACCAGAGTCCAATTAAACATAAGTTTTCTATTCACCATTTTCTTGACTTAAATTTGCATGCCAGGCCCACTGGGCTTGGTGAGGTCTACTTGCTCCCTAGGAAAAACCCCAACCAACTATAAATAACAATTTTTACTTCTCTCGTCATGTTTTGTGACTTTTAAAGCATGCCACAAGCATCAAAACTCACTGTATTGTATCACTATAGCTTATTTGTGGACAGGGAACACAAAACACAGATATTTAAGGGTCTACCTAATTCCAATTACCATCTATGAAAAGTCAGACTCTGATTTTAATTACAGATGGATTTCTGCCTGAATGAGCCACTGACAATCACAGAGCAATTCAGTGGAAGAGACAGAAATAAAATCAGCTCAGTTCTCACACTCTATTCTAACCAAATAACCATGTGGTCTCCCAGCTTGGTGCTTATAAAAATAGAACATACATGCTGTAGTTTGCATCTGCAAACCATTCTCCAGCTGCTTTTAATTGTATTTTTGTTCATGTTCAGGCTCATCTGAAAACATCCAGGGGGAAGAGAATGACACAAAACCTGAGAGGCATATACACTTAGTGCCTCACAGTCTTCTCAGCAGAAGCAGGTGTTAAATGACGCAAGGAACTTTTACTCCAGTGCTACATGTTCATTCACTCAGCTTCCCTTGTGATGCACGGGGTGTGCCAGTTGGACTGATGTGGAGAGGAACTCATGAGAAGACCACAGAAGCCATTTGTAAAAATCAGTACTACTCCTGGTCTCAGCAGATACCTCACTGACCACATATGTGCCTTTCTTGTTCCATAAAGAGCAATGTCTAGTATCTGTCCAATAATTATAATCCCCGCCCCCAAATTGGCAGCAGAATACCTACTGGTCCTCATTTTAAGCCGTTTGCTTGTAAACAAACCCATTAAGCACCAGTGGAAAAGTCTATTGTTATTACAATGACTATAAAAGTTATAAAGGTGCAAATTACATAAAGGTCATTGTTGTTATGTAGCTCACAGTACAATATGAAAATTGTCTTACTTGAACAACTGGTTGTGGAGACCTTCTTCCTCCCCCTCCAAGTCTCTCAGTTACGCATCAAGCTTCATCTAAACAACTGTGCATGATGGGCAGGGGAGTAGTTCTACACTGAGTACTCTGTGAACTTCCCTCATATTAACCAGGTAATTCACTCAACCCACCAAAGAAAGGACTTCCCAACTTACTGTGCTCTGCACAATGCACACATGGCAGCATATCAGATCTCTGGTGGCTTTTATGGTTAGTCAAGTACTGGCAGTAGCACTTCCCAGTTGACTTCTAGCCACATCTCCGGTGCCACGAATCCATACCTTTGCTACAGTGAAGGCTTGGATTCTAAATAAGAGCTTCCAGTTTCAGTGGTGTCATTAGTAATGGCTGCAAGTGAGAGGAATAAAAAGCAACTATTCTTGTAGCCATGTGCTCTGCAGACACAGTGGGGCTAATGGACAGTACCAGAAACTGTAAACTGTATCATTACTATTTGCTAAGACCTTCCTATAAATGGCCTGTGCTGGAATCAGACAGCAAAACCTGCAGATGCCTTCATCCTGCTGGTAATGGCAAGTGACCAGCTTTCTTATAAGCCTTTTCTTACACAAGGGAAGAAATCTGTGCCAGGATAAAATGACTGCCTTCTTTCTTTCACATCCTCTTGCAACACTGCAGCAAATCAAGTATAACCTAGCCCTGATTAGCTTGATGCTGATTTACAGCTACCCAAACTCTTGAAATATCATATTTATGGCCAACACAACTGACATGATTACTCCACCATCTTGCTTTATCATTCCATACACCTCCAGGTGCATGTGTAGATGTATGATAGGTGTAGATACATAGGTAGGTGTATGCATATACACCTAGATTTCATTCTAACTCTCTTGGGAAGACAGTTTCAGATTTTACTTCAGTATAGTACTTACCACAACAGGATTACAATCTTCACTGTGGCTGTGCTACAGGACTCTTAAAATCAGTAGCTCAAAAAATAAAATGTCTAATCTTACTGCAGGAACATGGTCAGCAAATTTAAGCTCTCACAAAATGAGCAGACCAAATAACTTTTAGTAACTCTTAGGAAAATAAAGGTACTAGAAAAAAAGACAGGAACAGTTCATTAGTAAAATCCAGCATAACACATATTCATCATCACAGGCACACAGAACACCTAAGGAGAAATACCTGAACTGTTATCTATTTCAACCGGATCGGCTGACGTGACTAGGACCAGGAGTTAACTCTGTTGTTAAACCACATTCCTTTTCAAAATTCCTCTCTACATCTGATTCCAGGATGCTCCTCCAGTAGAAGAGCTGGTTTTGGGTGCTGTGTATAGGTAGGCACAAACACATCTGCCTTGTGAGGTGGTCCTGCCACAGGCCCATTTCCCTTTCTTAGCACGTCAACATAGACAACTTACGGGTAAATCACATTTGTACTGCATCCTTGAAGCCAGACTTGAGGTCACTTTACAGAATAATTTATACAAATGAACAGCTGTCTTTTACAATAACTGAAAGCAACAATAAGATATAAACTTCTTTAATTTTAAAAGCTGCTATAGAAATACCTATATTTTGAGAGGATGATGTTCCACAGTCAGGCACAAGGGACAGTTCTGAAACTTTTCATTCTGCCTTTACACCCTCTTCTTACTTGTGCTCTCCAATTTCCAACCATCGGGCATACACCATGTGTGTCAAGTTTCAGGAGCTTTGGAGCCTTGTACCTGACAACTGAACCAGCCAGGACTGGCAGGCAGACTGTCCAAATAGGCTCTCTGCTGATCGCTCCTAGTGAACTGGACAGGAGTATTGGCCACAAGCTGAGGATTGTGGACTTCAAAATCCAAACCAACACTTTCAAGCGCTTGGCACCAAACACTGAATCTCTTAGCAACTCTTCTCTACCTCACAAATTTCCACCTCTTCACATCCAATTATGGCTTCTCTGTCACAGTGTAAGGGACCATCACAGAGCAAACACATAACCATGTCACTTCTTTAATTGCTATGGAAGTAGTGATCGTCTATCTACAACTGCCCAACTGACTTCGCAATTTACCTGACGTGTGAATCAGACTTGCTTCTGAAAAGTAAGATGGATGTTTTCTATCATCCCAAATCAAAATGTCCCCAAATCTATTCTTGCTACATGATGAAACTTACCCCAGCTCAAAAATGGTATTTTAGCAAGGTGAACTGAGCTGTGAATTTGCTTCATCCAATGACTAAATCCCTGGTGGATATGAACAAGAATTTCTTGAGTTGTGTCATTAGCAGCTGTGAAAAAACAACAAGCTGGGCAGCTTGAGGTCTTTTGGTGCTTGGAGTCATAGTCTTGCTTGTTTCATTAAGTGACATTATTTTGTATGAAAGATCCTGGACTGTGCCTGAAACAAGAAACAGGGCACAGTGATATTCTTTCTGAAGATGGCAAATTTCTTCCCAAATCACAGGGTTCTTTTGACTAGAAAACTATAGAAATGACCATGCATAAACATCGTGGAGATAATTATAAAATAAAGAACCACTACAATGAATCTATTGAGATCTTTAATTCCAAACTGCCACCATCCCAGAAGGAACAAACTGTGAGTCAGTCGGACTCTAAAGTATACAATTAAGCCTGTCAAGTTTTGGCTCCATAATATGCTGTTTAATATTGAAAAATCTGTCAGTAAACCAATACGTGGCATTAATGTCATAATGCTTTGGTTTTGCTTCCTCATGGAACAATAAAACTATTTAGCCGAGACAAGCAACATGTTATTTATACACCTTTTGGCAACAGTTTTAATGCTATGTGGGATACTGCCCTTTCCTTCTAATATAATAGTTCCCTTTTCGGATTGAAATTGATGAGGGGAGCTGTGTATGTGTTCCATGTGGAACTTAGGCAGTAATTCTATTAAGGGCTTCCTCACAAAGAAATAAATGTTCTCAATCTCCTCCAATACTCAACCTACCCATTACTTAAAACAGAAGGCCTGATCTCTCCCTATATTAAGTTTCCTCAATGAGTTTTCTAATTAGTTTCAATGAATTAAAAAAATTAAGCTTCAACACTTTTATGTTTGCAAAACTATGAAACTCTGGGGCTTACAGTCACAGCAGAAAGTTTTGCCATTTCTGGAATTTTTGAGCAGTAGGGTGTCAATTGAAGGTTACACAGCCTTCAGAAGGGATCCTTCACACATCTTACTATGTTCAGGTCATGCTTCAAGTGCCATTCAGCATCAGCCAGCGGAGCTTCTAGTAATTTCACCAAATTCTCCAGGCCAATTCCTTCAGCTGGCTCTAACTAAAGCTTGCCTCCAAAAGGCCTCAGAGCTCACATCACAAACAGGTGTTTACCACTACAGAACTTGCAGTAAGCAACAAGAGAAGTACCATGGTGGGGGCGCAGTGCTGGCAGAAACAGAACATGGTAGACACTTTACCTTCGTTTCCCTTCCTAGATTTTATATTCGCAGCTAATGAAGATGAATGGGAAAGCTGTCCTTATTATTCCTCAAGGATTTTAGTTTTGTGACAACTTGCAGTAAAACCACCTGGGCTGTGATAAGCTGTGCTGCTGCCCACAGTGAAGCCCCCCTGGCTGTATGTCTGCACAAAGGGATCACTTTTGCTAACGCTGGCAGTGACCACAGCAGGCTGCATTTCAAAAAACCTCCTTCACGTGTCATTACATCCACTCAGTACTGTCTAGGTCCATTTACTTAGCAAATGAATTTTGGGGACTAGCAAATAGAAATCGCTTGGAACCCTGCCTCCAGTAATGATCAATATTTAATACAAGGTTTGTAGATTAGGTATAATATCTTGTATTGTAGTGACATCTATTGCCATGAAAAGCTGACAGTTCTACAGGATCACAAGTCCTTTTTTAGTCCTAAGAGGAGAGACAAACTTTCAGATATTAATGCATTTCCTCAGGTCTAAGAAAGGTTTGTATTCCTGATGGCTTGCCTCCCTTATAAAACTATACTACGAGTCTAATAATAAACCATCTAAACATCATTGTGGCTGTACACACTCTGGCACTCTGATGTCAAAACCAAAATGAAGAAAAGCTGGAATTCTATCTCTCACAAAAATACAATACATCCTCCTGCAGGGCAAACTTTTTACCTATTCTTATGCAGGAAGGATCATGTTAGGAAGATCACGTGGAAGAAGAGATTTGTTCACCTATTACTGATATCCATCTCCCTAATTTTCTGCCTGAGTAGTTCAATCAAGGAACAAAATGGGAGGAGTGGTACAAACAAACTGCGCTTTTACATTTTCCAGAGAAAACAGAAGAGCTGGTTTGCCTCTCATTTCTGTTAGCAAACAAGTCATTCTTAATTCACAGCACTGTTAACAAGAGGAAGTTCAGACAGAACAGCTTAGATTTGCAGTCATTGCAAGAAATACAAGGAAATATCCAAGAGGATAAAGTTATTAAAAGAGATGAGAAGATCGAAACTACAGTCCTAGTGACAGTGTACAATTAATAAAAATTAATGGGATGCCTTAAGTAGCCAGTTGGAGGCTCTCAGTCTCCCTCTCAGTCTTGCATACAGAAGTAATGTCATGTAGGTAACCTTTAAAATGAAAAAGATGTGTGTCTTGTGAGGTACTACCAAAAACCAAACCTGTTTTCAATACAAGAATGGTAAGTGAATAGATTCTGGTCTCACTTCCTGACTCTAAAACTAACGATCTGTGACAAAGGGCAAACCGCTTCAAAATTCAGCATTTCCTAGTGAAACTGGTAACAAATGCAACGAACCATTAATTCCAAACAAGAGTATTTTTTATTCCTATAGGTCAAGAAAAGCAGTTCCCACAATAACTTCTATATTTCAGGATTCCTAGAGGGATAGCCATACTAAAAATAAGCGATGTACTTCAGTTACTTATCTCCAACAGTGACAAGAGTCAAAGTAAGATGTAAAAATTCAAAAATCTGCCAAGGAGAACTTTCTGCCTGACTCCAGGATGTCATGGCTGACTAACTGCACAAAACATGAGTGTCTATATTCTTTAAAACAGAGATCAGGCTTGGGTTAGCAGTAGATTTTCTCATTATTCACCTTTGAGATCTTTTTAGGGACCAACTGTGTGGCCAGTGACAGCCCCAATGCTAAGGCCCCATTGCTATGAACACCAACACTGAGCTGGACAAGCGCTCAGCACAAGTAGGGGCACCAGGCTCCTGGTGACGCGTGACTAGTGACTGCAGTCAGCAGTACAAGCAGTATGTTGGAGACGGGAGGAACACAGACCTCAGTCCTCACAGATCACGTGTAAGGGTCTGCCTCCCAGTTTCTTCATTTAGAAGCCCTTTGAGAAGCTGGGGTGACCCTGAGAATGTTTAAAAGAAAAATAAGGAACTTCTTCAACTGAGCTGATACAAAAGATCGAGGGACTTGATACACCTGTGATAAAATACAGCAGTTGCAAAAAAGGGGTTGAGGATTATAGTGGTGCTGAAATGCTGTATTTAGGTATAAAACATGGCAGTTCAACATCTCTGTGCAATTCTAGAACCTACCACAGACTTACATGCAGACTGGGAGCCAAACCCTGTGCTTACACAAGCTCTGGGGAAGTCTGGAGTGTCAATGGATTTGTGACAAGACAAAAAAAGTATAGCTTGGAAGACTCCGGAGTTTGAGAAAACAAACTCTCCCTCCTACCCATGAATTCATCTCAGTGTCATGAGTAATTGTGCAGTGAGGGGGAGGAAAGAACATTTACACTCATAAAATAAACCTTCAGAAATCTTTTAAATAGAAAAATCACCTGCGGGGAAAATTAAACTGAAAAAAATGTGGCTGGAAAAAAGCAAAACAAAACTCTAAAAGGAAGGATATCATATTAAAAAGAGATGGTTTTCCAGCTGTGAAATAGAAAAAGGACATTTTCATGAAAAACCCTTGACTCTTTGAGGTGCTTAATTTTAACTTTCTTCCTTTAAACAAAGCATTAACAACTCTACTAAATGAGTCCCAAATAAGATAAAAATAAGTCTGAACAAAGAGGTAAAGCTGGTCAGGCTGGAAGTCCTGGGCACGGCTCTGTGAATATTATTTTGCACCTGCTGAGGAGCTTTGCATGGGGATGTACTTGTAACAAAGGACTTCATCCATGTTCTTTAAAGGTAAGCTCAAAGGTTTCAAGAAGCAGATTTTAATGAGAATGAAACCAGGCAGTTTCCCATTTCATCAGTAGGGCAATACAGTAATTGTTTAAACTCGGGTGTCGTGCCTGAGAGACCTTAAAGAGTTACTACACCTAGGAAATGCCAAGCAGCTGTGCCCCCCGTATGAGCAGTACTGTGTGGAGCAATATCTTAAATAGACAGACGGGCTAAAGATAGGGAGTCTTATTTCTAGTTAGAATAGTACAATGTTTTTTGAAGCACATAGCAGCAACATAAACATGTTTTAATATTTAATGCTGTGCACCCCATATTCTAAAATACTCTTTATGGAAGCTTATGCCAAAAAAGTATGGAATTGTAAGCCAGAAACTGTGTAGTGTCATTCAGAACAAGAACCCATGGTACATACTTATTTAAATATAACCCATTACATTTTTGCCATTGTCCTTCTTCCCTAGCCTAATTAATTACCCACCTCTCTGCATTTACTCCAAAACACTTGCTTAATAGAGGACAAACAAGCTGAGTTTTGTTAAGCAAAGAAAACCTCCTTTTCTTTATGCTGAGTTACATAAAATTCAACATAATCTCTTTAGAGAATGGGAAAATAACAATTTCTGGGAGTCGAGCATGGGTATATGGAGGCCAGCAGATAATGGTGTGAATCTTAAAATGCATTCAAAATGTAGCTGAGAGCAGTTAAAGAAAAAAAAAAAGAACACATCATATCCCTTAAATTACCTCAGAGCTATTTGCATAAAGGGTCCAGAGGCAGTACAGTATAAGTACAGAGACGTGAGCCGTCCAGAGAGCACACAGCAACGCTTCTGTTGGATACTCCGTGTGCCTGCGGCAGCAAGAGGGCAACTCTGAAGCTCAGATGCACAAACAGCTTTAAAGGACTTGGCAGATGCATCAAGCAAAAATCTGAAACTACGAATCAGGTAATTTATCAAGTAATTTCCTTTTCAGCAGATTCTACCTTTCTGTCTAAAGATTGCTCTGAGTCAAACAGCCTATGCAATGTTCTTAGGGCTGTTACTCAAGGATTTCATCAGAACTGATAAAAACCTGCCAATAAGAAAGGTAATAAACTTATTCTCTATTTTAAAAAATTGTAGGACTTCATAAAATTGTGCATTTCTTTTATGTTCTGAAGATTTAATTAAGCTAAATGACTGCTATAGTAGTATTAAAGATGTATTCCATTCTACTGAAGGAACTCTGCTTACTGTACAATAAATCCCTAAGCGTGTTAGGAATTCAGTGCTAGCTAGAAGAAATAGAAAAACACTTGGTATCTGGGCAAGAGGCAATAGAGGATGCAATTATTATTATTATTATGTCTCTGAAAAAAATATGAGGTATTTCCCTCATTTCATTCCATGCAAGAAATGTCCCTGCCCCACAGAGCATAGCTGTCTTCTTATCCTGACAAATACCCAGGCACATGGCTACTTTAAATGTATAGAAAAAGACAGTAAAAAATCACAGGATTATTTAGGTTTGGCTTTAACTAAAGGTGGAATGAAATTGTTGCTAATCCCAGCATCATTTTAAAATGAACCCTTAGCAAAGGGAACCCTTAGCCTGGTGGAGATAGCAGGTACAGGTGTCTGTACCTTGTGGGTACAGAGTTCAAGGGGGAAATTATGTTTGCCTTTTGGCAGAAGACAGAGTAAAATCAGTTTTCCAGAATCACCTGTGCCTCAGGAAGTTCATATCATATTTATTCCGCCAGAAAAATGAAAAACTGCCTGGTTTTAATTACGAAGAATTTAGATTCTTCGGAGGATGAAAAACAAACTGAGAGGTTGGTAACAGAAATGAAGAAAGACGCTAAGAGACTTCAATCCCTGCAGCATTTGTTTTTCAGTGTCTGGAAATATTGCTGTTATTGCTAGGTTTGCTTGCTCCATCCTCCTCTCCTGTTGTTTTCTGTCCAATGGAAGTTGCAGGAACTCCTCTCCCACAATGCCATCTATCCAGCTGCCACTGCTATTCCTCTGCTTGACCTTGTGTGGTGTTTGCTTCAACGGGGGACATCTCCTTCCAGAGGAGAGTGAGAACATGGGAAGAAGTCCCCTGGATGACATCCATCGGAGATCTGAAAGCCTCATTCTTCAGTCTGTCCTCAAGAAAGCTGAAAAGGAAGAAGAGATTAATAAAGGTATATATCCCACTGGGGACACCCATTTGGTGATGCCATAGTGCTTGGCTGAGATAATTAGATCCAAGATATCATTTCCAGGTTCTGATGCTCATACTTAGCACTAGAACTAAGGGGAGGGGAAAGATAAGAGGGCTGCTGCAATACACTGACAGATAGTTCTTCGAAGATGCTTTCTTCTCTAAGATCTCTTTGCTCAGGAAAGGCCGTACTATCACTAAGCAGCTGCTGCACAATAAAAACGTAGAAGCCTGTCACAGAAAACCTGCTTGACCAGCAGGTACTTCCCTAGAGAAGCTCTAAGAGGACCCATGGAGGACATTCTGCAGTTGTGGACCCTATATGTAATGTAACTTCGAGGTGGGGGTGCTGCCATTCACCTACTACCTCAATCCACTGGTTCCTAACCCCTAAGAGAGGCGGGCTTTTTCCACAGCTGGGAATGCTAGAGGCTGCTTCACTGTCTGCAGCTTCCACCATGTAGATGCTCTGCTACCACTAGTCACAGCAGTAGAAGATAAGACTCTGGGATTGCAAGAAACAGCACACAGGTGCCTGCCAGCAAAAAGGAGCATGGGGCCCTTCCAGAGTGGAAGACAAGCTGGCCCCAAGTGCCCACAGGAAAAGCCATCCCCCCTCTTTGTATCAATGCTGAGAATTGGTTGTATTGATCCAAGACCTGAAATACTAAAAAGAGCTTAGGAATGAGCAAGAGATACTAATACTGTTACGACTGTTAGCTGGAAATACTGAGTTGGCTTTCAAAAAGCAACAGATTATGATCCTGCTCCACAAATTCCTATTACAACTTCCTTAGTGAGGACTACGGGGTCTCATTAATGTTATTCTTTTCCTTGGACAGAATCAAATGCCCCTCTGCTACAATGGCTTTCCAAAAGACAGCACCCTGGGAAAAAGTACCTAAGTAACCTGGAGAAGAGACAGCATCCTGGAAAAAGAGATGTTGAGAAAGACACATCTTATGGAGACATTCAGAAGAGGCAGCATCCAGGAAAAAGAGAGATAGAAGATGACCTTGATGTCTACCTGGAGCTGAAAAGGCAACAGCCTCCTGGTAGAAACTCACTGTTGGATCAGTTTGCTAACAGCCCTAGAGCACAGCTAACCTACATGAATGAGTTATCCAAAAGAGAACATCGAGGCAGAAGATATCCGATGTACAAGCACCAGCATCCTAGCAAAAGAGGCTGGAATTACAAGGTAGACCTATATGATGAGAAACGCCAGCATCCTGGAAAAAGGCACTGGAATTCTGACAGCTCAGGTGACACAGGCCCCTGCAACTTTCAGGAGTCATTCACCTGTCACAAAGGCAGGTTGTTGCTTGATTTAGTAGAAGATGTTAGCAGAGACAGGGTAGAAGAAAAGCGTCAGCACCCAGGAAAGAGATCAGCATGGGAGAGTGAAACAGAGGAATGAGAAAATAATTGTGTAGCATTTGCACTTGGTGAAGTAAACTGCCAAATCACCAAAACATTCCGTTCACTCCCTTTTGGCTTCCTGTTGCTGACCTCTGCACCTATCTTTCAGTGTGTTAATGTTCCCATCCAAGTTAATGGCTTTTTCACACACTAAAAGCAAAGGAACTAAAGGACCCACCTGAATGGAACAGGCAAATACTGAGAATCTTCAATTCTCCCACTTTAGGAAGAGTGCTTATTTTCTTAGGAGCTCAGATCCCAGAATAATCCAACTATGTGTTCCTAAATGAATAAAACAGGCTCTTAAATTTCTGTTCTGATGCTACTGAAGTAGAATAATTATATGGTTTCCTCTCACATCAGTGAAATCAGTAAATAATTAGTGAGGGAGAAAAAATAATACATGCCAATTGTTTCAAAATTAAATAGAGCAGGTTTTCAGTTCTAAATGACAACATTCTGGAGAGCTGAGTCCTTGCACACTATAATCTGTCCAGACAGTAAGCATTACGAAGAGAAAAGAACAGTTTCAACTGGAACAAAATAGATGAGTGACTTCATAGTTTGACTTGGAACTGGCACAGGAAAGCCCTTTTCACCTAAGAGGCTACAGAGTGCAAAGGGTTAATGCATCCCTGAACATCTCAAGCACACGTTGTGACCCCCCGACTGTGAACAGCCCACATTAGAACCCCCACCCTGGTGTGTCTACACTTCGGTCATGCCACTTGAAATCATGCCTTCTCCTCAGACATTTAATAATAAAGCAAGAAGAGATCCTTTCCTTCCAGTGAGGATTTCTGATTTCTCTTCTCTCAAAGGAATGCTTTTAGCTTCTGTGGTCAGACTTCCAAAAGTGTTTATTTGATAAGAATTATTCAATAAACATGAATAATCAACTCTGTTGTCCTTATTGGTTGTGCAAACACAGTGCAGTAATGTGAAAAACATACAACCAACCCAAGCTAAACAAATTAACATCAAAGGGTATTTTTCTACATACAATCTCCTTGCATGTTGGTGGTCAGCACATGCTTGTACTTAAAACTGCTACGCTACTGAAGCGGAAGGATGATAGACTCCCTTTTCAAATCTTCCACCTGTATGACACACAAAATTATGCATCTGGGCTAAATTCACATCAATCATGTCACCCACTTCAGAGGGAACTTGACGAGAAGCTGATTTCCTGTTTGTGGGTCTAAACAACAGATTTACTGATTTTTGCAACTGATATGCAGTTACTGAGCACACTGAGTTACTCATACGATTTCTTGTACATTCAAAGAGGTTACAGCACATCAATATTTTTCTAGAATGTTACTTTTACAAACAAGTAAGTATATTTTCCATCAACATTCATTCTCAATGCCATTGAGACACATTAGCTGACGTGAAACTCCTCCTCAGTTACAGAAATCAGCTCTGCCATATGGTTTAGCTACCCTGAAGAAAAATAATTAATCATCTCACAAATTTCACTGAAGTTAGGTGCTCACAAGCTGATCAACACTTAACACGGTCTATCAAACAATTTGTAACTTTAGAGGTAATATGCTGTTCAGTACGTGACAATGGGCAGACCTCTTCTATTGACAGGGGTTTCTAATAAACAAGAGCTGAAGAAAAAGTCCTTAGAGAAGATAGCTGGAGACATTCCATATACTTCAACTTCTTTCAGCACATTTTCTATTTATGATGCCTTTAAAAATGTTTCATTTCCATTTTATCAGGAAAAAAAAAGATTTCTCTGAAGAATACCATTTCAGACACCATTTCTGGCAATGAATGAATGCTTCTTAAACCCTGGGGAACACTACTTGCTATGAAATGTTCAAAATGAGTGAAAAACATGAAAGACAAAAAAAAAATCAAGTGGGTAAACATGGGTGACAGCAAGGATTACCTATTTCAAAAGTTCTTTTTTTTTTTTTTAAGTAACTCAATCTAGTATTTCAAATTGTCCAGATTTTTGTTTTGATCAAAAGGACATTTTCCCACAGTATCTGCATGAAAATTTCACTTCTATTTATTAATTTCTTCTTGTTATCTGCAACATTGCAGACATACTAACAGGCAAGTACACTCTTTCTCCTACAGACATCATTCTCAGAGCACTGACTGCCACTGGGGATTTGACACTTTTGTGACTATGAAGCCTATGCAAGCACAAGTTCAAAGTCAAGTATTTGTCAGATTTATCTACACCCTAAAAGCTTTTTGGCTCTGGAGTCTGGCTAAGAGACTAAGCAGAAAATAGCCAGCTTTTATACTACAATGCTATGCTTCTTTGAATAGTAAATATAGTGCAATCACTTAGTAATATGAACAACACAGATACATACTGTTTAGTTATAAGACTTCATTAATTGCACATCTCTCTCATCATCTTGTTTTTACTGTATACCTTCCCTTCACCGTCACTTTTTATTAGAACTTAGGAGAATTTAATATCCATGCAAACACCCACAAGTAACTAGCTTTGCTCTGTCACTCAAACTGTGATAACTGCAGAACCAGGCCTTGCAGTTGCACTGTTCCCTGAGGAAGTGCACTTTCTGTCAGGCAGGCTGGGGCTCTTCAGAAATGAGAACAAACCAGCAGCAGTCTTGGTGCAAAGGTCATGGAAGTCAGCAGAAAAATCTCTGCAGAATCTGAATTAAATCCACAGAGCAAAGCTGTGCAATGGCCCTAATGTGGCAGCACAGTCATGCAAAATCTTATTTCCAGCTTTAATTGAGACTAAAACAACCTCGCACAGATGAGTTCTTTGTTGATTCCACTGCCGTTTTATATTTCTGGGTATTACCAGTTACTGAGACATAAGGGAGTTTGATTCCTAAAGCACAGATTTTACAAGTGTCTTCAAAATGAGCTTTGTTTTTACTGGGAGGAAAAAGTTCATGTGAACCAGCTATATAATTAACATTTCCTGCAACTATTTTCAACAGCTCTCACCATTACTGTTCTATGCCGCCTCCCACGCACTTACGAGCCTTGACCTCTTTGCTGACCCACTGTTATTAGCAAGGGCTGAGTGTTTCCAAGGGACATGTGGCCCCAACGAACACCTTTATTACTACTTATAATAGCTCATTAGTTGAAGAAAGTTTGAAAACAGTATCATCACCACAGCTGAAGTAGAGCCACTGCTTCCCTGGTAACTCAGTTAACATTAAAGGGTCAGCTGCAAGTTTAAAGCATCGCTCAGGACATTGTTATAAATAAAAAATATGATTGAAAGAAGTCAAGTGGAGAATGCAAGAGGGATGAGGCTGTGTGAGGTCTAGATTGTACAGAGACATGACACAAAAAATGAAGACAGGGAAATCCTTTTGATTTTAGGAAGTGGGTATGCAGACTATCAGCATTAAAGTGCAGAAGCCTCTCTTCCCTTTGAATAAGAACAGTACGAACTCCCCACTCCTGCAGGGTAATGAGGAAGGGTTGGACACAGAGACCTTCAATAAAACCAGATGGCAAACTCCTTGAGAAAAATGAGTTAATCTACCTGACTTAAGATTACTTTTAGACCTGTGTGAAGACATTCATGCTTTATTTCCTTGATGAAACCAATACAGCTTAAAAGTCCTAAGAAGGAAACCAAGGAAAGGACATTCGTCAGGTACCAGCTAATTCACCTTGTCTGCTTCCATGAGATGCAAGAAGCACCAGCTGAAGGAGTGTTACTAGATCATAAATTGTATTGGGGAATCTGGACTTAATAAATTGCACAAATACCCCTGCAAAATGGAATGGGGGTAAATGAGAATCCAACATGCCATCGTTAGTTCACTGCCGCCTTCTCTCTATAATGGATGTAATGAATATGATGCAGTGTAGACAATTTAACAGCTGATCGGTATAGGGAAAATGTTAGATTATGACTGGGAAAACTAGGGAAAGTGATCTGAAGAGCCTCCTTGAAATATGATTGCTGATTTATAGTAATGTTCACAGAGAAGCATACGTTTCCACCATAAATTCCCTCGATTTTGAAGCTGGTACTGTGGGGGGTGTCTGAAGAAGCTTTGTGAAAAAGGAAGAGGAAGGGGAGAAAAGTCAAGACAAATGAAACATTTAGTAAGAATTTATGAAAGGTCCTCCAAGCTAAAGCAGTCAAGACAAAAAGCAAGCTCTTTGAACAAGCAAGTGGTGTTGAACAAGAGAGCAACAACAACCTTGCAAAAAAATCATAAATCATTTCCTGCCAAATACCAACTGGTGGGGGTATTCTGCTTATTGCTTTTAGACATGCTGTCTTCAAGAAGGGGATTGGTTGCTGTACATGTCTGTAGACAAAAGAGAAGACAAGAGATGCTAAAAGAGACAGCACCCAAATGTGGTGTACTCAACATCTGAAATGAGCCCTGAATGGAATCCAGGCATTGTGGTGTATGGCTCTTACAGTTAAACCATTAAATTAACTGTAAATGCAAAGGAATTCTGAATCTTCCCATCTCTCCTCTTCATAATTCACCCACTTTATGTAAGTGCTGCCATTCCATGGCACTCAGGACCAATACGACAGACTATTCAGCAGTGTTAAAGGACCAAACAAATTCGAGATGATGACTGGCTTGCAGGTACCGAAGCAGTTAATTGACAAATCAGATAAAAGGGGCTCAACAAGCAGTCAGCTGCCACTCTTACAAACCATCAGGCTGTCAGCTTGGATTGATGAGACTGCAAACACAGTAAAAATCATGGGTTTTGGCATGCAAATGTAGCTTCTATCCCATACACACAGACTAATTAAACAGATTTGTTGTGTATCAAAATGTTTAGTACAAGCAACTTCAGTATATTGAATATATGAGCTTTCGTAAACTGAACAACAATACAAAAATATTTTAGTTCTCTGAACAAAATGAAAACTACAGGAAATTTTTGTTTAGATCCACCTAAACAAACAAACAAAAACATTTTCTCTGATAAATTAAAATCAAAGGCCATTAGTGTTGTAGGATGAGTTTTGCGCTATGCATTTCAGTGGCAGGAGATTTAAAATGAATTTTTTAAAAATCTATCATTAAATTACACAATTGAATTTACGCCAATTTAAAAAACACCATTAAGTTAAATTAACCGACCATTTATTCTAGGGAATATTTACAAAGAACATTCTGATTTTCCCAAGAACAGTCTGATTTTTCACTCTGTTTACATAGTCTATATTGAACTCAACGCTGTTAAATTTCAGATATTTTAAACCTTTTTTTCAGTGTCATGTTTGTGAAAAACATTCCACTTGAATACCTTGAGAAGTAGACAGGCATCATTTGCATTTACCTCTCCTGTGCTGAGATCAGATTCCATTATTAAACATTCTAAATGGCACTGAAGGTATTACAAGAAGTCGAAAAACACAGGTGACCCCAACTGGAACACATTTCCAATAGGGCTGTGCCATGGCTATGGGGCCAACTGTGTCCCCTTCCTCAGCCATACTCCCACTGAAGTTTCTCCTCTTGGACATCAGTAGAAATGACCAATTTAGCAACAGACCAGGTGCTAAAATTCATAGTTAAGAGTTATTACAACCCACAAACATATTTTACAACTTATTTACTCACTGTTTGCCAAATGACCTTGAATGCAGCAGAGGAGGAGTTACCTAACAGATGTGGGGATTTGTCAGCTGAGCTTTTATATCCCCATGGCAGGATGGGGCCATAAAAGTCTGACTTCGCTGCTGGAGCAAGTCCTTCTGTGCTACTGCTTGTTTGCATTCATTCACTGTGAGCCATTACTGATACAAATGCAGTCCCCAAGAGCACCTGCAGAACTGCAGTAAGGTTTAATTTGTCCCCAGATACCTCTTCCTATTGCAACTAGCTGGATAAAGACAAATTAATTTTTGAAGCACTATAAACTGAATTGCTTTAGACTGACCTGGATGTTTTCACTTTGTGAACACTCTTTGTATAGGGAAGTGTGATGAGCCTGACCAAATAACAGCAGCCAAAGTCTTCTCGTTTATACCAGCACAAACCTAGATCATGTTCAACGCCTGTTAAGGGACACAGAAGCTCAAATTTCCCTTTGTTTGATACCATTTGATTGATTCCCTTTGTTGATAACACTCCACACGTGACTGCATCTGGCATAACTTCGTAATATCAGTTCCCTAACTGTCTCTGAGATATTCCCAGTAAGTCTAATACTGTCATAAAGACCCAAATCATATTGAGCAGGTGGACTCACTTCAGGGGGAATGAGTTCCTCAGGATGGGCTAAAGACCATCTGTATTCAGAAACAGGCAAAAAAGTGGCATTTCACTTTAAAAATGTTGAATGAAATTTCTTTTTGAGAGTGATTGACACTACACGGTGTTTTATCAATACTTGAAAAAAATTCATTTGGTGAGATGTGTTCTCATACGTGTGGTCAAATGTAGAACATGCAAAGGAGCACAATTAACTGAAGATTCAGTGAAATGTTTGATTTCTCGTGCACACCCCAGCATGCCATCATCCCCCTCGCAACTCACTGCAGGCAGTCCTCATTGCATGGTTTGTATCCCAGGAGAAGGCTACCAGACTTCAATTGTTCTATTTACCACTTTAATTAGCCTTTAAGACTTTATTTTTGAAAAACAGCAGTTACTGAAGCTGTGGAGAGACAGGGTTAAGGAAAGAGCTTGCTCTTCTATACAACCTCGCTTTTCCTTACACCTGAATCTTAGTATTTGGGAACGGCCACAAAGGATGGACTGCCAGGGTCAACAGGGCACACGGCTTACAGGCAGGAGAAAAACCTTTA
This sequence comes from Oreocharis arfaki, assembly GCA_013398015.1. NCBI lineage: Eukaryota > Metazoa > Chordata > Aves > Passeriformes > Paramythiidae > Oreocharis > Oreocharis arfaki. The sequence goes on from VZRR01009528.1 coordinate 691,453, forward strand.
CAGCAAAAGCCTATGAAATGCACAGCCGAGGCCTCCACAGGCCCTCGGCTGCTCTCAGACGCGCTTGTTGTGCCATCTAGTGACTGCCACGCCTCCCATCCTTCACCCACCCCTTTTTCTACCCCTTCCCTGCACACTCGTGACAAATCACGAACATGAAACAGGAACGAGAAAACTGAAATGCCGACAGAAACCTCCCCACAAGCTCGGCACCTACATGGATCTTGCACTTCTTCTAGAGACACGTAGTGTGGCTGTAACGTTCTTTCACTGTTCAGTGAGTATAGCTCACTGGCCTCAACAGAGGACAGAAGGGACAGGAACAACAAAGGTAGCTAAAGCCACCTGGTGGCAAAGGTATGGCTCACCTCCAGGAAACTGCCCAGCTCCAGCAAATCCAGGGGGATGACACCACCACAGGTGAATCCTCTAAGGCATTGGGCCTCAGGCTGGTCCCTCAGCCTGGTTCTCTTCGTCCTCACCCCATCATGATCCGTGCTAAAAAGGTTTTAAAGGACTTAACCCGGAGGGTAGAAGAGCAGGGCATGATGAGTGAAAATCCACCTTTAATGACAGGACTCAGGTGTAAATAGCACTACCACGTAAAAAAAAGTCTCTGCTTCCAAGAGCTTGTAATCCTAATACATGAAGCCGAAGTGTGGTTACACACTCCTATTGTTTCCATTTGATTGGGAGTGTGTGAGAGAAGGGATTGCTGCCAGTTGAGACTAAACAAAAGCTGGCATCAGAGAGGGTATACTGAAAAGCCCCAGCCGTTGCTTTACACAGCTCTTTGTCAGGAGACAAGTAGTGGGATTCCTGGGCTCCATCTGTGGCTAAGCACGTCACCGGCTGCTCTAGTCTGCAGTTTCGGGACACTTTCTTTAGGAAGACTCGGTAGGCTGGGAAAGGGAACGTGTTGGGCGTGTTGACATTGACAACGGTGGTCCTCTTGAGCGTGCTCAGCGATTAGGACACACAGAACAGACCCACCTATGTGAACGGCCCCAGGGTAGCGGGGCGGGAAGGGGTGGGACGCGTGTCCCCCACCTGACAGCGCCGTCCCGTCCCGCAGAGGACTCTGTCATCGCACCTCTGCCACCGCTCCCCGCACATCTGCGGGCCCGTTACCGGGGCCTATGCAAGGCGGCTGGACATGGCGAGCGGTCCTGGCCTCAGAAGAGAAGACGACCCCGTTCCTGGTCCTCCGCTTCCGCTCCCAACCTCCATCGACAGCTCTGCGCTCGGCAGCCTACCCCCCGGTGCCGGACGTGCCCTCCTTGTCCCCGCCCTTTCCTCTCATCGATGTCTCAGCGCTCGCCCCGCCCTCTGCCGCGCTCTGCCGCTCCCGGCAGCCGGGACGGGCCGCAGCCGCCCTGCTTTGGAGACACTCACCGGCCGCTCGGGCGCTGAGGTGAGGAGGGCCCGGCCTTGGGCTTTTCCCAGGCCGTCTCTGAGCTGTCGCTGGGCCACGGCCCCTCGGGCAGGAGGGGCAGCCCTCAGCGGCCTCTCCCCCGGCGGGCGGTGCGCCTTAAGCCCCGCCCCTCTCCCTGCTCGCGCGCAGCTGCGGCTCCGCCCCCAAGGGAGGCGCGCGGCCGTTCTCCTGCCCGGGGCGGGGCCTGCGCGGGCTGCGACGGAGCCGCGGAGGGACCGGGCGGCGAACCCGGGGAGGTGCTCGCACCTAGCCCGGGCCCTTCCCGCCCCAGTCCTGCGCCAGCGGTCGCACGGCGCTGCTGTCCTTCGTTTCAGGCAGTGCTTAAGGACGATGAAGTCCCCGCACCCCGGCAGCCGGTGAGATCAGCGCGCGCGGCCGCGATGGCGTCGGGCTGCCCGGCGGCCTTCGGGGACCCGGCCGAAGTGCGTGAGGGCTTCCTGTGTCCGCTGTGCCTGAAGGATCTCCAGGCGTTCCGGCAGCTCCAGGCGCACTACGAGGAGCAGCACCCTGGCGAAGACCGGGACGTCAGGGCGCAGCTCCGAAGTAAGGGCGGCCGTGGTAACGCGTTCGGCTTGGCCGTGGGAAATCCCTGCTCCTACTTCGAGTGCTCCCAAATGCCTGACAATAATAAAATATTAATTGAAGGGACTTACAGTCGAGGCATGCAGTTCCCTTCTTTTGCAAATCTCCTTGGGCCAAGCATAGTATTTACCTTCTCCCGATACTTTTCATAAATTGATTCTAAAGTAGGCGCTAAAGGACATTACTCTTCAAATGTCCGATTTTATGCACGATTTTTATTACTGACCTCTTTTTTGTTTGTTTTTATCTGAAAACTCAGAATTTACTGTAACCCCGTGAATACCCAAGAATTACTTGAAGACTAGAGAATATGGGGAATCTCCGGTACTTGCCAGACTCCAGTTCATTAATTTCTTGTTTTGACAGTAGATGAAACTGTGGTTGCAGTTAAAGCGTAAAGTTAAGAAAGGTTGTCGTTGCAAAAATATGGAAAAGAATGTGGGTGGTGGAGCTGGCAGGAGATGTTGAGAGTGTCTCGTATCTGTTATGGATTTCCACCTTTCAGTAGTGTTTGGAAAATCCCTTTGAATTCTGTTTTACTGAGATATTTCCCTTTTTTACCCCCTTGCATACACAATGTCATTTTATATTGAGAGAAAAATGTTTAAAATCTGGCAATAATTCTCTGTGTTTTCTGCAAAAATCTCTCTGTTTTTGTTTTAGTATGCTAGAAATAGTGGTCTAGTAGTCTTGATTTTTTTTTTGTCTTGAGACAGGCTTTTGAAGTATTAATCAATTTTTTTGGTGAAACTCTAACAGTGGGCTGTTGAGTACTTTAAAAATTATTTATGTGTACAAGCACGCTGAAATTCAAGCACACTGTGCAACAAGACAAGGAAAATGTTGAACATCCTAGAATCTGAAGAAAATAATTGGGAATTAGGAGACTTAAGATAAAACTATGTGATGTCTCATGTTGTGAGACAGGTCCCGTAGTTTAAGACACGTTGCTGTTTTACAGTGAAGTCCCACAATGGAATGTTCTGACCTACTGTTTTGTCCTTAGGACCTCTTGCTACTTTACAACAGGCAACAAAGAGCATTTTGTGACATCTGTGGTGATCTGAACTGCATTTTGGTTCTAAGAATGTGTTGAGGATAAACTTACCCAGGAAAAAGATTTCTGTTGACAGAAGAGGAGTATTCTATACTGGCATCACATGATGAATATTTGGTGACGACCTCACATACTAGAAAAGTTGGGTTTATCTTTTTCAGATCTAGTCCAGAAGGCCAAAAGAGCAAAGAAGAAATTGCTGAAACAAGAAGATGATGACAGAACTGATTCTGGATCTCAGGAACGATATGAGTCATTCAGCTACGGTGGAGTAGATCCATACATGTGGGAGCCCCAGGAAGTAGGTAGGAGAGCTAGAAGGCAATTGCTCAAACAGAAGGCAATACGGTGGGGATAACTTTTGATCTGAATTGGGAAAGTGCTACAGTATTATTGAAGTGGCTTGGAATTGTGTCTGTGCTGCACTGGATTCACTAGCAGGGGGTTATGGTTTGCATATTAACATCGAGCAGCCCGTCTGCATTGGGTGGGGTGTGGAGAAAACACAGTTAACAGGGAGAAGAAGAGCCATGTATAGTACCAAAACTACCCTTCAGGTAGCTGTTTATCATGTCATTGTGCCTGTGCTGCTGAGATCTGCTTAATTTCTGTTTACCTCTGTGCAACTAGCTTCTCTTTGTGACTTTACAAAACAGATAATGTATTAATTAATAGCTAAATTATAGGTATATAAAATCTCCAGCTTTTGGGCTACACTTAAAGTAGCTGTTACTTTGCACGGTTGACAAAAAGATTATCCATTGATATAAACTTTCATCTTTTTCCTTGGATTTAAGGTGCAGATCACCTCTTATGAAAAGGGGGCTTACTTTAAAAAAAACCACAAACTGAAAAAAAACAAACAACGAACAAACCTCACTCCTCTAAACATAAATCTACACTTGTAGAATTTCAAGGATAAGCTGAATGAGCCTGTAATTTTAAATACCGCTACTGGCAATTGCCTGTTACTATAACTGAAAAACTATGGTTATTTTTGGAGGAGGAAGCAGCACCATCTCTGGTGGATCCTGGGAAAGTTTCCACTATGATGCTGACAAACTAGGACTGAGTCCTTTGAGTCTGCAGGGTCTGAGTTCTGTATATTACTTTACTTTTGACTTTGTAACTATTCGAGCAACAATCATTGTGTAGATATTTGCTAAGAATAAATTTAGGGAGAAGGTTTATGAACATTAGGGAAGTGAGAACTGCTTCCTGATGAGAGTTGAGAAGATGAACTGTAGAGATTTTGGCATGGAATGGATAAGTGAAAGGGACTATGTGATGTCTCCAAAGCAGTGGCTTAGAACAGTTACCCAGTGGAACTCTTTCGCTCGTATGAATGCATCTTTGGAGATTTATTTGTTATTTCATTAGCATGAGGAAGTAAGCTTCTGACATTTATATAGGTAGCATCAAAAAGCAACAGATTTTGAGTTCTACCAGCTGGAAGAAAGACTTTTTTGGTTGGTTGGTTGGTTTGGGTTTTTTTGGTTTTTGTCTGTAACTTTGATTTTTAATACCTCATCCACCTTGCTTGGAAAAGGAGTAATCTTAAACCAGTGTTATCGACTATGAATTGTACATTTCTTAAAGAGATGCTGTATTGTTCTTTTCAATGCTTGGCAGTCAGTTTTCTGGAAATCTGAACTGTCATCAAGGATTTGATTCAGACCCCTAAAGGTGTCGAGATTATCAGAAACAGGAAACAAAACTGCTGTTGCGTAGACCTCTGGTAATCCTTGGACTTGCCTCTTCTCTTTGTTCAGCATGTAGCCAGGAAACTAAAGGGAGTTGGTTTTGAGAACATTACTGGTAGGTAACAGCTTACCAAATATAACTGAAAAATGAAGTTACCAAATGTAACTGAAAAATGAAGACTGAAAAGGTAAGAACAGCTTACCAAATGTAACTAAAAAAAATTGTTGGAAATGTTCTCTTTAACATAGTGCTGCTTGTTTTCTGTAGTAGAAGTAAAACACTGTTTATTGCTAGCCTGAAGATTAGGCTTTAATCTGCATGTTTTATTTACAGCAACACTGTGAAAATGTAGGATTCCAATGTGTCTTTAAAATTGAATTGGAACATGAGAAATAAATGGTGAAAAGAAGAGACATCTGTCTTTCAAGAGGCATTTAAATCCGTACGGAGTACTTGGCTGACTAGGACAACTTTCTTTTATCCCTGCAGGTGCTATGAGAAGCCATCTTTCTGAATTCAAGAAACACCGAGCAGCCAGGATTGATCACTATGTAGTTGAAGTCAATAAGTTAATAATCAGGTTAGAAAAGGTAAATTTGGTGCTTTTTAATATTCCAGCCTTCTTAATGTTTCCTAGATTAAAAAAATTATATTTCAGTATGAAGTGTGCCCATTTATCTAGGAGTACACTTTATAAATGATACTGAACTATGACTCTCTTTACACATTACCTTGAGTACTGTACATGGTTTGACCATGTGCCATGGGTATGATTTCTGTTTCTATGCACCATTTTCAAGCTAAAGATGCTATTTCCACATGCTTCAAGAACCATCTGTTCTCTTGTTTTATTTTCTCCATCTTTTACTTCACTAAATTGCTCCCCAGTTTTTTGTCATTATTCTTCCAGCTTCTCATTCTTCAAAATCTGTCAATGGTACACTTGCATTTTGGCTCAGATGCAGTAATGTTGGCTGCAATAAGGATTATGTCCAAAATGTGCTGATTTGTACAGGCTTGACAAGTCAGTGTTTAGCACTCGTATGATACAAATACGGAATTAGAAAAAAATATGAAAGTTGCATGAGCCTCATGTAAAACCGGCAGAAACTCCTCTCTCTTAAAAATGCCAGGTTACTTTTTCTTGTTGGACTGAGTTGGGTTTTTTCCTTGCAAAAGTATAATTTTCTTGAATATATTGTTTATCTTCTACCAGCTTACATCATTTGACAGAGCAAACACTGAGTCAGCTAAAATAAGAGGTTGGTGTGAGCTTACCTGAGATTATTTGCCCCTGTAGTTTAACCAGCTGAGGAATTAATTGAATACTTACGTGGTGTGTATTCCTGCTCACAGCTGTAGAGAAGTCTGTTGTGCCTTGGGTCAGTGATCACGATGTTCCATTTTGCCCAGACTGTGGCAGTAAGTTCAGTATCCGAAACCGACGTCACCACTGCCGCCTTTGTGGGTCTATTATGTGCAAGAAGTGCGTGGAATTTGTCAGTCTTCCTTTGGCAAGTAAGTACTTGCCAGATGAAGAGTTAACTCTTCGTTTTCTTTGCTCACTTTGGGTGCATCCTGGCTTTTTGGCATTAGAAAAAAATATGCTGGTAATAGTCTGGCTTTGCAGAAAACTATTCAGTTTCATGCAGACACTATTCTGTGAAACAGAATACAAAGAATGGATTTCTCCATTCTTTGTCTCTGTTCCTTCTTCACATTTGGAAGTGTTGCATAACACTGAAAAATTTACTAGAAGTAATAGTAGTATGTACTCCTGCTAAATATAGCTATTATTTATTCTACTGAGTACCGTAACTATGGAGTTGTTAACTTTAGGAACTGCCAAGGTTCTTGACATTTAAAAATACTGTGGATATTTCCAGTTTTGTCTGAATTGTCCAAATGTTGGACCTTGGGACAACAACTTGAGGAAATTAATGTATAGGCCTTTAAGAACCACTTTAAACCTTATTTTCCTCATCTGGTGCACTGGAGAGGAGACTGTATTTTCTGTGGACATAAATGACATTAAGTGTGCCTTTTGGAGTGTTCAAGCACAGTGCCTGGACACCATTATCATACCTGTTCTACACATTATTTTGTGACTGTGCAGGCTCAAACATGAGATTGCTTCTAGGCATAAGCAAAGTAGGTGATGCTCAGCAGTCTGCTCTCTAGCTAGTTTTAAGTACGGTGGAAGTTTTAAGTACGGCATTGAAGACCCAATTCTGACTTGCAATCGTGGTTGTCATGCAATCCTTGCATGTCTTTCAGGAGACTCTTTCAATCTGGTTTAGTAATACCACCTGAATGTAGAGTTTCTGTTAAAGGACAGTTTGTGTTGGTAAAATCTGTTGGCTTCTCCAGTTACTGTAAAATTACCTGTGTATAATTTTTAGGCAAACTCACTAGTGCCAGCAAAGAGGCCTTGGGTTCTCATACTAGCCCGAACTCCTCACCCAACAGTGTCCACGGCTCCCGCCGTGGCAGCATTAGCAGCATAAGCAGCGTGAGCTCTGTTCTGGATGAGAAAGATGATGATGGAATCCGTTGTTGTCAGCACTGCAAAGATACCCTGTTGAAAAGAGAGCAACAGATTGATGAGAAAGAATACACTCCAGAAATTGTGAAACTCTATGAGGTATGTCGAGCTCTGTGCTACAGTGGATATGTCTGCAGTGGTCACTACTTGACTTTTGGCTTTTTACCTCGTGTCTAAGCTCTTACTTTATGGCTTAATACTGACTTGTGTTAGAAGAGGCTGTTGGGTTTTTGTGCCACATAACAAAGACATATCTGAAATGTTGGAATCAGTTGCAATATAGTATTTATATCCCACATTAATTTCAAACATCTTTTTAAAATACATCCTCATTCTCATCATCTGGAACTAGTAGTTCAGCCTCTCTTAAAATTTTGAACTTGTTTAAACCAGTGATATACTGTGCGTTTGATTGGTGGGCTGCACTGGAACTGTGGGACTCGGTGTTGTCACCACTGTTTGTCCTCACACTGATGGCAGATGCTTTTTTTGAACCATCTCTATCAACATTACATTCAAATGTGCTTTGCAGCAAGTACTGAGGATCACCAGGTATCTTTTCAGTAGAGTCCACAAACTCCCCAGGTTAGTATTAACGGGAGTTTGTTGGTGCTCGTTGATAAAGAGATGTAATGCTAGAAGTTGTCCAAGTCATCCGTTCAAATAGCTTCTTGGATCAAAGTTCACCTTGCAGGGATACAGCGACTCTTTCTCTCTTCCTGACAATGCCATATGTGTTCTGAAGATAACTGGAGAGTCTTGTCATCCCAAATAGATAAAGTGGCGTTCATCATGGTTAACTTTAAATCTGCACAAGCAGCATGGAAAGATTTATGTCAGCATGTTCTTGCAGTAGTGTTTTAATGTAAGTTCTTTTTTTATACATTTTGTTTTAAACAAGAAACTCCGACTCTGCATGGAGAAGGTTGACCAGAAGGCACCAGAATACGTAAGGATGGCAGAATCACTCAAGTAAGCCCCACTGCTGGTTATGTTTATGAATGTACATGTTTTTCCTCTAAGTGTGGGAAGTAGTAAGGAAGTGGTGCACTAAGGCTGCAAGAGCGTGTACATTAAAAGAAAAATCAGTGTTTCATGATCTGTTGTCTTCTGGATGCTCTTCATACAAAGAAGTACTGAATTAATTATTAATGGTAACATACAGAGAAGTTGTTTGATTTGTTAATTTTTTTTAAAGCCACTTCCCAGTGAGGCACTACTGTCATATTTTGACACATCATCTTTGCAAAAAAAGGAAGTACAAGGCTACAATTGTGTAAATGAGCCGCTTCAAAACAGCCTGCGATAAGCTGTTGCTGTCCTCAGCTGGATGCTCTGGCTTCCAAGGAGTGCCAGCAGCAGCAGATCATTGGAACGCTTCCTGTCTGTTCTGTGTAAAGCTCCTTCATCTGGCACTTGTTCTGAGTGCACCTGGCCTACCCTGTGCTACATTGAATAAGCAACCTTCTCGTATTTCAGTTTCGTGCATAATTTCTTGTAGTAGTATTCTCTCCCTGGGATAACTTCAGTCTCTCCAACTATATCTGCAAGAGGTTGCCAGGTTATACTTCTGTCTTGTATAATAAGAGAAATACACACATTGGTCTTTGACTAGGAAGCATTTCCTTTTGAAAAGCTGAAGTTAACAAATATTGCTGTGCATGTCCTTTAGATCTAATGGTTGTAGAAAAATTAGTAACAAAACTGCTTTTGTAAAAACACTCCTCTCAATAGGAAGAAAGAAGTACAGAAGATGGAAAATGTGATATTACTGCTTTTTGTCATGAATTCATGAAAGATTGGGTTATGTGGCTTGGCAGCTGGAGAAAAGTAAAAATACAAATGTCCTGGATAATGAAAGTAAACATCAGAAAACAACAGGCTTGTTATTGGCAAAATTAAAGATTTCTGACTAGTACTGCATCCTGGAAATTGGAATCCTGTGGATAGTGAAGTTGCTTTTGAGAAAGTGATTGTTATAATTTATATTTGTGATACAAAAGGACGGGGCAGCTAAAAACTGGTGAAGAGATTTCCCCACTAAATCCTAATTTGTTTTATCCATAAAGTGGAGACTCTAGTAAAGTGCCTGTAATTGATTGTGTCCCCATGTGGGCAGTCAGTTACTGGCATCTTAAATACTACACCCTGTTGAGCGTAGTATTTTGCTTTCTGACAAATGCTAGTGGAGGTCATAATATTGTGCTTTAGTGGTATAGTTAGTTACTCAGTCAGAGTTTTTTTCCCACCAAGTTGCCTCGAAAAAAATCCCCACAAAATAGATACATTTGCTAAGCATGTGTATATTTGAGGTGTTATTTGTAGAGTGGCGTTTTTGTGTTAGAATACAGTTTCTCTTAGAGTAGTAAGTAATAACATAATCGTAAATAAAATTATCTTCTATGAAGTGTTCATGTTCACAAAATCATTGTAATTTTCCACTTCTGTCACAAAGAAAGGTTTTTTTAAACATGAGCTTGAAATAAAGTCATTCAGCCCTTTAGTGTTAGCAGTTCTTACCACTGCTGAATCTTGGTCATCTTGGGATAACTTGTAGTGTTGTGTGTATTGTTAACTGGATGCATGACTTACAGTAAAGTTCTGTTTATTCCTTAGTGCTGGGGAGACAGCCTACAGCCTTGATCATGCTAACGACTTGAGGGTGGAGATTCAAAAAATGTATGAATTTATAGATGCCTTAAGGTAAAAGATCATCTCTCTCCCTTTTCCCCCCAGCCTGTGTGTATCTCCACTACACCTTTACTGATTATATGGGTGATCAATTTGTCTGCTCAGTTGTAAAGAGCATTTGAGAAGGTAGATGCTGTTCCTGTACACTACCAATTTCTACTTTGTTCTCCAGCCTTAAGATTCATGCGTTCCTCTGCAGTAGGAATAACTAAACATAGAGGAAACAAGTAGCAGCACCATTTAGGGGGAAGGAAGTGTTTGTAGGGGGTTTCTTTGTTTTTCTAAGGCTGGGAGTGGAATGTGTTACAAATTGTAATACTCAAAACTGTTTATCTGAAAGAACATCAGAAGTTTTTAATCCAATATTGTTTCTCCACTTTTGTTGCATTTTTCCTTATTTTGTTTTTGAACTGATGAGGCTGTATGTTTGCTTTGATTCAGTAAGAAGATTCTGAGTCTAGGCTTGCACGAAGATCCTCAACCTCATCCTAAAACACTACAACTTCAGCGAATGATAAGATATTCAGCTACACTTTTTGTTCAGGTAAATAGAGCATATGCTGTGAGATGAATGTACATTTTAGATAGTGTTCTCTTCTTTGTCAGGCAGCCCTGCGATTTGAAACTATTTTGATAGGACCCTAACTTCTATACATTTTCTGCATTTTTTGTAGTTCCCCTAATGACTTATGATAGCCTTAAATAAGCTGTCTTGAACACAGATCTTGCACTCAGAGCAGTACTGGGCCTGGGGAACCCAAGAGGTGTGTGAGCCTTGGCTCTTCCTCTTGCTGAGGTGTGAGCCCACCCAGCAGTGCAGCTGTGGCAGCAAAGGTGTGTGCGGACCTGCAGCAGGGACTGCAGTGTAGAAGCATCTTTGATGTGTTTGTGGGGTTTCTGCTGGTAGTATCTCTCTTCTCAAGGACTTGAAAAATGGGCTGAATACCTGCAAGCAATACTGTAAATATTTCAATTTTTGCCAGGAAAAACTCCTTGGCCTAATGTCACTGCCAACCAAGGATCAATATGAAGAACTGAAGAAGAGAAGACTGCATATGGTAAGACAGGTTACGTCTTGTATCAGGCCTTCTCATAGATATAAGCCTGGGAGCTGTGTGGGTATGAGTAGTTGCCTTCAACACTGGATTTCAGTTTGTCATTTTTTCATCCATATTGTCCCATCCCCTTTCCCAGGGATTCATCTAGCATGCTGATTCATCTGCCCAGAACAGAAGTAGGTGGGCATGGAGCAGCTGGGCACTTCTAGAAAGCAGCAGGGATTTGGGTGCACGGGCTGTTTCTGCTGCAGTGCGTGCAGAGGAAGCCCTGAAGTGTGTTAGTTTACATTGACTTGAAATAGTGTTCAGGAATTCACTCACAGAAGTAGAATTTGGAAACTTCCTTCGTTGGAAAATGACGTATTAGAATAAGGATGCCTCTTCAGGGAGAGAGGGTTTTTTCCTTTAGGAGTGAGGACGTCATTAATTATGAACTAAAGCCAACTTCATCTTGAGGTATAAGTCGAGAAATAAGAATCATCCCACTCCAAAAGCCAGTGATATCAGTGACCTTAAACACTGATCTTCTATTACAGGTGTCTGCTGTAGTCATATGTGATAGGATTAATGTCCAAATCAATCTAGACCACTCTTTGCACAGCTGCATTAGGCATTTTTTCCTCTATAAAGAGAACTGTTGCTCCTGCTTTCTCTCAAGTTTGTAGAGGCAGATCTCATGGGATTGTGATCAGTATCATCACAAACTCACAGGAAGCATTTAAGGAATAGTATGAAAGTAAGAATTTTCTGCAAAGTAACCAAAACTGCAGCTGATCCCTTTTAGCAACAGCCAGCAATGCTTTAAGATAAACTAACTTGTATCTATGGATACAAGTTATTTCATTTAGAATGAAATTTTTCAAGCACATGGTGTTTTCTTACTACATTTTTTTTTGTTTAGGTTGCTCTTGAAACGCAGGGAAAACAAGAGGAAAAGCAGAAGGAATTTACCTCCATATCTGCATCTGCAGTTAATGGTGATGAAACTCACATAAAAAAAGGAGCAGTCAGAAAATCTGAAGGCTGGTTACCCACATCTAGCATTTCGAGAGAGAGCGAGAGAGCAGACCCACTTCTTCAGCAGATTGACAATATCACATCCTTTATTAAGCAAGCAAAGGCAGCTAATAGGATAGATGAGGTCCATACTTTGCAAGAGAACCTGATGCAGCTTCAGGATGAATATGATCAACAACAAACTCTGAAAGCTATTGAGCTTTCTAAAAAACAGGCAGAAGAGGAGGAGATACAGAGGGAGGAACTTCAGGTCCTTCGTGAAAAAGAGTGGGAAAGAGAGCACCATAAATTCATGTCTCAGCATTCAAGGACACGCTCCTTAGACTTCAGAGAAGTCAAACAGCATTTGGATGTTACTTGGATCAAAGGGGACACAAGTTTTGAAACTCCTGCTGTTGAGCAGTTGCCAGCTAAAGAGCACTTGACCTTCACACTCAAACCCCAGAATGTCCCACAGTGTGACAAAGACCGGGATCAGCCAGCCTGTCTAAATCCCTTTGAGGATGAAACAGATAACCCTCAGGTAGAGGAAGATCCTGCTAACCCATTTGCCAAAGACACCTCTCCAATGGTTTCTTTCTCTAACACAGCTCAGCAAAGTGATAAAAAAGAATATAATCCATTTGAAAATGAGGAGGAGGATGAGCAAAGTAATGGAGCACCTGGCAGTACTTCAAACCCTTTTGAAGAGGATGAAAATCCATTTGAAAAGCCTGGGGGCAATTGGAGTTCAGGGAATCCATTTGAAGAGGGATCCTCTATCAATCCCTTTGAAGTGGAGGATGGCAGTGACATCTCTGGAGAGGAGGCTATAGAGGAAGAACTGCTTCTCCAACAGATAGATAATATTAAAGCTTATATATTTGATGCCAAACATAGTGGACGACTGGATGAGGTGGAGGTACTGACAGAGAATTTAAAGGAACTGAAGCACACATTAGCAAAGCAGAAGGAGAAATCTAACTGCTGAAGCAGCAATGGGGCTGTGTAATAATTCAGTCTGCTGTTAAATATGGGAAGGTAAAACAGATACTTATAGACAGGAGTACAGATTACAAGAGGGAATTGGGAGAATCCTGACTTTAAAGCACTTTCATTTAGGCATTGCCACTACTACACAGTCTTGAAGAAAGAATTACTGAGGAATGCTGCTGGTCTCAAAAGCTTATAGTAAGAAATATTTTAAAATAACTTTTTTACAGCACTTTTAATGCTAACTGGTCTTATTGAATGCTTATTTTGGTCAAAGGGGTTAAGTGCTAATAGGGAATGACGATATGGAAGTGGTTGGTATGCTGGTTTGCCCTCTTTCCCACTTTCTGCTGTAGTGTTGGCCTTTCAAGTGTGGCTTTGACTAAAGAGAGATGAAAAGTTTCCTAAAACTTCTTCATCCTCTCCTGACCCAGTGTAGCTGAATTGCTAATGGTGTTCTGGCGATGTGCTGTTAAAAGAGCTGCCATGATTCTCCAGGGTGCTGAATGTACAGGCTTGAAGATCAAGTTTGTGCAATGCTAATAAATACATTAAAGGGATTTTAAGACTGAGAAGAACTTTCTAACTGATGTTAGTATGAGTAACTCTTTAGTGTCTGTATAAAGATTCTCAAGTAAAATTTGGATGCTTCTTTTCCTCACTTCTGGTTTCCCATTTGCTCTGAGCACAAACAATGGTGTCATAGCATCATGCTGGCTTCAGACCTGCTCATGAGGTTACAAGTGTTCATTTCCAGGGAAAGGAGCATCAGGCCAGCGCCACTTTTAACTATAATATAAAGGGTGAACTGAACCTCCACCCTCTAATTACATTATGGAATCTACACATTCCTTTAAATCATCTGGGTGACAGAATGATCATGTTTATTGTATTTGTGAGACTGGAACACTTACTTTGTAACACTCAAACAACAAAAAACTTTTTTTATAATGGAAAGCTGAAATGCCACTGAACTGGAATTTTGTGCAAGCTGGGAGACAAAGTCTGTGGCTGCAGTAGTGTCAAATGGCAATTCACTCTCATGTTATATTCCCCTCAGTTTTTATGAGAATCAGGCATATGTTTTAAATAAGGACCTTCAGATTGAAGACCTCTTGTGATCCCTGTGGCCTGGGGGATGACCAGGTGACAGCCAATACCTGTGATGCAGGAGGGCTTGCAGCTGGGCAAAGGCAGGGTTTTTGAGAAAGATGGAGTCTGAACTGCTTTGATTTTTGAGAGGCACAGGCCCATCATCAGGAATCAGTGTTTGCAGTAGTGGTGGTGGTGAGTTAGTCTTAAAGGGTTCTTTAAATAAAGATGAAATAGAGGAAAATCAGGCAGATCACACTAACAGTCGTGGGCTTACTCAGAAGTGTGAAGTTCTGTGGAATGGGACATGTCTTTTAATTATGTCTCTGATACTGACATAGCTGTAACCTCAGCACTTTGTAAGATTTTAGAGACAAATAACTCCACTACCTAAAGAGCAGGAATTCTAGTTCCTAGCTGTAAGTGGAGATAGGGACTTGAGGAACTGTTGTTTAAAAAGCTCAAACCACCTATATCCTCACTTAATAGCACTAGTAAGGGGTTGAAGTAACTCAGACCAGCCAGTCACAGATTACCTGATGTTCAGTCTGGTGTAGCCTGAATTTGGATTTGAAAGGTTTGCAGAAGAGGTTGGCTTAAGACCATGAAGTTCTTAAATAATGATGTTTTATTAGAGCCGATTGAGTCCCCGAGTGTTATTTTGCACCAAGTCGAAGAAAGGAGGATTCTGAAAGGTCTTCTGAGGAGTATGAACAGAACATAGGTGCTTGCCACCAGATTCATGAAGGCAGCAGAAACTGTTGATATCTAAACACAATCCCTGGAATTATTTAAGAGAGATAGTATAAGGCAGTTATTTAGGACAGACTTGGTTGCTAGTCAGGATTGTTTCCTGCACTCTAACCTAATGCTTTTTTAGCTATCAACATGAAGAAATGTTTCAGTGGCTTCAGCTTTCACATTAAAAAGTGTTTTTTTCCTTGTTGCAACTATCTTGCCTTGTTTATATTTTCTGGCTAATACACTAATAACTAAAGTATTCTTACTGCGTATATAATACATTATTTTTACAAGCAGGTAACAGATTAGCATACCTCATGATCTTTGTCAGTGTTAAATGTGATAGACTAGACAGCTAATACTAAAGTCATCTCCAAAGTGAAGACCTTTGCTGGTATAGGGACTCCTGTGACGCTTGCAAGGCACAAGGGAACGAAGATGTCTTAAGCATAAAGCTCAATAACTAATTAGCATTGACTTTTGTTACAACTGCATGTACTACTCTGTATGAAAACTTTGTAAAAAGAGATGAAATAAAACAACATGTTTATTTTGTGTTGTGTTTGTCCTTGACAATTTGTACAGGATGCTTGAATCAGTGTGAAATTTTGCATTCAACCGTGAATTCAGAACTGCTGTAATACAGTTCTACAGTGACTTGCACAGACACACCTGACGTGAAGATCTGTACAATGGATACAATCTATCATGTTTATATGTATTACAGGTATAGTGTAACTGTCTGGTGAGGCAGAAGCTGCGATGATTTAGAAGGGTTTTTCTGGTAATTGTAAAACTTATCTTTCATATACAATTTGCCCATTCTACTTTCCTGCTGATGTTCCTGACTGGATCAGTGCTTCTCAGAGCTGCAGTATCAACTGCAAAAGTTATATCTTGCTGGAAATGAAGACTCTGAACTGTTTCTGATTTGTAACTGTATAAATTAAGAAAATTCAACACTTGATTTGAGACTGGAGTTACATTATCATTTGGCTGTCTTCAGTCAGTACAAGATGGACTTTTGCACCACTTTCTACAAGTTATGGAATTCTACACTGCTTCTAAGATTTAACTTTTTAGTTTAGCCTCTCTATCTCTAAGAAAACATGATCTTGGTTTTGCCATAATTGTCTACCTCCAGGCATGAGAAGGAAGTAAGACTCTAGTAATTTCATTTTCTAGTGTTGACTGCACTACTTTGTAGAACCACAGTTTTTTTGGTGCCAGTTTTAACTTTTATTTATTTTTCACTTAATTATTCTAGTTGTAGCTGTAAGAAGGCTTATGAGGCAGAGTTGTCTGTACCGAATGAACTTCTTGTTCCTGTTCCAGAACTGTTAGCTCTTGGCTATCACTGAAGCACCTTCATTGTCCAACCCTGAGGAAAAACAGCTGCATGACGTGAGATCTTGAGATGTCAGGCTGATGCTTCATTTTTCATAGTCGCTTTGTATTTTCCCCTCATCTCTTTGGGCAATGGTACAAAAGCAGGGCAGGGAACTTGGCCTTCAATCTCACACATACATTCTCGCAGATGATACTTCTTGGGCCCAAAGGTTGCTGGATGTGATAGTTTTTTCCTTTCTCTTTCTTCTTTTTCAAGCGTTTCTCTAAAAAAGAGATCTGTTTGTTACTATCAGAACTCTGAATTGCAATACTTCCTCTCCCTTCCCTGGACCCAGGTTATCAGAAAGATGGATTTACAGTCCCTAGCTTGAGGACTTCACCTCGCTTGTGTCAGTTTTGTCTGGGAAAAGTGGTATTTCCTTCTGTATTCCACAGAAGTTTGTATTATGTATGCTAAATGGTATGTTAGCTTACTACGTGTTACTTACTTGCTCTTCCCCAGGATTTTTTTAACGTGCTCAGTTATCTCTTTGTTGGTTTTATCTTCCACGTCAACTAAAACTTGTTCTCCATTGTCTGTCAAGAAAAATTCATAACAGTGTATCAAATGATACCCCTTCCCCCCTGCATGCCGGTTAGAGAGGCTTTAAATGCACACAAATGAACGATCTGCTTCCTGCTGCAGTTAATGTACAATGCAATGTTTAAAGTGGAAAAGCAAAATCTCCATGAGGGTGATTCTAGGGGAGCTGCTAACAGCTAAAGCTCTTTTCCTATCAAGCAGCTTCTGTGCCCGCTGCAGCCGAGGCAGGGCCGAGTGAGAACGACACAAACGCGGCTGTAACGACGCTGCCGCTGCGACCCAGCCACCGCTCTGCGGCTCCTGCGGCCCCCGGGGCTGGCGGGACCTACCCAGGTAGAACCGGAGGAAGGGCGAGGGAGTCATGTTCCTGAACAGCATAATCTGCACCCAAGGGTTCTTGTACTGGATCTGGGGGATGTTGAAAAACACGAACTTTCTGGAAAGAAACAGAAAAGCATGCAGGGACTGGCGCGTTGTCTCTGCGGAGGGCGCGGCCCGCGCAAACTCTGTTGTCTTTGCAGGGGCAGCACACACTCCCCCCGCGCCCCGCGCTCACCT
>VZRR01009528.1:708909-746273 GCA_013398015.1 Oreocharis arfaki
GGCCGGCGCGAGGGGCGGGGCCGGCGAGCGCCCTGAGGGGCGTAGCGCACAGCAGCGACAGCTTCGGGGCTGCTCAAAGCTTGTCTGTTCAAGATGAATTAAAACCTTAGGAAAAGCCCCCTCTCCTCCTAGAGCAGCTCTTCGGAGTCAGTAAGTTCATGGGATTTCTCTTCTGTACCAGAGCCGGTTAAATCTCTCGTAAGGTAATCACTGTAGTGAAGGCAAAATGCTGTTTCTCCCGTAAAAGATTGTAAATTTTTTATTTGCCTTAGACAGCTCCTGTTCAAGAGGAAATTAAATGAACTTCAAAATAAAACTCAAGAATGCAGTTATATTTGTAATTCACTTTAATGATAGAAACCTCATTTAGCTACTAGTATTAACCACAACAATACAGTGACACAACAGCATTTAATAAAATGCATAAGCTAAATCATGCACTGCAGTACTCTATATACAAACACAACAATGCAAATTCCTCTTTATGACTGAAGACATTGATTGGATAAAAAATTTAGTTTAAAAAAAGAACATGCTATTATTTTTAAATGCTGTCACACACAACAATACTGATTTCACAAAAGAAGCTGTGAGAAATTAACAACTTTTGCAAAGTTTTTAAAATAAACATAAACAATAGTTTTCTAAATTATAATGAACAGAGACTTCCAGAAAATATCCCAAGGAATTGAAAGTAGATGCTTTCTTTTATAAAAATTTGCTCTTTTAGTAGAAGCTCAGCACTCTCCAGTATGCCAATACAGATACAACAGTGTGAAGTTTTCAGTTAGGAAACTATGAACACTGGCTTCCAGTGTATTTCAGAGTATAGATTAATTATTAAAAATATTCCAACATTTGGTATTGATTACATATATGAAAAATTTAACATATACAGTCTGTAAGTAAAATGCTTTCTTCTAAAGACTGTGCTTTTTGTTTGAAATTTATTCAGTCCTACTTTAACCCACAATCATGAAAATACTGTAAAATGGACCTGTGTTGTATTATCGCAGAGCTTTATTGCCACTAAATTTGAGCAAATATTTTGTCCTTCAGAATACAAACCATTCAAATGTGGATATAAAAGAACTTTCTTTGCCTTTTTTTTTTTCTGAATTCACAGTTGAATTTTTAAACAGATTAAATCTTGATTAATGCCCCAATTGGCTTCCTAAACTTTAAAACTGTTCCTGCAGTACAATGACTTTTAACAGACTTTCAGGTTTCTATTCACCTTTAAAGAGGAAAACAAGTTTTGAAAGAGCACCAATTGTCCAGACACCAATGAAGGACCATCTGTCACAGGACTTCCTGACATTAATTGAAATATTTTTCCTGCTGAAAATGGCAGAAGTAAGGTTTTGAAATGCTACAGGTTTATTCCTGTATTTGAAATAAAAGCTTACAAATGCTCAGTAACCAATACACCAACAGAGAGAACATTCTCAGCATTTTCCATAGCAAACTTTCCAAACTTTACTCAGACTTGTGGTTCACTTTAAATGAACATGCATGAAGTTCACATTATTTTGACTGGTGTCTTATTATCTGATTAAATATACACAAGTCTTTACCACATTGAGTACAAAAGGTGGAAATAAATGCCCAGAAAATTATGCTTCCCTTTTTTAATGACAGTAACAAGACTTGCTGAACTACTGCCCTGCCATTTTTAAAAAATGCTTTTTTAAAAACCCACAGTTAACAGATTTACTTTATGGAAGGCTTCCTTTTTGCCTTCACCAAAGGGAAAAAGAACAAGACCTATTTATACTTTGATAATGTAAATGTTTGAGTCCTCATTGTGAATAGGAAATTGTCTTACTCCACATCTCATTTCACAACTGTGTGCCCATATCCCACATGGACAGTGGGACTGTCACATGCAGTGCAGGAGCTGCACAGATTCCAGACCCAGGAAAGGACACAATGTGGAAAGGGACATTAGACTGACAACTAAATCAAGCAACCAGCTGTGTTCAGTTTAGGCTGGAAAATAAAGAGAATAGCTTTGGAAAGTGAATATACAATTGAAATGCATTGTGAAAATCCTGAAGAAGTCTTGATGCTTGCTAAGAAATAAACTACCTGGAATGTCCCTACTATTTAATTACCATTGTACCAGAGCTGCTGTTTCACTGAACAGAGCACACAGATTGGTTTCATGTGATCACTATGACAACATGAATATTGATTTATTAAACGGCATCCATTACCTCCTACCAATGTTCTGTGTGCTGCAGTTCAGTGATAAATGACAACTTGGTTTACTTTCAATTTGCCATTGATGAAGACCTAAAACCAAAAAAACCCAGTCTCTTACCAAGCTTTGCAAAAAATACGACTTTACAAATATACCTCAGGAGGCTGGAAGAGAATGAGTATATGAGCAGGGAAGTATTTTCTATGGCTATAGTTATTTATTCATTATATGCTCAATAAACTATCGACTGGCAGATTTCTACAGGTCAAATGAGAAAAGGTAAAGAGAATAATGTAAAAGCCAGAAAATTCATGGAATATATTTGTCAGTTCTGAGCAGAAAATAGTGAATTTGGGCTGGTTTAGAAAAAAGGTACAAAGCTCTGAAATTTGTGAGGATTCACAAAATTAGGAAGCTCTGGATTAGCAAATGAATAAAAAACTTTAGCGCATAGAATGGATGACCAATGGCTCCATATCTGTACATATATACATACACTACACATTTCCTATACACTGTACAGAATATATTTAGACAGAGAGGTATAAACATATACATTCATACACACATACATACAGCTATGTACATATGCATCAGCTGCTCGAGTGAGTTTTAGAACTGAACATGCAGAAATGCACAATGGTGGGAGGCACAAAATGGACATGTACAACTATCAAACCCTTTAAAAAGAAAGAAGACAGGCATGAATTTAACAATAATAAGCCATTTTCAAAGCATTCATGTAACTCAAGAGGATTGAACAGGTTGTGGGAATTATGGAACATTACAACAGTATTACCTGTGATGAACTTAGCATGACTTCACAATAAAAAGCTGAGTAATAAGGTAATTCTGGGCTATGATGTTTTCCAAGTCTAATATATTCAGACTTGGAGCATCTAAACTTTACAAAGAATTTTACTTTAACTTGTAACCCCAGTATAAATAATGTTCTAATTTTTTTTGCACAAATAATTTCCCATATGTTGATAACACTGATTGCAGCTGAAGTACGGCTGTAGCATTATCTAACAGGAAGGGTTAATGGCATCAAACAAGCCTGAACTTAATTCAGGAGTACTTACTGTTAAAATGACTCAGCAACTTTAGAATGAAAAGGTGCAAAAGTAAATGTTTTCATTGTCTCTCCTTTGACATCCCCTCTTGGTAATTTTTCATATAAAGCTGTTTTCTAAACTAATTTTCTGTCATTCAAGATCTACTAGATGCTGGCAATTTGTCCTTCCTCTGCCCCTCACTCTCCTCTCTAGGGTGACCATGGCCTCATTTGGCTGATCCCTCCTGGATGTCTGGAGGTGTTAAGACTGCAGCTGTTGTGTACTGCTGTCACAGCTGGCCCATGCTTATTACCAGAGTCAACTACTGCAAACGCTCTTCTGTTGCTGTATGGTCAGTGCGGCAAACTCTGGGACAGGTGGGCATCTGCCTATGTTTTTCAGCATTTCTGCTCTTCCTCTTATGGATAAGAGTAGGTGAAAAAAACCACCAACCTCCCCTGGTTTTGCACTATTAAGAGTAACTGGAGAGGAAGAGAGTGATCTCAAATAGAAAATCAACATTTTTGTTCTTTTCAGGATGGTATCACCCAGTACATGTGTGTTGGTACACCTGTGTGTCTGACTGACCTGCCAGTTCTACTGCTCACTCCACCTGATTCAAACAGGGCCCTGACTGGTGCTGAGTGCAGGAAGCTGCTTTGGACAGTATCCTCAGCCCATTAATTTCCAGTCCTGTCTTCCTGGTTAAACTGTATTCCTGATAACCTATGCTAGTCATGCTCTTTGGTGTTTTGTTTTTTTTTTTTTTAATTGCCTTTTACTAATTAAGCAGCAGGTAATCAGGGAAGAATCCTAACTACTGTCTGAACTCTAATGGGCAGGAAAATCTACTGACACCTGAAGTATCCTGAATGAAATAATTCAGGAATCTGTGAGTCCTGTGTACTATACACAAAATAAAAAGACCACACAAGTGTTTTACAGTCTCTGCCAAAGGAGAAACAAGAGCCAGGAAACTGATTTCACCTGGAAGCTTCAGCCCTGACTTGGTTTCTCTATTGCAGCCTCAGAATGTGCCCTTTGCCAAAGGGAGCTGTAATGGCAGTGCAGGGCCAGCTGGATTCTCCACACAGACCTGGAGCCAGAGCTCCTCACCAGAGGCATTGCGGCTGCCTGGGGGGCCAAGGGCTTCAGAAGATGGTAAAAGGTGACTTGGTAAATGACACCAAGTAATCAGTAGAGAGCAACCACAGTTTCCTGCCCCAGAGTGCTCTGAAAACTAAGCCTTCTTAATAATCCTACCATTTTAAGGCAGCTAACAGAAAGCCTTGTATGACTTAGAAGGATCTCTCCTTGGAGGTAATTTTTTCCTCTTCTACCAGTTTCATGCCAGAGTAACTCCACAGACACCAAAAGCTAATTTATAAGCAATAGGCAGAGAAAGATTACTTTTGCACATGGTCTTAGTTCTGACTCTTTAGTCCAGTGTAAGTAAAAAAGGGAAGAAGAGTAGTGTTCCTTCCTCCATTTGTCACAAATGCCATTAAAATCATTATGACAAAGCTAGTCCCAAATGCTTTTTACTTACAAGATTCAAATCCAGTTCCTTTGCAAAAGAGTTGGAAAACAAATGAAGCACATGGACAATGGACATTATTGCCTCGTTATCATTCCCTGCATTGCCTCACTATCATGCCCCAGTCTCAGTCAGCACAGAATTCTAACATTTGTCTGAATGAATTATGACTAGTATACACATTTCCTCAGGTTCAGATAAATCTAATCTAATCTAATTCATTACTTTATTTCTGCCAAGTTAAAATATTTTCATTTCAAGAGCAGCAGAAAAAAGACCTCAAAAATTCTGAAGAGAATGAATTTTAGGCACTAAGTAGAGCTTCAGTGAGATGAACTTTTCTTAGAATCACTTTGTGACTGTGATACTTTGACTCCAACTTCTGTGAACACCAAGTTTGGCATTTAAATTTCACCTTTATGAAAACAAGCTATTTCTGTATTTAATACTCAAGAAATAGTTCTTCAATAATTATTACAATAATAAAAAACTCTCCTGTCCCATATTCATAAGGAAAAGTTTGCACTTTCAAAGGAAAAAAAAAACCCAAACTAATTTAACAGTAAAGCTACTAAGATTAGCCTGTTGCCATCTTCCAGTCACTGCAGGAGGGATGGAACAAACCTCAGAAATTCCAAGAACTATGTCAGTGTTGCAGTATTTTCTGCAGAGACGGTGCAAAACTTGCCTGATTCTGCAGCTGTACTATGTGCATCACAGGGTCCTACTGCCACGAGAGGGATCGTGACAGGCTGGAGAAATGGGCCAACAGGAACCTCGTGAAGTTAAAAGATGGGAAGCACAAAGTCCTGTCCCTGGGGAGGAAATAGCCCAGGTACCCATATATGTTCAAATTTCTACAATCCAAAATGTTAGTCTTGGAATCAAAACAGTGTATAGTTAGAAAGAATACTTTTTCTAAGAACTAAGGACTAAGTAGATTGGTTCTGACCTCTGCAAGCCAGCAAATCATGCTAATGATGCTACACAGAGGGACTTTATAGCTTTTAGGTGGTAATATCCAAATCTTAAGGATGGAACTGCTTAATTTCATCTTTAAATACATGCACAAGAAATAAAACCTACCTATGGATTGCATGGTTGTTACACAATTTACACAAATGAATATTTTATCCCTAATAAGCTATTTAATAACTATTTGCAGAGTAAGTAACTACCAGGGTTTGATCAAGGATATCATTACATGGCCTTGTATTTGTGGGGAGTGTAGTTTATTTGTAAACAGAGCTGCATGATATTTATCATTTTGATTTATAAATGTAATGCAAGGCATACATTTTACATTTTATTTCATGTGATCCCTTTGTTCCCAAAAAACTATAATGCTTTTATCTTCTTTCCTGAACTGTTATGATCACAAGTAATTACAAACAAATTTTCACACAGAAAATGGGGCCCTTTTACTTGAAAAATTGGACGTTGAAATGATGTTTGTCAAGAAAAAGCTAGCGGGTGTGTATTGAGATTTAAAACCAAATATTTCAGTGGCTAGTTTTTGTTGTAAGGAATATTTCATTTGCCATTAAAGTGCTTTCGTATCTGCTTAAATGATTTTTATGAAATAGTGAAAGCAAATTAAGCTCCATAATCCTTTTGCCAATAAAAAAATATCACAATAGTTCAATGCATTCTGCTTGTAGAACAATGACACAACCCAATAAAACTTTAAATTTTAACACAAAAGCAGCCACAACTCTTTCCAAGGTAGCTACTGTGTCTGATGTTAATATCACCATTAATTTTTAAGTTGTATACCCTTAACATAGGGATTGTGCAGCAGAAGTGCTGACAAACCCACAGCAGTTACACTACAATCAAATGGTTAGTACTAAAATTTGAAGTCCAGCTGACTTCACATGTAGAGAGCAGACTTTCCATCACATGAACAATATGACAATTTCACTTGCTATAGCAAAAGCTGAGAGAACTAAAAGTGCAATATTACAAATCTCTGCATGTATACTGGACTCTGTAATACCCTTCTGAGAAAAGAAAATTCTGAATGTGCTAAAAATGGTAACCGTAGAAGACTTCAATGCATCCATAAGCTAAAATTAAATAGTCTTTTGTGTCACAGTATGTTCTACAAATGTCCGCCTCCTAACAAGCATGAAGTATACAAGGCCTTTTTGTTACTTTAGAAGCCTCATCTAGAGGTCCTTAAGGTCTTTTGGCTACAATGCAGACTCTTAAAAGTCACAAACACCAACCTAGTTGATGTTTCTAAATAAATATCAGTAACAGAAGAAAAACCAAAGTGCTGAACGTATCATTAGATTTTTGTCATATAAAACTACAAAAGTAAGAATGCCTCTAACACACAAATAATTAAAATAATTAATGCATCTAATGAGCCAGGATCAGGTGAAGGTATTAATTGCTACGACTTAAAAAAAAATTTGATTTTAAAATACTTAACAGCCATAATAATAAATTATACTAAAACGAAACCTATGCTAGCAGCTAATGGCCAATACTCGCAAACATGTTGATGGCTCATCACTGGAGACAATTAAAAAGTGGTTAATTTTGTATCTCCATGGTGTATCAGTCATCGACTGCAATTGTACATGAGTGAGAGTAAATCCTAACTATATTTTGGTTTCAAACTGAGTGACAGGAAAGTTGAGAACACTGCAAAACTGGGAGTGCTCAGTGAGGAAAGGAGGGAGGGAGAAATACAGTGAGAAAGCTTTGTAATAAATTCTTGCTACAGCCAGAGGTTCTACACATTTCAGGTCTTAAATTGTACCTGTAGCTAGGTCATAAGGGTGTTCAGAGTATAGAGAGGAGGAGTAAATTGGGAGCATACAAGGAGCATGCTCAAAAAGCATCACATGGCTCTATTTGAAAATTACTGCTCTTCCAGTTAATGACTGATTTTCCCCAAAGTCAAAAGGCTTCTTCTTAGAATAACCTTTGTCATGATTGTGTTTATCTGAATAGACACTTTGAGGAACCTGAATATTTAACCATTATTGTGACAAACACTTTTTTTCTCTAGTGTGGGGAATTCCTGTAGCACATAATAGTCACTATGACTGCACTGTACTGTGTATTACAACTGCACTAATTTAACAGATATAGTTTCATATAATGTGGATATCTGATTTAAGAATCCACATTAATATTTCATGCATAACATAACAACAAGTGACTTTTTGTAGATTAAATGATTGTCTCCTTTAGCATTCTACATTTTTACAAAAATCACTAGCATTTTTACTAAGCACATACGCATTTTTTTCATTTTTCATACTCATAAGCAGGATGTTGATGATGCAGTTGCTCTGACAAGAAGTGATTACAAAGTGCTAGTATTATACCCTGGCATTTTCTAGACATGAATTCCAAGGATATTTTTAAATATATACATACTGTTCTTTTTACTTTTAAAGTAATTTTATTACCACTCTGATATTATAAAACTCTTTTTAACCACTGATAATTTCTAAATACAAAGCATGTGAAAAGTATGTTCAGTCATCTATGGCCTTTTAAATGAAAGGCATCAAAAATATTCCTTGTGACAGAAAAGGTCCTATAGCAGGTCTTTTAATAGCTGCTTTAAATTTTGTCAACATCAGAAAAAGACAAGGAGAAATCTGTCAGGAAACTGATAACAAGTTGGCATTATCTGCACATACTCCAACACTACTCTTTTAACTTTGTAACTTTACAGTTTTTGTGAAAATTACTTCAATCCCTCAAATTGTGTTGTTCCCACTAGGCAGACGTGCCAGTTATTTGACCATTATATTCTGCTGTTTCCATTTTGAGAATGTAGGGGATTATGCTGTCAATGGGAACATTTCCAATGAGACCCGTGAAAAACAGTTCCTCGGTGATGCTAGAGCTCATCAGCCTAAGTGCTGGAAGGCGAACTAGGATCCGGGCTAGCCTGAAAAAGAAGTTCAGTGGATTATAAATACATATAAGACTCATTTAAGATATTTTATGGCTAACGAGCTGGATCTGCCTTTATTATTACCATAATTCATGAATAGGAGTAAAGAGGCAATTAAAGCTAATTGGCTACCACAAAAAGAATTGTTACTGTTCTATCCTGCATGCGAAATGAAAAGCCAAGCAGCTTTCCAATGAAAGAGACATACTAATGCCCGTTGTAGACAGACCATGTATGTACAAACACACAATTCTCTTGGCCTGCTTTTGAAATTCCCTCTGGATGAACATAGCTGCAACTAATAATATTTATACTGATTAGTGCAAACATTTGCACAATTTTAAGAGTACAATGCTTAATTAAAATTTCAGCCATAAACAGCATAGTCCTCAGTTGCCTAGCAACTTCATGCCAAATGAGATAGCAGGAAGGGGGTTGGATGTATATGAACAGAAAAAAAGAGAATCTAATGAGACATGGAATTTGGGGGAGTGTATTGTTAAGCATAAATATTACCAAATGCTCTGGTGTTTTATTTACCAGGATGTTAACACATATCCAATATAATGAAGTGACTGTATTGAAATGCTGGACTTCCCATGCATATGAAATTTAGGACAGTGATGAAAGCATTTTGCTGTCATTCATATGGCAGATGTGCATCACAAATGCCAAACCAAATACATTTTCTGAACCAGAACCATGTAATAGCAAACCTCAGGTAGCACTGACCACAGGTGCTCTGGAAAATGCTTGAATATTTATGGAGAAAATATCTAAGGTCCATTCTGCTAATATACCTCATCTTGTAAACTTTAGAGCCAAAAGATTAAAGGCGTGCTGTTGTTTTTGTGAAAATTGTAATACTTGTCTCCTGTTTCAATTTGTACCAGCACTCAGTCACTCAGAAATAATCAGATTTGTTCTCTAAACTTGTCTGTGGGTGAACATGGAGATACAGACACTATTAGTTAAAATATAGGACACTGCCTGGGGAATGTAACTCTGATTTTCTTCCCTGAGACACTATTATGAGAAATATGTATATGGAACAAATCTTATATTTAGTTTATGGTAGATACTCAGGTCTCACGAATCAAACCAGAAGGACTCAATTGTACACGGAAGAATGTGGTATTTGAGGATATTTGAGGCAGAGAATCCTATTTTCACTGTACCACAGGTGTTAACTCTGTAAGATCAATGCAGAAAACGGAGATGGGAGAAGCTCTCCTTTTCAGACAGCTTTTTTTTAAATTTTGTTTTTAGTTACCCCACCCTCAGACGGTGCTTAGGTGTATGGGATTGCTTCTTTACATGAGGATACCTTTCACAGTAATAAAGAACATGCTCTAGTCTATCTTGCTAGACAGAGGTGAGAATTTCCCTGATAGTGCAGAGAATCATTGTGTTGATGAATTTTGAGTTTTGATGAAGACTGTTAGAAAATACGGTAATTGTTTCTAGCACGTAACAAACAGAATAGTTGAGAAGTGAAAAAAACAAGCTAGATAATTTCAGAGAAGTCCTTGGACATTAAAAAAAGAAAAAAAAAAGCCAAAGGAGAAAATAAGTAGGATGTGGGAATTTCTTATAAACAGAAGTTTGAGAGATGGTTACTGTTTCCTGTTACATGTAATCCTGTATTTTCCAAGGGCTATAACTGACAGTTTTAACATTTTTCTGCATATGTAACTTGAAAAACATTTCAAGGATGATAACCATAGTTTAGCTGTCAAAGAGGCTTTAAAATAATAATTTGAGAAAAACAGCAGTGTGAATTAGAGTCAGTTGAAGCAGTTATTCCCCAAACTTATAAAAAGTAAGTCTGTTTACTTTTCTAAATATGACTATGAGAGTCTCAAAAAAACCCCTCAAAAACCAAGAAATACTAATAAATTTAATTTACATGGAGGAAGCTAGACAGCTATTCTTGTTTCTACGTATCATTAAACAAACTTGCTTGCTTTTATGAATTAGGTTCTAGTTCTTTCTCATCAACAGTCAAAAACACCCCCAAACCCAGATGTCAAAAACATCAACGATGTTATTTTGTACTTCTGTTAGCTACAGCCCACAACATTACTTTGGGTACTACAGACAATAAATACCTATAAGTATCTTCTGGATAGGTTTTTTGTACATAGTCCTGCAATTCCATCTGTGCCTTCTCCTGGAATTTTTCTATTTGGGTTGAACTGGTCAGACCAGGGTGATCTAAAGAAACAAAACATTTCTGTATGTCGATTGTTTCCCTATACATTGTGAAATAAATCTATTTGTAAGACTCTCACATTTAATTTCAATGAAATATTTCTTTGGTATTGTGATGCTAGCTGTATAAAGGAAACCACTCAGGTGAACATTTACTTCCTGGCTTCAGAATCGGCTCGTTCACTTTTCTCTCTATAGTTGTGTGTATCCATAAGAAAGTGGACAAAGATTGAGCCTGTACATACGTACCAGGCAATGACACTGAGTTTGTTCTTAACTTTGCTTGTTTAAATGGAAATGTGTTCGCCTCTGTGATTTGTTCTAACTAGGCTGACTAAGCGGTATCCAGGGTTATTTACTTGATAGATCAATGTCTTAATCTTCCCAAGTCTGTCTCACGTTTTAATTCCAGCTGGCTCAGCTCCTAAGACAGCCACATGATCAGAGCAAAAAAAAGCAAACTCATAAAATATCACCTATCTTACTATGCCAAAATATCTTCAGTGTTGTGTCTGAACTGCTTGTCCCTTGAAATAGGACAAGCTATAGAGCTTGTAGAGCTACCTTGAGTTTGGATAGTTTCTTGCTTTTCCAACTTGAACAAAACCCCTAATAAATCTAACTCCAATGGAACCATCTACAAAAAAAATTCAAAAGAACATTTCAGGACACCAGTATCTTCTGCTTAAGTTTTATTACAAAGAGAAAAATAATATCAACGCAAAAAAAAACCCCCAAGCAAGCACACCAATAACAACATACCCTTTTACTTTGTATTTTGTAAATACAAAGTGGTAAGTACCTTTGAATTAAGATAAATAACATGTATTTCTGAGTAAAACTTTCCCTTTTACTCAGCCTGTCAGCAGTTTTAGATTAACCTTTGCGTGTCCAAGAAACATTTGCCACCTTTGCTGAAAACACTGCCACTTTCAATTTCTTTAATGTCCTTACCTAATCATTTCAGAAAATCTCAAATGTCTTCTTTGAGTAAATTCTCATGTTTCAGGAACCCTTGACTATTCTTTAGCTGTCTGCTATCATTTCTTTTGGTAACAAATGGAAGACAGCCTGTTTACATTGAAATTTTGAGATTTTGTGGAAGTTTCATATAAAATAGGTATTTCTGCTCATATTTCAGCTATACCTCTTATGAATATATTAAAAATACTGAAACTGAAACAAATTTCTTTTTGTCATTCTGAGAATGCATTTCTTCTAATCCTCCTCACCATTTACCCCACTAATATTGCTAGTACACATTCCAGATAATTTATTACTCATAGATTCTCAGCTGAAGGTAACTTGAGAATCTAATCTTCTAAGGTGGATGTACAGGAAACACCTGATATACTGGAATTGTAAATAACATGGATATGTTGCTCTGAAGTTATTTTAAAACACATATTGTGATAATCATTATGAAACAATCATTTAATCTGCAACTTAACAGATGAGTCTTGTCTCAAGATATGAGTCTCATTTAAGAAAGGGTAAAAAATTGACATATTAATGCTTATTATTAAAAAAGATATGGTTACTAAATTCCTTACCAGGGCTAAAAAGGACTATAGCTTTAAGGTATGCATATTCATATCCATCAATATCAAGCTTGGCCATGCTGTTACAGAACTCCTGAAGTTTCCAGATGTGTTCCATGACTTGCTTTATTCTGTCTCCAGAAAGTTTATCTACAAAAAGATATTGCTTACTATTTCATCTGAGCTCAAGCATTTCTAATATATTAACAAATAAAATTTTATAAACCAAGTCAAGTGATATTTTCAAGTCTTCTGCTGTCTTAAAACCACTTAACATGTAGAGATGGTGTGAATAATTGAAATAATTGAATAATTGAATAATAATATGAAAGTGAAGATTTATAACGTTAAGTCAAACCCAGGGCTGGCAAACAGAATGTTAACGCTTCTGTGTAATTTTGCCAGGACAGCATAATCTGCCACACCAAACTTTTTCCAATGATGTACTGTTCTGAGCAGAGACTCTCAAATTATGGTGAATTATTCTACAAATGGCTAGAGTGATTCTAGGAATGAACAGAAGCACAAAGCAAATGCTAACATGCAACCCTAATTTTAAATTTAAACATTACTGAATTAGCTTTTCAAAAGTGAATGCAAGAACAGTGATGACAGTGCTACTTTCTCCTCTATCTGTACTTTTAGGAGTGAACTTTTCATTAGCTATGTTAAATAGTCTTTTTCCCGTCTGATGGGGTAAATTCACTGAAATAAACATATACAGATTCTTCTATCATTTGGAAGATTACACTCCTTATATTGGGTTCATAATCTATCTTAAAATTTCAATTTTAAAAGTATGTTTTATTTATAGATATGTTATGGGTGAGTGGTATTAGCTGCTAATCTAGGAAGGGAGAGATTTCTATTTTGGTAAACAGAAATCCTTGTATTGGACTGTATATCTATAAACTAGTCAAGGAATAAAAACATTAGAGAATACATTAAGACAAATTTTGAATATATAATTACTATTATCAAACTTCAGAAGTGAGTCAGTTCACAAGAGATAAAACCTTTCCTTGAAAAACACATTAGAATAATCTTATTCCAGTCAAAATCTCCAATGCTAATATTTCATATAATTTTGACTTGAATATTTTATTTTTGTCTATACAGCTAATAGTGCATAGGATTGCTTAGACCCCATGTGCCCCAAACTGAATCTTTGACATAGTTTATTACTATTTTATCTATTTTATGAAACTGCAATAAGAAGATTGAATGAATGGAAGAACCATTTTTTGCAGTCTTGAAATAAGAATGAAAGCATAATCTACATTTCTTAAATCATTAATGGTGATACAAATTTTTAGTTACTCAAGATGGATGAAGATAGACATAATGTAATGGTTTTATTGCTGTATTAAGTGGGAAAATATGGCCCAGAAAAATTCAGGAGAAGCAAACTTGAATTTCAGAGTTTCTAAGTAGCCTCATCACTAATATGTTCCTAGATAAAGTTCTGAAATTTTTTCACTTTGTTTTGAATTTTAAAGGTATAATAAACAATATAACATGATAACTTTGTAGAACAGACAAATAACACCAATGATCCTCTTTTCTTGGCTGGTCTCAGCTAATGCAGTACAGGTTATAGAAAAAATTTACTTTACAA
The DNA here is from genome assembly GCA_013398015.1 of Oreocharis arfaki. Classification (NCBI taxonomy): domain Eukaryota; kingdom Metazoa; phylum Chordata; class Aves; order Passeriformes; family Paramythiidae; genus Oreocharis; species Oreocharis arfaki. The sequence continues at coordinate 723,012 of VZRR01009528.1, forward strand.
TTTTGATGCATGAGAACGTAAGTGGAACCAGCTTAAGGCTGTAATAGCCCTACCAATTACGCCTCCCCAAACTCACAGCCTGGAATGGAGGTGGAATAGACAGCTCTGTGTATTCTGAAACAGATATAAAATAAAAGCTTAACTCTGCGTAGAACATCCAGTGTACAGGTTTTCCTACTGATCTTTTCAACTTTTGCCTCTCTGTGCAGGAAGGGAGCAGCACTGTTGTATTTTGGGGCTGTCCAGGGTCTTTTACATGACAAAACAACAAACCAAAACAAAAACCAACCAAAAAACAAAAACCCAAAACCGAACAAGAAAAAACTCTATATTCATTATGAAAGCAATTAAAGCATACTATACATTTAAGAATCAAATTTCCGTCTAGTTTACTTTATCATGATGAAGCTAATAAAGCAGAATACAACTCGATTGTAGAACTATAAAATGTACAAAGCAGATAACTGGAAAAAATATTTAATATCCATCAGCTCTACAAAAATACATCTCTTTTACTCTCCTCAGTAAAAACCTATTTTCTAATTTTTGCATGTGCACAACAATGACACCACAAAAAATTCTAAAATAATTGGTACCAAATAGTATTCTATAACTGCTTTTAACGCACATTTAAATTTAAGGTAGTTTTCACGTAATATGCTGTATTTGCAGAGTTTAAAGCTGCTGGTATTTTTTTCTTCCTCCTTTTAAAAATGAATAATATTTTCATGCTAATCAATCCTATTGATTGGAAGGATCCTTAAAGAATAAAAAAAAAAGCAAATATAACATATTTTAATCCATTCTAGATATAATCATCCTTATCAACAGACCAACACTGAATGAAAAAATAAAATTACATACATCTTGTTAAGAATGTCAAGAAAATAGGTTGCCTAATGTTTCAAGGGCACTTCAGAATACATTAATCATTACTGTATTACAGTAGTATCCAAAACCATTATACTTGCAAGATGATGCTTGTTGTGATAATTGGCAAGTGCTTTTACACTGCCAAGAGGAGAAGTAAAGTTCTGGAAGGAAAAAGTCTGGTGTGGTTTGGAAGAGGACATCATTATTCTAAGAGAAAAAACCACATCTGGACAGGAAGAAAGCTCTCTTGAGCACATCCAAGGAGTATTTTAGGATGTACTGTCTTTCTCTATAATAGTCAGGCATACAAGACCCCATTTCCTCTATGGACACTTCTATCCTACAGATATCTCTGTGAGATCAGTGCAACAAAATTGTAGATCACCAGGGGGAACATAATTGTGCAAGAGAAAGCTTCACCTTCGCCTGGATCCTGGTGAACAATTCTGCCACCGATGGGGAAACACCTCATGAGCAATGTTATACAAACATCCCTGTATTGTTAGGACTGACAGTATACCTTCTTGTACGCTGTTCTGGAGATGGTTGACAATAGCTCCCAGGATAGTAGACAGACTCATCACCTGTGCACACTGTGCCAGGCCTAAGGTGAACAGCTCATTCCAGCAGGCACGCACAAGGCTTGTATTACAGTCTTGCCTATAAACAGCAGAAAATCAAATGCTAGGTAGTTTGCATAACAGGTTGGTATTACCCTATGTATAATTATGTTATTTATAACAATTAATAATAAGGATTAATCCTTATTAATTGCAAAACATTTTAGTAAAATGCATATATTAGCATATTACAAGTATTTCAAGAAGCAAAAAGAAATTATAGACAGACTATGGGAAACCATTTTGGGTTATCTGCAAAATGGTGTTCATCAGTTCTTTAGTAAGATATCAAAAGCAAGTATTTAACTTCTACAAATTAATGCCTGCTTTTGATTCGGCTTTAGTTACTGTAACCACAGTAACATCAGATACTGTAGTTATCCTCTCCTCTGACATCTTCTGCTTTATTCTTCAAAACAGGGAATATTGCATAGTCTTCACACATTTTAAATAATTAATTAAAAATTAAACAATATCATAACTAAAAAGTTCAAAATAGCCGGGAAGTGTTCAGATCAGTGCTTAAATTCTTTCAAAAGCAAACCATTCAAAAAGAGTATGTCCATTTACCCAAGAGCTTGAAATGCAGGTATGGACCTAGCCCAGTGCATAGAGAGGAAAAGGAGTCTTGATGCTGACTCACAGATGTAGTGTACATTAAGGTACTCTGGCATCGGACTGGGCATTGTCAGCTGCAAAAAATAAAAGTACAGTACAATACATATAGTTCAGACAAACCAGTTTTTATCATCGATGACATAACTGGCAAAAACATTCAAACTACTCTCACAGTCCACTACAATCAACAGTGTGACAAGAAGCTGCCAAAGGAAAACTGTACTAAGTAACTCATTAATACTGGCATGGAATGCAAATTGGGAATACGAGACAAGAAATTATGGAGGAGCTCATACATCTTAAGCATTAGTTTGTTTAATAAGACATTTAAAGAAGCACATACCTTAAATGTGACATGTGTATCCGTAAGTAGGGGTCCTTCCACTTCAATAATTGGTGTTGACTGATCTCTACTGATTACATGAATATTCCCTCCTCCTGTAGGATCCATCCCATCTGCCAAGTTATGAGCTGTTGTACCATCTGTGGTATTAAGTGCTTTAGCCAAAGTATCAAACGCCCTAAAAATAATAAACAAGTAAACAACGGAAGAGTGCTTCCTTAGACCTTAAAAAATTCATATTGCTCAAATTAAATGCTATGAAACATACACAACAACTGTTTAGGCTGACACGACATCAGACTTTTCATTAGAATTTGGTCCCTCTGTACTCTCTGGGTTAAGGAATAGATGTGCCTACATATTGCTGGTAAAAATCTCTCCTGTAAGGGAAGGATTTATTACTGTAAATCCTGCTCTGATAGTTTTATGCTAGTATTTGTACTAGTAAAGGGGTCTTTTGCTGTGCTGGCTTTGGCTGGGATAGAGTTAATTCTCCCTGCAGTGAGGAAGATGGGGGAGCACAAGAAGTAGGGAGGTGACACATCCAGGACAGCTGACCCTAACTGATCCAAGGGATATTCCATACTCTGTGATGTCACGCTCAGTATATAAAGAAGGGGGAAGAAAGAGGAAGTGGGGGGATGTTTAAAGTGATGGCATTCATCTTTGGAAGTAACTGTTACACATGCTGGAGCCCTGCTGTCCTGGAGGTGGCTGAACACCTGACTTCCCATGGAAAGTAGTGAATGAATTCCTTTACTTTGCTTGTGTGTGTGGCTTTTGCTTCACCTATTAAACTGTCTTTATCTCCACCCATGAGTTTTCTCACTTTGACCCTTCTGATTCTATCCCCAGTCCCACTGGTGGGGGAGTGAGGGAGCAGCTGTGTGAGGCTTAGTCGCTGGGCTTAAACCACAACAGTCCTCTTGCACTTGCCATTCACTATTCCCCCCTTCTCACAGATTAGGTGAGGATTACCAGAGACCAGATGTACTCTGTCCTTGTCCTCATCCTTGATCTCTAATTTTTTGGAACAGTGAGAACAGTGTGGTTTTCTTCTAGATAATATGCCTGAATTTCCTTTTCCTTAAGATGAAATATGGCCAGGCACTCCTGACCTCCCAGTACAAAGCCTTAAAAGCCTTATGACAGTAACACAAGAGAGAATGGTTCCTGGTCTCCTTTATACTCAAGCTGTTGCTGGATCATTGCCCAAATAAATCAGTGTAAATTCTCTTAGGATAACAGAACTTAGATGTAAAGAAGAATTCTGTGTTCCAATTTCATACCAGTGGGACAGTATTATGGTATAGTGCTGCTTTGCCACTTTTTTTGTCAAGATGTTTTTTTGGTGGAGGTTTTTTTGTAAATTTTTTTCTGCTTTAAAGAAAGAGTATGAGGTTGACGTAAATTGACATTGCAGTGTCAAGTATTTTAAAATATTAATTCACTTCACTTTAAGAGTTTAAATGAAAGACTTAAGAGTCTTAATTAATGTCCCTTTTCCAGCCAGGACAGGGTTATTTTTTTGCAGTAGCCAGGAGGGGGCATGGCTGAGGTCCAGAGGTTATTCTATACCACCAACCACATGGGGAGGGGAGGGGCAGGAAAGGGACTCTCTCTCTCCCTTTCTCTCTTCAGAGAAGAAGAGGTTTCTTCCACTTGGTGTAGTGGGCAGAAGGGTCTGGTATTTGTTTATTGCTGGGGGCTTTTCCATGTAAATCGTTTCTTTGTCTTATACCTCTTGTTACTAATATTGTTGCTATTACTGTTTCATTTTGCTGTTACTGTTTGTTTGCTAGTCCCATTGCTGTTTCTAGTAAACTGTTCTTACTTCAACCCATAATCTTTGTCTTTTGTGTCTCCAACTGCAGACAGAGGAGGGAGCAAGTGGCAGCATAGTTTAAGTGGGAACATTAAATTGCATAATACCATTCCTAAACCACAACAGTTAAGCTCCTTCTTCTCTTTCTTTTTAAGAAACAGTGGACAGTTTTGAGTCCCAAGTATTTTATCTTATTAACCTATACTGCTAAATTCAACCTACCTGGCTCCTTCCCACAAAAAAAAAAATCCAACAAAAAAACCCCCAACTTTGCAAATCCCATGCTGTGCTGGAAATTTTAATATTCCATGCTTCTTTTTCACATACTTTTCATTAATAAAGAAAAGAAAGACTTCAAACTCTTTCTAAACCTATATTACCAGGAGATTTTATGGCAGAACAATCCCAAAAACAAATCTGCAGTAATACAGACCCTTAAAGAGCAGGGCTAAAGGCACAAGCATTTCACAGGAGAAGCTTACATAAAACACACCTATGAAATAAAATGGCACTGATGTGTTGCTATTCTCAGAGTCTTTCAAGGTCACAGACTAGTCATTTATTATTTTTCTGAGAATCAAATCTGGTCTAGCTTCAGAACACTACATTTGTAACACAGGACACAGTTCTTCACAAGAAGGTAAGAGCCAAAACTGATTTCTAAATAACTGGTTTTGTGTTTCAAAGTAGGGGCAATCTGGCAATCTGTACTGTGTCTGGTGTTACAATGCCAAATTCCTTTAATGTAAGAATGTAAGGATACACCACATAGAACACAAATTGCTAAATAAAGTGTAAATATAAATGCATACCGTGTAATCTCACTGGCAGATTGCTCTTCTTGTTGAACTTCAGAAGTATCTCCATTATTTAGTGACTCACTGAGATTAGCAAGAGATGTCACAACATTTGCTAGTGTTCCTAAGGCACCCTGGCTTGTTTCAGCCTAAAAAGGAAAAACTATATTGGTAAATCAAAATTATAATTAATATAGTATATATAATTTCCCCCCATTTTTAATCTTTTTGTTCTTTTTCCCTTATGCACCTTTTCCTACCTCTTGAATGCATACAGAAAGAACAGTGGCTCTCAATTATCTTTAAATCCTATTCTAATTATCAATCCCAGATGAGACATCATATGGAGAACTACCTGTGGCTGACCTTTTACAGAAACATGCTTGCCAAAAGAAGCCACGATCCTGTTGATCAATTCATTACCTCCATTCATATGGTTCTTCACACTTATCACAACCTTATGTTCTCAAGAACAACAACTATTTGAGACTATGTACAATAGATAATGTAATCTGAACGAATTAATATATATGCTCAGAACTGAAGTGAGAGAGTAATACCTTGGAGTCAGCAGCTAGGAGGACTGTACCATCATCTCTGATCAAAGGCTGCTGAATATTCACAAGCATTCCTGGATCAAGAAGACCGGCTGACCTGTTCAAAAGCATAAGGCATCTGACAGTCAATAGTGTTTTACATTAATCAGACAAATGTGTAACAACCTATGGCAGCATTAAATGAATTGCTAGGTTTCAAATAAACAATTTAGTGAAGCTTACAGTTTATTCATCAGGACTTAAGTCTTTCTGAAACAGTTTCCAAAAAGTAGCTTGAAAGACAGAAAGACTGGAATATCTTTTGATTTCCTGTGCAAAACAATGACAACTTCCCAAACGTGTATCCTCTCATTTGCTTTTTGTTCTGGTTTAGTCTGCTTTAAGGAAAGTTGTTGTCTTCTCATGCTCTCAGAAGTCACCTAGTAGCTCTAGTTTTACATTAGACTTGAGAGGAAGGCATAACTCTGCATTCCAAGCTAGACAATGGACAGCACTGAAAAAAAGTCAAAATACTTTTTACATTCCAAAATATAGTCAGAAACAGTCATGTAATCAAGGCCTGCATAAAATCTCTGCTGCCTTTACTTCTGATCCTTTTTACCAAACATCCTTCCCTTCTGCTGTATCTAATTTATGGAGACAGTGGAAAGTCTTTGCAGTCAGCAAGAAGTTTATTTGCTATTTATGTGATGCTCCAAGGGTCCATAACATGATACCAATGCACACAACACAGGTGCAGGCTGCAGGACATTACAGTATGACGCTAACAGCTATCATTGTGAACAAGCACAGGCAGCAGATTATTACGCATTATGCAAATCTGAATCCTACATAAATAACAGAGTGGTACTTAATGACTATAGTATTGTTTATAGGTCTGTAATAGATCTGTAGCTCAAGGAAATTTCTAAGAAGCAAATGTGTCTGTGAGTACTTCTTTCAAATGAGAACACTGAAAAACAATTCTCCAAGAAACCTGCAGCCCAAACTTCATAACTGCAGTCATTTGTTCAACAAAGAATATGTATATAAAAAATTAAACGCATACACACACCCCCCCCATATGAAGACTGAATAATAAAATCCAATTTTTTAGGTGGTTCTGAACCATTCATAAACTACAGTTTTTAAAATGTCCTATTTAACCTAGACTTTTTTTTTATTCTATTCAGAAAAAAACAAATCTTGCCTTTGTAATGATGTGCATTTCCACACTCACTGCTTATGGAGACATCTGAGAGTGCAGGTAACCATCTTAGAGTATCTTCCATATAGTAAAAGGAATCTGCTGTTTTGCTGTTGTTGAAATCAGGCTCTTGGGATCTGAATCAGCAGTCACTGAGTCTGTTTAACTACTGTCTTTAGGAGAAGGAAGCCCGAGTCTGCTGTTTGCAGATTTGATTTCACAGAAGTGCTAACCCGAATGCATCACAGCGTTAGCCTACATGCTTTCTGCTTGACTATCACTCACTTGCTCTGCCTCTGCTCTGACCTGGCTGGAAAAGAGCCAGCTCTGAACTGAAAACCATACACCTGTACTCCGACATAAAAACTTACGTGAGAAGCAGAACCTACATTAGCCTTGGTAACAGAAACAGATGATGTGTGCATTAGAGTTCTTTTCTGTTCCCTCTGAGAGTAGAGGGGAGAAAGATTATAGGTGCAACTGCACAGTAATATGCACAAATAATGTGAAAGAAGATGCGTGGAACTGAGGTACTCACCGCGTCCCATCTTTATCTGCCACAAATGTTGGAGTTGCTATTAGAGGGCTTCGAAGATCTTTTCTTATATAGATCTTTTCAGTAGAAGCTGCACAGTTGGTTGGTTTTTCACGTTGCACATCAAAAGGCTTTCTTTCACTTTGAACCGCTACATAAAGATAGACACATTCAGATTTGAAAGGAAATAATTCAAACAAAAAATACAAAAAGTAAAATTCCTGCAGTTATGATGGTGTACCAGCTCGGTGCAAAACTGGAAATTTAATACCAGGAGTGAAGAAACGCAGGCTCTGATGTTACTATATCTGTGAGTATGTATATTTTTAACTAAAATATGTATATTTTTAACTAAGAAAGTCACAGATTGATCTTTTGTTTCAAGTTTTGCTGAACTGGAATCAAATATTGCTCCTTTATTTGGCATTTTATAAGATGGATGATTCTACAGTTGTGTTTTCAATTTGTTAGTTTAGTTTTGGTTTTTTTTTTACAGGCACAGCTGTATCTAAATGTTAGGCACATTCCTACTCTGGATGACACAAAACAATACAAACCGAGAAGGAGCCCTGAAAAAAATCAAGAGAGGCAAGTTACCTGAGAGATGCAGGTTAATTCCTTGAGAGGATACTCTCTGCATGACGTACACTTCACTCACATCCATTAACTGCACCCAGTTAGGGAAGAGTATTCCAGAACTAACCCTTTCATAATCTACAATATTTATACTTGAGAATTGAAACAAACTAAGTTCAGTCTCTGAAGTGCCAAACAAGTGTAGCAAATTTTTAAATAAAAATAGTAAGAAGCAGTTATTTTGTAACTTTTAGAGAAAGTGAAAAGTGTATCTTTATAATATTAAAACACTATTATTAAACATATTACAGAAAGTTATCTTCATAACCAGCAAGAGTTACTTAGTTCCTGATTTTATTTTTGCTAATATTGTTCCTCTTAGCAAAATTTAGGGGCTTAAAAGTTCGTATATCAAATTTGTTGGCTTGGTGAACACATAATTATTAATCAGAAGCCTGACTCAAAGCCAGTGTAGTCAGTAAACAGATACCCTAATCATATTGGGATAAGAAAGGTTTACTTTCTGGAACTCCAGCAGTTTTTCTTGTACAAACGTCTTGTCTTATATTCAGCACATTGTGTGCAAAGCACCAGAATCACCACAACAGGTCTAGAGTTTCAGAGTGCAAATATAACAATTATCTCCCTATTTATGGCCTAAAGTTCTGCCTCCCTTGAACTCAATGGCTGGAATTTTCCTGCTTAGATCAGATAACAAAACAACCTTGTAATAGTTTCACAGAGTTCTAAATTGAAGAACAGATTATATAACTGAAAACAAAAATACATTGAAACAAGTGTTTGGCTGCTAGCACTGGCAATGTATGAAATATTGCATACAAACAAGAAAGCATATTTTAAAACATAAGACAGTTTATACAATGCCTCAAAACACTGCTCACAAATAACCTAATTAATGTAAAAATTTTAAAAGAGGGAAAGAAAGACTAACTACTTCCATCACTGTTTGAAAAAGCCGCAAAAATAAACTGGAAGGAAAGCAGATTCTCAAAACAGATATTAGATGCAGATTCATGTCAATCCATGTCAAAATATTTTGTGTTATAAACATACAATGTGTTTGTAACATGCATTCTAAGTGAGGCTGTAACTGGGCTCCTCAAAGACAACAGTACTTGAAGACATGGTTCAAAACAAACCACTACTGCACCTCAGACATAAAATGGTGATGAAAGAAAGGTGCACTAGATGCTGCCAAAAAGTTCTGTTTCCTTCAAGCAACATATACCAAAACAGAGAGAACACACTAAAAAGTGGTAGTCCACATATTTGTTATTCAGTAGGCACGGTATCGCATTAAGTACTGAACACTCACATTCCATTTTCATGCCCATCTCTAGACATTTCTTAAGCCTACAAAACTGGCATCGATTCCGATGGTGTTTATTGATGATACAGTCCTGGTTGCTACGACAACTGTAGGTCAAATTCTTCCTTACACTCCTTTTAAAGAAACCTTTGCATCCCTCACAACTGACAGCACCATAGTGTCGACCTAGGAAACATATATATTGTTATCAGGTGGAAATTACTTATATTTTAGCATAGAAATATTTATTTTAAGCAAGTAAAACACTGTTAGTCACCCTTTAAATTTGTCTTGTATCATACCAACATTTTGGACCATGAAAGCATTACTACAGTCTCACAAGATATTTCTGGTTTACCTATTGTCAGGGGTTTTGGTGAGAGAGTGGAGAGAAGGGAGGAAAGCTAAGCTTATTTCTGAATGTTGATGAAGGTGTAGTTCCCATTCTGCATAAGTACAGATAAAATTCTATTTGCTGTTACAGACTGTAGGATACATTTAGAGAACATACTGGCTAAGAGCTCAAGTAATTTCAGAAAACAAGTAATTTTACAACAAAATTTTAAATGCAATCTTCATTTTAATTTCCTGTCCGTATCAATTCTGGTACTGTTTTAATTACACAAACACTTAAAGAAGTAAAAGAAAGCAAGGAAACGAGACACAAGGGTGTCTTCTCTCTAGCATGAAAGCACAGTACACTCCCTTGACTAATACAGAAATTTTATCTTGAGACTCCTTTTTAGTGCATGGATCTGAAACACTGAGGATTCACGTGATCTCTACTTGCCTTATTTTGTGATAGCAGAAGAACAAAATCTACCAGGAAGTGTTAAGTTTGTTAGAGAACACTAAGAAACATTTTCTTGGAGTAGTAAGACTTTTTTAGGTGACATGTTTATTTCATGGTTGCCCATCACTTTGGGGAACTTGACTACATGCTTCAAGTAGTCTTTTTCCATTACCAGGAGCTATTTAATCATTATTTTATTTTTCAGCCAATTTATCATACACTTCAGTTCAAGGAAAAAAACTTAATATTCTTCCAAGCAGAGTTTAGCTATTTTTTGTGTATAGATCCACAGTATGTTATATTTTTCCATTTAAAAACTCAATTGCTTTTGCCATCAGCATAGCTAAAATCAGTTAAAGCACATGAAAAATCATCGTTTCATCCCGGTCATCCTTTCAAGCAAGTTTCTTCAATACAATTTTGTATGCTTCCTTACCTGATGCTTTATCACCACAGACTACACAATATTCTACTACCTGGGGCCGCTGAACATCAGTTTTTCCTAGCAGACGTTCCACTGAAGCAGAGTCTGTCACTATCTAAAGCAAAATTCCAGAACAAAACAATGTCATTAGCCAGACATGAAGGTAAGGAGCTTTGCCTACAGAACAAGACTGGTGTATCAGCTAAGAAGAGGGGACTGAATTGATGAATGACATGTGAAATAAAATTAAGTAGTATAAATTGCACAGAAAGTGCAATTTAATTTCTTTTATTCTTTTTTTTTTTTCTTACTCTCCACTGACACTTTTGAAACAGTCCTATCAAAACAAATTACAAATAAAACTGCTAGCTTTGTTTTGCACAAATGTTTCCTCACTTGTGCAATCAACAGTATTTTTCCCTTCTTGCAAATACTCTCAAACAGCTGCTATACTTTAGCCAAAGACAGTTTGCTTTCAGATGCTGTTCCCATCTACCTCTTCTCTAGCTACTAGGGATACATGGTTTAGAGGGGATGGCCTAGAGCTGAGATCTATCATAGAAAGAGTTTAGCTTCCAAAGGCATTGGATTCCAAAACTTCTGTTCTGAACATTCCATTTAACCAAGAAAAATTAAAAACCCCACCCCTCTGTAACGTCAGATATCCTATTTAGCATGGAAAAATGAATTTCAGAAGACTGTTAATACAATTTTAAGGAAAATTGTAAAATTTTACATTTACATTTATGTAAAAATGACTCTTCTTCCTTTAAAATATTCTCTATTGTAACAGTAACAAGAGGGACCAGGCACTTTTTCTTTTATTCTTTTTTTTTTTATTCCTGCTAGGAAGAAATCTCAAATTTCACTAGAGGTAGATTATTGTTTACATCATTGGCTTTGCAAAGCTCCTGTTGGTGTAGATTATGCTCAAGACCCACAAAAAACTAGACCAGAGTACAGCTTCTGATCTAAATGGCTTTATTGCAATGTCTTGATACTGAATGTAAAGTACGAACTCATGTAAATTTGCTCAGGTGAGTTGTATCTCTGTATATCTGTGAATCTTGAGCAGATTGAGAAATCCTGGCACTTCTCACAAGCCCTACCTTAAGTACTCACTCATGTCTTTGGAACTGGAATGAGAACACACAACGAGGGATGATGAGTGCAATGGAATACATGAGGAATGTGAAGACTGAAGGATTTATGACTGAAGAATGAAGCCTAAAATTGGTATGTCTGAGCTACGTCATGAGAAAACTACTGCAATTTGTCTTAGAGCGATTTAGACTTAATTTAGAAACAACAAAAAAAATAAAACCAAAATTCCATGGTTTATCTAAATTATTGTATTTACCTGAATTCTGCCCGGCACAATGTTGTCTGTGGTGGTAAAGATAAGCTGTTTGGCATTAGATGTCTCAGGTGCTGCCAAGATCACCTTTCCTGCACCAGTTCCATCTGGACTAGCTAAAATGAACTGTTGCTTTGGAGACACAGCTGAATCCACTGCTGTCACTATTTGAATTTTCTGACCTGTTTGCTGATCTGTCACAATCTGTAAAACATTGAAGAAATTCATGACCACAGTAAATTTTATGTTCTAAAATCTTTCATTCCATCTCAGAATTATATCAGTGAAAAATTACAAAGAAGCTCTGTCCAATTTTTGTTTATAAATGGCACTATGGAGATGTTCTCCAGTTAACATTTACCTATGCATTTTTTCCCTATGCATTTTATGTAAGATGTTGCTCCCTAAAGTTACCAACAAAAGATGGAATCAGGCAGTCTCATTATTTCACACACTGATTCTCAAGATTCTCTTATGATGGAAGGTTTCTGTTTCTGATACAATTGTCTCGTAGCAAGATCTCTATTTTGTCTGGTAGAGTAATCATATCAATATGCACCAGTATTTAATTAAAATTTTGTAAGTCCTATATAATTTGCCACTGCATATATTCTGATACATTAATGACATCTTTTTATTATCTACTGGCAAAAAAAAGCCACTGTGCAGCGTTCCCAAAGGCCAACTTTATGCTAAATAGATTAATCTCCTACTGGCTCCTAAATAAGTGGGAGGAGGAATGCACCTGGAGATGATCTCAGATGTTCTGTTGACAATGTCTGACCCTTTGCTGTCGCCAGGTCTCAGGAGATTTGCTTGTGTAGGCGAGGTTTAACCTCTGTAAATACTCCTCACTGGCTACATCATCACTGTAACTATTATATACAGCCATTTAGTCAGCACAAATAAATGCTGTGGGAGAAAGAATTTTAGTTTTCACTTAAAATGATCTGTTCTCACAAAACTTAAAGGAAGTATTCTATAGTCTTCAGCATGCTTTTGTATAAAGCTAAATGGGAGGAGGAGAAAAAAACAGAAGATGTGATAGTTGGTTAATTAATGGATCTTTACCTGAATGCGTTGTGGTGAAGCTACAGAGGAGTCTGTGGAAATTATCTGGATACGCTGGGAAGGGCTGGTCATCACTGGAGATTCAGATAGCGAAGTCTGAACAGTCGGCACCTGTAAATAACATATAGAATTTTAATTCACTGTTAAGGTATTGAACACTTTTAAAAATACCTATATTTTAAAAAGATCAGATAGCCCTCTAGTATAGAATCTAAGTTTACTGGAAAGGTTACAGCCATTAAACCAACTTGCATTTGCTTTCAATGAATTATCAGAATATTTTCTTTTTCTGGAAATGGAGTGAACCTGATAAAACCAAACCACCACTACCACCACCACTCTGCTCAAACGAACCACTGGGTTATTACTGTATGATCCTTTAGCTTACTGAAATGCAGAAATACTTTTTTCAACTTTCAATTATACACTTGTCTCATTTTTTGCTTCTGTAAAAATTAAATACATCCTATATAAGTAACATAAAATGTTAAGTAGTTCCCCTTTTGATAATTTTTAAGTACTTTTGAATGACTGAGATTAACTTTGGCACTACTTCTGAATACTATTGTTTCTTGTTCTATTCCATATCTTTCTAGAGTACCAAAGCAAATAATGCAATAAATAATGCAAATCTAGTTCTGAATACCTAGAAAAAGCCTCAAAAACACCCCTTGCAAAGCTGTTTTTAGAGCAGAAATGTTAAATGTTGAATTAAACATGCAAGATAACATATATATTGGATATCGGGAAGGAATTGTTTCCTGTGAGGGTGGTGAGGCCTCTGGCACAGGTTGCCCAGAGGAGCTGTGGCTGCCCCTTGATCCCTGGAAGTGCCCAAGGCCGGGTTGGATGGGGCTTAGAGCACCCTGGGATAGTGGAAGGTGTCCCTGCCCATGGCAGGGAGCTGGACTAGATATTCCTGAAGGTCTCATCCAACCCAAACCATTCTATGAACCTGTTATCTGCACTAACATGTCCAACACCAGGATGGTCACAAGTTGCTTTTATCAAATCCTCTTTTTAACAGTCTTAGAATTATATCAAAACTTGTACAGCTCGACAAGGCAGTGTCAATTTTAGTTTGCTTTGAAAAATCTTTGTTCAGTATACAGAGAAGTTCATTTATGACATAAAGAAAGGAAAAACAGTTTGGCCAGCAAGGAACATGGACTACAGTCTCTCTGGGGAAGCACAGGTATTAAAATACACAAGACTTAATGAAGCCATACCATTCTACTCCTCTATTGCCTGTACCGTAAGTAGTCCAACATAGTATGAAAGTATAATCTAAACTGAACATACAATCTCTAATTATCTTTCATACACACATCAAAAAAGTTGCATGTTAGGAGAAATGTAGAAATAGAGGATTCTTCTAATTATTGGACGATTCAAAGCTTTCAGAAAACAATATACCTAGGTGAGAAAAAAAGACTCCCAAAAATCCAGGCTCTTAAGAGGACACATTTAATTGATGACCTTCTTGTCTTCCACACCAAATTATTAACTAAGCTACCCTTTAAAAGGTCTAAATTAGAGCTAGTAGGTCTTTTAAAACTGTTTTACAGTTGTTCAGTTGTAAAATCTTTAGCCTTCCATTGATGCATCTTCAAACCTCACACTACAATGTTGTTCAAGAAGAAGGACAGACAGAAAGACAGCTATAAGGAACCTGCATGGAAATTCTTTAAATATTTTGGAAGTAAACAAACATGTCTTTTTCTGGGTTTGCAAAGTATGTTCAACCTGAACCTCCTGTGGCACAATTTGAGGCCATTTCCTTTTGTCCCCCACTGGGCTCCACCTTCCTGTCAGGGAGTTGTAGAGCTTGAGAAGGTCCCCCCGAGCCCCCTTTTCTCCAGGCCAAACAAACCCAGCTCACTCAGTAACTCCTCAATGACTGACTCTCCAGACCCTTTTCCCACTCCTTTGCTCTTTTCTGGACATGCTCCAGCCCCTCAATGTCTTTCTTGCAGTGAGGGGCCCAGAACTGACCCCAAGATTCCAAGTGTGGCCACACCAGTGGCCAGTACTGAGTGAGAGTCACTACCCTGGTCCTGCTGGCCATGCTGTTCTTGATCCAAGCCAGGATGCCACTGGCCTCCTTGTGTGACCTGTCACACCCAGGTCACATTCAGCCACTGTCGACCAGTACCTGCAGACCCTTTCCCGCTGAGCAGCTTTCCAGTCACCCTGCCCAAAGCCTGGAGTGCTCTGTGGGGTTGTGGTGACCCAACAGCAGGACCCAGCCCATTGCCTTGTTGAACTTCACACTGTTTGCATTGGCCTCAATCCCCTCATATAGGTCATCCATAAAGATATTAAACAGAACTGGGCCCAAAACTGAGCCCTGAGGAACCCCACTAGTGACTTAATACTGGATGTGGCACCATTCCCCACCACTCTCTGGCCCCAGTCACCCAGCCAGTTCTTAACCCAATGAAGACGCACCTGTCCAAGTCACGGGCTGCAGCCTCTCTGGGAGAATGCTGGGAGACAGTATCAAAGACTTTGCTGAAATACAGGTAGGCACATCCACAGCCTTTCCTTCACCCACTAGGTGGGTCAGCTCATCATAAAACGAGATCAGGTTGGTCAGGCAGGACCTCCCTTTCCTAAACCCATGATGGCTGGGCCTCATCCCCTGGTCCTGTGTGTGCCATGTGATCGCACTTGAGATAATTAATTTCGAATTAGCAAACTTGAAAGGAAAATCCATTCCCTGCAGAGCATCTTTAGCCTTAGAAGTTCATTCCACAACAAAACGTTCTTATGATGCTGCAGTGAAAGCTGACAAATGGATGAAAACAGAAGATACTTTTAAGTCCTTCAAAAGTTAAATTTGTTAAAAGTTATAGTATGTGAAGTTTTGAGAAAGTGACCATGTACTTGACAGGTTTTACAACAATAAACCTATAAACAACAATAAACTTATTAACAACAATAAACAACAAATCCAGTGGACTTCCACTACAAAAGCTTCTGCAGCAAATGAATAAAGTAGGTGTCTAAGTAGCATTAGTATTTTCTTCTAATTTCAGTGACTCCTTAGCACAGAAATGTGCTCACTATTGAAATTAGGCAATTTACTTGACAGAAAACACAATCATCTATTGTACATATCTCTAAAAATAGTATCTATACATAATTACCTAAAGGAGTGTATTTACTGTGGGAGTACAGTGTAAATATTAAGCCAACTAACTGTGATCTAGTGTAGAAGAAAGTATTATTTGTATCTAAAATACAATTGCTTGGGCTCTCAAACCAAGTAAGTATCACTAGCAATAATTTCATATGCTGAAGTTTATAGAAATTAATGATTTGCCTTAAGTGACATAGAAGATCTGCACAAAGCTCAAGAAATATAAAAATACAATAAAACACATATGTATCTACCTTTTTCATCATTAAACTAAAAAAAAGTATTTGTCAATTAAGTGCTTTTGAAGGCTGGCAAAATTAGAATTGTTTTTTTCTGTTTAAATTATTAATATTTTTCCCATTTTATAAACATAAATATATATAATTGTATATTTACCTTATTTTTCCTAATTTTTTCAGTTTCTAAATTTTAGTTGAAATCATATTAAACTTCCAGTAGATAGGTATATATATAAAATATATATGTATATACAAAATTGTTAGTTTCAAGCTAAGCTTCTCCAAGCATTTCATTATTTTTATGTCATTAGAAATAAATAAGGTTTCTTCATAGCCATATAGTCAAGTTTATACAGTAACTTACTGATTTGCCCATCATGTACATATGCATCTATGTGTGTGTTTGCATGAGCATATGTACATATATAATAAATATCTGTACTGACTAACCAAATTTTCAATACTTTCTGTAGCTTATTTCCCCCACCACATTGATTATAAAAGCAGTATCTGAGCAATAAATTAAAGGAATAATCCACTGGCCACATAGAGGGGAATTTTTAAAGCTTCTAATCTTTTCTAACTTAAGTAGGAAAACATTTCCTATATTCACTCTAGTAAAAGCCAAAGTAATTGTATTGCTTGAATACACTACGTGTAAACCAATTTCAGAGACAATAATTTCTATTCTTTTTTCTATAATAATAATTAAGGCATAATTAAACAATCACAGACCAAATATTTTCAACTGCACCCATAAAACAACTGAAGAATTTCAATGAACAATATGGTACCAAGTTTTACACCTGCAACTCAAATCAAATCAGAAAGAATTATTTTTCTATAGATATTTTTCCTAATGAGTATCTTTAGCTATGAAATTAATAATAGGCTTTAAAAAATATATATATCCAAATATATTTCTTTCACAGATGTAAGATACATTAAAAAAAGTTTCAATAATTCTCTTTGGAATTAGCTCTCCTGACCACTTGGGTCCTTTGTAGAATGGCAGATAAAACCTGAATTCACCACTAGAAGAACTCTAGTTTAACTGCCCTAATAGGACACCAATGCAAGATCTTGTAAAGCACATAGAAAGGCAACAGTCATGGAAGAAGCTGCACCTGGCATATCTGCAGGCTAAAGAAAATCTCAGACCAGGTCTTACATAACACCCCATGCTTTTATTATACCAGCAGCTATGCCACATCTGGTAAGAGTCTTCAATTCAGAGGCTGACAAACCGCCTAAACCAGATAGCATCTCCTTACTCCCATATGCACTTTCTGTGAGATACCTCTCAGGCTCATGGTATGCCTAAGTCTTTTACCACTAACAGGAACTTGAGAAAAGCTGTATTTGAACCGATAATTGTTTGAGACTTTGCATCAAAGCTCCACCTTGAAAAATCATCAGAAATGAGCAAGTGGCCAATGACAGCAGTAAAATATTAACTATAAAGGGTCTTTTGTCAGACTTCATTAATTCTTAAAACAAAGTAAAAACTTATTCTGTCAGAACAACAGTGTTTCCACTCTCCTTTTCCAGCACACTGTCTTCATCTGGACCAAAATCTGAATTGCTGAACTACTTATGATGTAACATGTCAGGGAAGAGAACATGTCGGAAGTAGGTCAAGAAAATATTTTATAGGACAAAGATATCCAGTATATTTTGAGCTCCATTTCAAAACAGGCTTTCAGAAACGCTCAAGACTTTGACAGTTTCCTATCAGGACACTGATGGAATTGAAAGAAACTGAAAATTCTCCAGCGATTCAGCTGTCATAAACAAGATCCAGGAAGCACAGAGCTCAATAGTCACCTCACGTGATTCTCTCCCTATAACCTCTGACAGGAAAAAGGATGCACCAGGAATAGTTTGTGGCTGTCAGAGAGCTGGCAAAGGACAGTTTTAGCAACTACTAAAAATCATTCCTGGTCACACCAGAGCTGCTGTTGGAAAGATGAAATAGTCCTTATTTCCAGCTCCCTCAACCTCTGCCCCCCCCCNCTGTGTTTAAAAAATTTTAAAATTTTGCATTAAAATCACAGGTACTACACAGGGAATGCGCCTCCACTTCAAAACCAAACACATTTTTCTCAAACAGTATTCAAGTCAAACCTAAGTTGGCGCTGGGACTGAACCTAGGCCACTTGTATATTGCACAGTGACAGTACTAAACAAATACTTGAGAAAAGCAGCATTACTTATTTTTGCCTTAAGGCTTAAGTATTTTTTGTGCTTTTCAAAAGCTGCTCAGGATGAGGAGAAACTGCTGAAATTCCCTCCAAATCCCCTAGCTGCCCTCTGTTCGTCAGTTTCATGAACTATAAGTAATGGCAACTTCAAACACTAAAAATTTAACTCTCATCCAATCTGTTCAGAAACGCACAACTGGAAAAAAATTAAACAAGTAACACTATATAAAGCAGAAGCAAGCAAAAGCATCGAAACAATTTGACACCATTACAAGAACAATTCTTTAAAGTCCTAAAAATAGAATAAGTACAAAAATACATACAATACTGGAGCACACTCAGCAAGTTCTGTGATACATTCAGTTTCGTGAAAAACAAAGCTGATGAACTATTTCTCAAGAAAGAGAAACAATATGTAGCCTACTTGCATGCCAGTCTGATTTGGTGCTTCGCATCACAGTTCTCAATAAACTTATGTACTACATATATGGCAATTATGTTGAAAAAGTGATGCAGATATAGGTAAAGCTGCTAATATTTGCATTAGGTTATCCGGTTCGCAGCTTGTCTCTCACAGTTCATAACCTGAAATTCAGTGCATGATCAATGACCCTCTTCTTCCATTTAATTTTCATCGATAAAAAATATGATACTCTGAAAATCTCTCATTTTTTAAAGCCAGTGCCAAGTTTGATTCTACATTTTCTCTAAGATATGGTGATTACAAATACAGAATTTTAGCACATTTCAAGAAAACTAGTAATGTGTTTACCTGTATTACCCGATGGAAGACACAACTAGCAGGCAACCAGCCAGCCATTCATAACGAAATGATTCAATATCAACATGGTCATAGTATTAATGAATTCCTAATGAGATAATGCTGCTTACATCCATTTTTCCATGAACAAAGTTTTCATGGTGTTATGCAGTGGACAGGCATATAATTTAAGCAGCAGCTGAATACTATAAAGAGATGAAGCCCTCTATTTACCCACCGGCCAGGAAGAAATCACAGAGCTTCATACACTCTTGAGATGGAGCGATCTCTCCAGTGGCAAGATACAACCATCACACTATGTTACCACGGTGCATTTCCTGCACGAGGAATTACAAATGTCACATATTTTATGTGCTTTAGATGTTATTACAGCACCCAAGTTCTACCAAAATAGTATAAAGTCTGTCAGTATTTCTATTACAGGTTTCTCTTTCCAAGTATATTTGGAAGTGTTTTTGAAAAATGCACCTTGCCAAATTCATACCTGGTACAGAAAACTAGCGTGAAAAATCTGTTGTTGGTTTTCACTGTGAAACTTAGGAAGTTTTTTTAAACTATTCCATAGATGTTACTTACAGGACACTCACTAGGCCATTTTCCACACTAAAAAGAAAAAAATTTCTTTTTTAAAAAAGTACTTCTGAGTAGGGAATCTCAAATCCACTTCTAAAAACTGAATTAAACTTGTATTATCTTCTAATATAGAGCTTCTTCTTTTCCGGAAAGTATTTTTTAATATACAGGGGTAATCTTAGCTCAATAGGTGAAAGGAAACTCCAAACTAATCTCTGAAAAGAGGCCTTATCTACAGAAGTCTCTCAGCCCATTTGCCCTTTAGTATTTATTAAATCCCTTATGTAACTATACAAAAAAATCACAGTAAATTTGGAGGATATTAAACCAAGTAATTTTAATCAGACAAAAGATCTAGTTTATTTTTTGACTGAAGTTTGCATAGTGAAGGAGATAAATTATTTTCTATGGCCATGAACACTTGCAGTTTGTGTTTATGCGTTGATTTAAACTTTTCAGCTGTTGAGCATCCAAGCTTCAGTGAATATGTATCAAGACATCATTTAATATCACTTGAAGTAGGTTTTGTGGTTTTTTTTCTTTTAAGTGTGGGCACAAAATATAAAACCTGATTTAAATTAACCACCTTACCGTAAATTCAATACAGCACATAAGTAAAACAGGTAACTTCAAACACTGTGATGGATCTAGATTACAATTCAAATTAGGAGCAGAAGCTTTCCATGTCCAAAATGGTTAATCTAATGACCAAATGACAAGAAATTTTGTTGTATTAATATTTTAAACGATTCATAATACAGCCAAGTTTCTCTATAACTCATGCTGAACTTCCTACTTGCATTCCTAATATGGGGGCTACCAGAACAAAGTAGGGTGAACAAAACACGTCCCAGTTGCACTTTGGTTTCATGCTTGTCCCCAAATTCTGTTCAGTTCATGCTTAATTGTAAACAGCAGAGGCTCCCTAACATGTTTTTAATTTCAAAATCTCATATACCAACTGTTGTGATATCATCTGTCACTCACCTCAGCCACCTGCTGAGTCTCCACTACCTGCTGAGCCAGCACCTCCATATTGGTTGCCATGGTGAAACAAGACCATTAGAGAACCTGTTCGGAAAGATGCCAGCAACTTCCATCAGGCACAAAAGTTTGGGTATTTTCTTATTATTAAAGAAAGCTCTGCTATGACTTTTTGAAAATTTACAATTCTGCTTGATATATCTGGCAAATAAGAGAAGATGCCATTGATGAGTGTGTGTGCACACATATATACACACACA
The DNA here is from genome assembly GCA_013398015.1 of Oreocharis arfaki. Classification (NCBI taxonomy): domain Eukaryota; kingdom Metazoa; phylum Chordata; class Aves; order Passeriformes; family Paramythiidae; genus Oreocharis; species Oreocharis arfaki. The sequence goes on from VZRR01009528.1 coordinate 744,103, forward strand.
TATGTACATATATGGGACATGCATACTGGAACCATGCTGTTCAAACTGCTGAGATACAGTTCTTCTTTTACTTTATTAAGCCTCTAATATACTATTTCCACTCTATTATTTAAGCTGCAAAGAAGATATGTTAATTTCGTAAATGAGAAAGGACTAATTTCAAAGTCAAGAACTAATGCAGTTTGTGGAATTCATAGCTCTCAAAAGCGCTCTCCTCAGCTCAGGCAGGAGAAACCTTAAACTGCTTCTACACCACATGCTGAACCAGGGAGCAGCAAGCTAAGAATGCTGTTTTGCACAAAATTTTATCGAGTCATTCTGTCAAACCGCCATGTTCATCCATATTCTTAAGAGTAATCTTACACAAGAAGGGAAATAAACAGTCACATCTAACATGTATCTTCCATTATTTAAACTATTTCTTTATTATAATGTGATACTATTATCACAATGAGAAGAAAATACTGCAGAATCATTTTATCCTATTCTGAGTGACTCCACCTTCAACTTTAGGGGTTAAAAAACCCCCAAAAGACAAAGTAATCAAAGACAAAGACACATGAAAAAAACACTACCAATATATTTTTAATTATCATTATTAGGGGTGTGTTTCTTCCAAGGTAAATTTAATTAAGATTTCCAATTAATGCATTCAGTTTTTAATTGTGATTTGCTAATTACAGGGCCAGACTTCAGATTCTGATCCAGGTGCAAGTAATGAAAAGGCATTCCTGAATGCTGGCCCATTTAATATTTCATTGGAAACCTCTGCTTCTAATTGCAAAGCAATCATTTAATATAAAATTTAAAAATACAGCAAACAATAGCAACATCCGTAACAGAAAAATGTATGCATGTCTCTAGCACCAACACGTCCCCCATTCAAATGTAACTTCTACAAATTTAACGTTGTTAAATATGTCAGAATTCATTAGGTTAAAAGGATTCACTTACATTGTGACCAATGTGAAAATAATTTTGTATATGTCAAGTAAACAATGCATAATCAAAGTTGAGACATCCTCATGGAAATTTTATTTATGCTAGTTTCTCCTACAGCTTGTCATTATTTTATTCAAGTGTTGCACTTGCACATTAAGTCTATGAACCATTTCCACCAAACACAGCTTATAGATGGTTTCTCAGTTGTTCAGTGATTCCTTTTCAGTGTTTTCTCTTATTTCATTTTTATATTCAGCAAGAAGCACAAGAAGCATAACCAGATGCCCATAACATGCTGTCTTCTCAGTGCTTTATGATGACAGAAGCCCTGCAGACGAGATATTATGTTCATAACGGTATTTTTCCAAGACACAAAGAAGTGTTGGATGTAGAATGATTCTGACAGACTTGCTGTTGTTAGTGTTATCCATCAAGGCTTTTTGTACTTTCGACCTTCAAACAAGAGCCTTAAGATGAGGCTATCTGATCAAATCCAGCTGAATCACAGAGACCATGCACAGCCATGGCAAGCTTCTTAATGGTGTCAACACTCAGAAGGCAAAAACAGCTTCCTAGCAAAAGCCCCAAGCAGTTTGTAAGGCAACAACAACAAAAGCCCCCAAACCAACAGAAGAGGTGAAACTTAAAAACTGCAAAGAGGCACCTGCAGCAGCAGGACATTATTTTTAAGGTAACACGGTGGCAACCAGCTCAGTATATGCTGTCCAGAACAGTGTAAAATCATTAATCTTTCCCTAAGCTGCAGTGAAACCTCAGAAGCAAGTCATAAATTCCACTTGAGAGGTTCTAAGGCTATGGCCCTACTGACAAGACATGGCAAAAGGCCGAATTCAAACTTATTGAAATTTGTTCCTTTGTCTTGATGAAACGAGGTTCTTTACCCTGTGAGCTCGACTCGGCTACACCGAGTGGCCTCCAGAAGGCTGCCATCGGCGGGACAGGCGGTCCGGCCCTGCTGGCAGTCTCTGGTACATTGTCCCGGCAGCGGGAGCTCGGCCGACACCCGGACACCACCGAACGAGCAGGAACACGACGGACGGCGCCAACAGCGCCTCCGACCCCCGGCGCCGGGCCTGCCGGGCCTGCCGCGCCCCCATTGGCTGCGCCGCGCACGCCGCCCGCCCCCATTGGCTGCACCACGCCCCGCCCGCTGCTGAAGAGCCTTCGGCAGCTCCCGCCCCGCGCACGGCAGAGCCACGCCCCCCACC
>VZRR01009528.1:746407-849865 GCA_013398015.1 Oreocharis arfaki
CAAAGGTAAAAGGGTCGGGTTCAAGCCGCCGCCTCCGCCCGCTAAGACTCCATCTTCTGTCTCTCTGTGTATCCCGCGCTCGTCATCGCCGCGACCATCGCCCTACACCCCCTGGACAGCAGACTTTGCTCACCGCGACCGGACCGGCTCCCACCTCAGCCGGCCCACACTGCAGCCAGCGGCTCCGGCACGGGACTACCCCGCCGATCGACCCAGCACACCACAATGGTCGTTTCCTCTCCTCTCCTCTCCTTTCCTCTCCTCTCCTCTCCCTCCAGGAGCCGTAGATCAGGCCAGACCACGGCCAGTGCTCGCTTACCAGCCAGATACCGTAGCCGAGCAATCCCCCTCCCCTAAACCCACCGTCACCCCACCCCTCCCCTCGCGGGGGTGTCCAGAGTAGGGCCCGCTGCCGCCTCCCCGCTCCCCCTCCCTCGTCCTGGCCCCCACGAAACAAACCCACCGGGCCGCTTCAATTTTAAAAAGCGTTTTTTACCTCAGGAATGGACGCCAAAGGTGCAGTGGCGGTGACCCGACCGGGCCCGGGCAGGTCGGTGCCCAGCAGCGGCCCTCCCTCCCCCCGCGGGGGCGGCAAGGGGCTGTGGGGCCCGCGGAGGGGAGGGGACCGGGGCTGTGTTGGGGTCGGGGGTGTTTTGTTGTGTGTGCCGTGCCCTGTGACAGGTCAGAGTTCGTGACCCCACCGCCGCCGCCCGGGAGCGCGTCCCCGCTTCCTCTTCCAGCGCCCGCCCGGCCGCGGCCCCTCCATCCCCCGCGGGGCGGGGCCGGCGGCGGGGAGGGGCTACCGGGCTACCTGGGCCTCCCGAGCCCTGCACCGCTCCGGCCGGGCCGGGGAAGTGCCGGGAGGAACCCGGCCTCTGGGACAGCGAGGGGAAGGTACGTTCGCCGCCTTTGTCCCTTTCGCTCGGGAGGCTCCTCAGGAGCCGGAATCCCGAGGCAATGGGTTGGTGGTGGCGGCTGTTCAGTGCGTCGGTGGTGCTGATGTTCCAGGTGTACCTTGGTTCTCGCTGAAGATGCAGTGAAAGGTGAGCTCACAGTCGAGCAGGCTCTCACAAACGCCACCGCCAGACTGTCGAGTTTTTATTTTATTTTGTAAAGTCAATGTCTGTGATTAGGGCTCTTACGGCAAAACTGGCTATGAGGCACGTTGTGCCTCCAAATACACAATGGTAGGCACAACACAAGTTTGGGTGCAGCTGAGAGGTGGTTTAATAGTTTGCCACCTTTCAGTGTTTGTCTTCTCACAGGCTATCAGATGTTCACCCCGTGTCATAACTGTAGCTATTTCCTAACCTACCCTTATCAAAATGTTCTTAATACTTCTAATAAGTTTCCCTTGAGTCTAATAATTTTGACAGAAGCTAATTTAAGGAGTAGTTAGATGAATAGTAAGACTAGAAGAGGTTATAACTCCTGAAAGAAAAGGTATGGAAGAGATAGCAGTTGAATACAACAATCACATAAACAAAGTTCGCTGTTGACTGAATAGTTACACAGGTAGTACACTGATTTATTTTTGTTAGATTTTTTTGGAGGGTTGTTTGTTGTTTTTTCTTAGAACTGACTCTTTGGGGTAAGGGTATGAGAAATGAACTAGACCTACAAGTTACAGCCTTACTTTCACAGAACAGGAATTAGTAAATCATGTGATGTACAGATGTGTTTGCAATTCATAAATAAAGGAAAATGTTTCAAAAATGTCTTGGGTGTTCACTACTGTAACGTTAAATACATGAAGAATGTTCAAATTCTCAAAATATGGACATGTACATACCTTTAGAAGCAGATTTTTAAAAACTTCATAAAATACGCTATAAAAGAGACTGAATGAAAGGAAAAATGGAAAATGCTAAAGCCAAATATGAATGGCTGCTTTCCCCTCTCAATGTTTCCTGATGGGCAAGTGGAGGAAAGGTTTAGAAGGCAGGAGGGTTTGTCTCCTCCTTCTTGCTTGTTTCTCCCACCAAGAGAAGGCTTTGCAGCAGTTTTACTCTGAGCTCTGGTGGAGAGCAATCATGCTTGCTCTACAGCTCCACCATGCACACTAAGGTTGAGGAAAACCACATTCATATTGTGACAAATTTCAGTGTGGTTTTTGCAGTAATTTCAATGAAATGTAGAACTACAGTGTATGCCCTGAACTTATTTAATAGGCAAGATTGTAGTAGATAATGATCAAATTTGCTAAATTTATATACAGAGATGTATAAAGGAGCATTAGGAAAAAGTGCTTTTTGCCCTTAGCTGTGACTGGAGAGAAATTAATAGAAAATGCTGGAGGTGAAAAAGAGCAAAGAGAACTGAGATTACTCTACAAGTAAACGTTAATAACTAGACTGGCAGCAAAGAAAATAATTACATCTATCTACCACACTGTGGTGAGCTGACCATGGATTGCAGCCAGATAATAACCCAGTCACTCACTTTCCCCTCTTCCTCTATAGCAGGCTGGGGAGAAAATGACATGAAAAAGCTCGTCGGTCAAGATAAGGACAGAGAGATCACTTAACAATTACTGTCATGGGCAAAACAGACTTGGGGAAAATGTATCTAACTGCCAGTTGTATGCATTGTGTATGGTGAGAAAGCCAAAAATTAGAATACCACCTTCTCTAACCACCGCTTTCTGCCAAGTGTAGTTTTCACTCCCTCTCCCATCCAGCCCTCGGGGGATGGGGGGTTCCAAACGGCGCACATCAGCTCCTGCTTGCCCTTCTGCTCCTCACGCCTGAGCTCTGTTCAGAGGGCTCCTCGCCTCCTCCCGCAGTTCCTGCGGAGAGCGCGAGTTGCACCGAGGGCTCCTTTCCTCTCCTCGTGGAGCGCGGGCTGCTCTCCTCAGGGCTCCTTGCCTCTCCTCGTGGAGCGCGAGCTGCTCTCCTCAGGGCTCCTTGCCTCTCCTCGTGGAGCGCGAGCTGCTCTCCTCAGGGCTCCTTGCCTCTCCTCGTGGAGCGCGAGCTGCTCTCCTCAGGGCTCCTTGCCTCTCCTCGTGGAGCGCGAGCTGCTCTCCTCAGGGCTCCTTGCCTCTCCTCGTGGAGCGCGGGCTGCTCTCCTCAGGGCTCCTTTCCTCACCTCATGGAGCGCGGGCTGGCCCGAGGGCGCTTCTCCTCGGGCCGCAGTTCCTGCCCGGAAAGATTAAACTGTTCCCACCCTTAGCTGAGAAAGGAATTTGGTGGTGGTCAGTTTCAAACGCACCTGCTGGTAACAAGGACGTTTTAGCTCCTCCCATTAAGTGGGATAGGTGCCTCAGAAGAAAAGATGTGCTACGAAGCTGCCATGCAAGAAGAGAAGGGAAGAGACCCTGTGGAAATTATTCCCTGCCCAGGAGAACAGACCGAATTCCCTGCAGAACAGAGGTGAGATGTGCATACTTGCAGGGAGGGAAGGAGGCCCTATGTGTGGAAGGAGACAACCTCTGCAATGAACGTGTGGGCTTCAAGAGGCCAAAGCTCTGTCTCTTGCCATGGTGGTGGCAGTAAAAGTACATAATGGACCAAGAGGGAGTCAAAACTCAGGGCATGCCAAATAGTATAAAATACAAATATGATTTGAGGTTATTTATGTGTTTCGAATGTTTGGGATAGATGGTATTGTAGACCTCGGTTTGTTTGGGGTTTTTTTAAGTTTCATTTCAGTCGCTTCAGTTGCTTTCAGTTCTGGGAACTTTCAAGGTAAATTTTCAGAGCAGAGCCAATACCTAGTATGGAAGAAATCAACAATTACAAGTGACTGACAAGGTTTTAACAGAACTGTTTGGTCTTGTTAATGACGCATTCAATTTAAATCTCTAAGTGTTAGTAGATGATTTTCAAAGTATGAGTCCTCATGCCTTTCACTTGGGTTTGTACATGGCTGGACAGTGCTGAGCGAAGCTGGTGACCTCCATCAGGTGAGGGGTTTGCCTTCATTTCTCCATGTTTGTCTCTTAGTAAGAGTTTGCTGCCTGCTGTAGGTTTTGTAAACTGCAGAAAAATATCACCACATAAAATCTTTAGGTTGGGAAAGACCTCCAAGATGATCAAGTTCTACCTTTGACCTCATACCACAATGGGGTGGAGTGTAGAAACTTTCTTGTCAAGACTTGATCAAAAGTGGTCACAGTGTTACCCAGGATGAAGAATTACACTGCTTTTAATACACAGAAGTTTGTATGTTATGTTCCTAAGTAACTTGTGGTGTTAGACTAGTGTTTTTTCCCTTAGTATTTAAAAGAATACCTTTCCCCCTGACTGAATATTGTCTCTCTTTTACCTTTACAAGCAGTGATATTCACTAAACATGGTTACAGCCAACACAGTTTTTACTGCTTTTGTGTCAAAGTTGCGTGCCAACAGGAAAGCCTGGTTGGTATTCATAGCTGTGTGGTAAAAGCAGCAGAGAATCAGCTCAGGAAGGGTAGCAGTCCCAGGTCTTGACCAGCAATGCTTGTGTAAGTGGTATAGGATCATGTCATACAGTTGGTATTCTCCATCTCCAAACGGCTTGTACTTTGATTTGGAAGAAAAATTTAATAACTGTTTAAAAATCAGATTTTAACTAGGCATATACCATAAAATAAGTCTAAATATTATTTTCAGATAATTACTAATAACCTTAACACTTTTTAATAAATAGATAAATAAACAGAAAAACTGTGAAACAACAAATGGGAGCAGCTTGAATCTCAGCTATTAGCTAAGCAGCTAGTACATTGTGACTTACTCTAAATTTTTTTAATATAATTTGCGAAGATGTGGAACAAAATTTTTGTTTTGAAGCAGTAATCCTAGCTATAAATTAGTAAGAAAATGCTGTGTAAGTAAATGTCAGGTAGTAAACTGAGTATATACCTCTATTTTAAGTTGCTAGCATTTTATAAAAGGTGATTACTTGGTTAACTCTGAAATGAAAATTTCTGTCTCTGGTGCTTAGCTTTGCTCAAATTCAGTTAACAGTAAGATTGAAATTGTGAGGACATTTTTATTTTTTACTCTTTCTTTATGCTGCATTGAGACCATTTGTATCTGTAACTGAAGCCAAGATGAAGTAAAGTAGGTGGGCTTTACAGAAGATAAATGCAGTGTGACTGAAACACATCATCATACCAGTTAGGTCTAAATCCTGTTTCTACCAGAAGGCCTCCAGTACCATCTTCTGATTTGATGCTGTTTTTTAGTTTGTCAGAGAACTGTTTAATAGGCAAGTGTCTGTTAACAGTAACTAGAACTGCAAAGCTGGAATTAAAGAAGGTAGGAATTGTGTAAAGGAAAAGCCTGTAGAACTGCAGCTATGTTTTGCTCCTTTATTTTTCTACATTACTCAAACCAATGTTTAATAGCACTGTATCTTATTTTTTACAGCAAAATATTTTCATGTATTCATTTCCTGCTTTTAACTGAAAGCTTCATACAACAGTCACTAAATGTCGGCACCTAAATTGTCATAATACTGTCATTCTGTAGTGCAGTTTTCTTTTGTTTCAGACCATGGCTAGAGATCTTGCTCTGTATTCAATGTTGTCTTATTTTTCTTATCAGTGCAAAATGTTTTCAAGGGGGGATAAACATGTACAGTGTATTGGTAGCAAGGCCACGGCTCTTACATGAAACAAAGAGTTAACATTGCTGTTCGTCCATTAACTAAAGAATACAAAAGTTTTATTTTTCTCATTCTTGGTTTCTGTTTGTACTTGATAATACATTCTTAATGGAATGGTCAGACTTAGATATATCAAAAAACCCTCAAAAAATGACATTTTCCTTCAGTGGTAGGCGTGTACTTGTTTCTTTAAGCTTGTTTATCCAGGAGATAAACTGATCTGAACATTTGGATATATATTACAGACCTTTAAAAATATGGACAATTCTAAAAAATTTGTTAGGGTCAAAAATTCAGATATCCATTAAGTTTCTTGAGGAAAGGGAAAAATCAAAGTAATAAAAATTCCCACCCATATAATCTAATGTAAGTAAATTCTTGAACATGTTTTTTTTATACAGATATATATTTTAATCATAGATGTCATTCTATTCCTCAAATATTATGACTGAGGACAAAACCATTGTTTTGCAATGATCAGAACATCACCTCTCAACTTCCTTTATAAAAACCCCCACCCAAAACACTAAAAAGCCCCACCCCAACAAAAAACCATCCCAAACCAAACAAAAAACCCCACCCCCTAAACTCCAGAGATCTATATCCGCAGCTGGTGTAAAGCACCACAGCATCTTTGAAGTCGTACAGACACAGCTGGCTGCTGAGAATCCAGCCCTGGAGATGTAGTGCATGGTAGCAGTCTGACATAAGACAGGTGTAGCCACAGGAGTTCCGAATGACTCCAGCAGAGAAGGTTCAGACAAATGCATTTCAGCCCACCTAGCATATTTCAAATGCTGTGCTGGTTATACGGATTAAACTTTTGATGACATTTTTCATAACAAGAACAGCAGAAACAACAGGAATTTTGAAAATAAAGATACAGTATTTAAATAGATGATAAAAATCTTAACACTACTAGGTAGACGTGTTAAATAAAAAACTGTCTGTAGGTTTATAATAAATTAAAAATAACCTTTGAGTTTGAGTCTGAAATATTTAGAAAGAAGTGATATAATTCTGGATCTGTAGAGCTACTGGAGTGCATTTCAAAGTACTGCAGTGATATGAAACTAAACCTTTAACATAAATTATACAGTGATTTGTGTAAAATTATAACTTGATAGTAAGTAATTATGTTGGATCATAGTCAGTGAAGTGTTGGTAGACAAGGTAAATTGAATGTATTGTTCGTTCATTTTCTGTGGAAGCAATTTAGTATATGCAGGGCATAATTTCACACTGGCACCTGTTAACAGATGAGTAATAAATCAGGCCACAGAACTCCTCAGAAACATGAAGAAAATCAAGCTGTAGTTCAATAGAAATGATAAAGTGCTTTAAATGATCATTTGTTGTTTACTACATTGTTTCTCATGTCATGGTAGACATCAAAACCAACGCAATGAAATATGATAGTGCTCTAGAGTAAGTAAAACTGAGCCTGTTACTTACTGTAGTCAATATTTCTATGTATTTTCTGGTCTTGATGTAGGCTTAGTTTATTGTGAGATCAGAAGAGAAGCTTATAGTACAGGCTGAACTATAAAGTTCACAGACATAAAGATCACCATAAATAATCTCTTTCTTAAAATTTTCATTTGCAACAATGTGGATGTAAGAGGAAGGAAGAAAAAGAGCAAGCTGGAAACAGTTCAGATCCAGTGTGTGTGGCCAGTGGGCCTGAAATACACTGTTCAGTTTTGTAAGTCAGAAAAGGGTTGCTGGAAATGTATAGAAATCTGAGAATTTATTCCAAGTTCATTGAGTGAAAGCTGCTATAATATGGATGCTTCTTCCATGGCTTCAATCCACCTAAAAAGTAGAGGAAAGAAAAATTGTACATACAAAATTTTTTTGCATTTTAAGAAAAATAAGTATTTTAAGAACATAAAGCCTGAAGTAGACTGTACTTTCCATCCCAGCTCTAATGAGGAGCTCTCGTTCTGTGATTAAAGTAGGAAGATGAGTACTGGGACTCTTGCTTTCTAAGTACAATCTTGACCAGTAATTTATTGTAAAATCTCAAAGGTAGTACAAATTTTTTCTTAGAATAGGAAAGATTAATCTGGTGAAGTATGATTTAAAGCAACAAAACCTCCTATAAACACTCATTTCCTTTTCTGTGTGTCTTGGGGTGCTGGCATTTTTATTACAAATTTTGTGGCTATCTTATTAGGTGAAAGCAGTAACATTAGAATGGGAAATCCAAAAAAATATTTGTTGATGAGAAAACTAAGAAATGGGTAAATTGAACATATAAATTAGAAGTTTCTGTACAGTAATCACCTTTGACAGACTTCTAGCTATGACTCTTGAGGCTCCTGAGTTCCTGAAGGAACTGAAAAGCACCAGGTAGATTTTTAATGTCAGTAAGGCCAGTAACATGCAATCTGGCTTAATCAAAATTCTGAAAGCTGTTTGTTTCATCTGTTATGAAGGCATTCTGAAGTGAAGGAGGGGAAAATCCCTACGTAAGTGCCTTGGCTAATGTGGAAGTCTATCCCCATACCTGTGTGCTGAATTGTTATCCTCTGCTCGGAAGCTATAAAAGAGAGTCTGTTTGTGGTAGAGATGAAAAACTGTATCCATGCTTCCTTCCTCCTTTTCTGGGGCAATGGTGAAACCCAACAAAGGCAAACTTTCTGTAGCAACTTTGTCCTGAAAGCAAAGAAGAAGTGAACAGAGATTTAGAGAGAAGGCTTATAACAGTTTGAGGGCCCTTTCTGAAAAGCAAATTATACAACTGCTCTGTGACAGTTCTGCCAAAGCAGTAGTATGAATGTTCTGCTGGACTCATGGCTCTTAACCTAAACAGGAGCAGTGCCTGTGTACTGCACATTTTTCATCTAATCTGAGTCCTGAACACCACTTCTCAAAGTCCAGTTCTTTATGATCATCCACATGGCCATGAAGGTCAAATTAGCCATTACTTTGATGGCTGTCTGACATTATGGTCCAGGAGGCAAACCTGAGATTACTGAGAGTACAGCAGCAGTTCTGAAAGCCTGAGACTCACTTCCGGTTATGTACCTTTCAATCATTTTTTTCTTGCTGGTGGCACGCAGTAGTCCTTTTGGTACCTTGTCATTTCCTTTCACAGCACTAGTGATTTTTTAGGAAACTGCTCTTTCTCAAGCAGCACACATGCTTTCTGAAAGGCTGCTTGGAAATTTCCTCGTTAGTAATACAATTAACCGTTAATTTACTCCCAAGAAACTTCCACGAATTTTGTTTGGCAGACACAGCTTTGTACAAGTTAAAGAAAACAGTAAGCCGTAGTGAAATGGCAGTTGAGCTGTTACTGATAGCTGTAGGTTTTATTTAGATACCTACATACCAAAACTGTATTTAGGTGGATTATATGTGTATATTGCTCTTGCCTCTGCTTTTAGAAGGTAAATTGCAGACTAGGGATGTAAAGTAAACCATTTTTGCTTTTTCCCTATTGTTGAACCAGAAATGATCACTTTTAAGGTTAAAAGAGATAAGGTAAATGTGTTGCATACAGAATTTGATGCTAATGGTCTGAACTGCTGGCCAAAACATGATTCCGTTTGTGACTCGATCTCCTCATCTGTTTAAAGAGAATAACATTGCTTCATATAACCATCACGGGGTGATGGTGATGCACGTTTAAATATCTGACGTTTGCAAAGTATTCTGAAGACTTGAAGTACCAAGTATTGCTTTGACAGGTTTTCACATTCTGTATTCTTTATTTGAGCAAAATGAATTTTTGTGTTTCTGCTTATGAAATCTATCCATTATAACCAAACTTCATATCACACTTCAAGTTTATTTGTATTGCAGCTATTATAAAATAAGAAAAGGGACTGGGAAAAGACAAAATACATAAAAGTGATCTAGTTGATACTCAGCCTCCTTGGCTGTAAGGAAGAGCTTACAGACCAACACAGCAGGCATTATTCTCACTTCTGCAGACTGCCGCCTGTCCTTCCCTGTCGGTGCTAGTTAGACAAGCATGTCCTATTTATACTTGCCAAACTACAAGATTCTCCTCCCCACTAGAAATGGATCATAGTACTCTCTATCTACAAAAATACCTGGCAGTTACTACGTGCACCAGAGAACACCAAAGGAGCTTGAAGTCTTTAGGTGTAAATATGTATGTTAAGGTTCGCAGTGGTTGACAATTTATAACAGCATGAATAGTAAGAAATCAAATAATGAAGGGCAGCATGTGAGGGCTGCCAAGGTCCAGCTAGGACTGTGGCTGAGCCAGTCTGTTAGGACCAGGTCTCAGAAGCAGGTAGTTGTAAGAACTACCATTTATACCTTTTCCATTTACTGGTCTCCTGCCTGTAGGGAGTAAAGAAAGGGTCTCAGGTAGAAAACTATTTCAAGTCAGATTGCACAGTACCTCGTTTGCTATGTAGGTGTAGAGGACTTTGCCTTTGATAACAAACCAGCGTTTCTTCCAGTGTCTTTTGCCTCCCTTACATCTGCTGAGGTAACCACTGATGGTAGCTCCCTCTCCTGAGGCTGCCACCTGGAGCAGGGTAGGAGAAATCAGGATTTGTAACAGTAAAGGCTTTTCCCCTCCGGATTATGCATGTTTGCATCGCACCAACCACTGAGTGAAACCACAGAAGTACTGATACAGAAAAAATATAAGCATGGTATTATGGTTCTTTTTAACTGTTTGAATATTTATAGTTAAACTTACTTCTCAGTAACTCTAATGGAAAATATACAGTTGAGTTATTATTGAGGTCAGTAAGTTTACAGTTGTGTTCTGAAAAGCCAAACTTGTCCCTTTTCCCACATCTGGTGTTTTTTGGTGCTTTTTGTATTTTAAAAGTACATGCCTCCAGAAGTGAACTACAGTCTTGTGGCTGAACACTTTTGAGACATGGGTATATTCAGGGCCTTGCTATGGTTTTACATTAATTTGTGTTAATCACTTGATAATGGCTTGGTTTCATTTTTGAAATAATATTTCTGAGAAGACTTGCTCCTCATAGAAATATTTTGAGGTCTTAAGTGCTTAATCTTCTTAAAAATCCAGATTTTGAGTAGATGGAACTATACACATGCGCATATAGAATGCAGTGTACATCATTAGTTACAGCAGTAAACTCTAATAGTATTGGATTTAGAAACAAAGGGCAGAGATTCAAAATCAACTTTTGTAACACTGATAGAAGAGATGACTGAGAATTAATATAGCAGTGTTTTTCAGCAGAACAGAAATGTTCCAGGCCCTGGAGTAATGCTCTTGTGAGATAGTTCATGTTAATAAAGATGTGCTGCTTCCCTGTGGATAGAAAGGTGATGCTTTTTTCCTCATGGGGTTGAAATTCTGCCTGCTAGCTCTTTTAGTACTCAATTTGTGTGTTTGTTTTACATGCTTGTATCTTTGGCACAGTTTCACAAACAGATCCCAAGAAATTCCAGTGTCTCAACTGTAGAATGAGTTCAGCAAGATTTTTGCACTCTAGTCTCTTTAGTACAATGATAAATGCCTGCGGAAAATGGGAGTACCTTACTGTGCGCGAGTTGAATGGGCAGCTTAGCTACCTAGAATCAATCATCAACATGATTGGCACCTTGTTCCTGGAAAGAAAACTAATATAATTGCAGAAATCATGGCCCCATTGAAATCAGTGGGAATTTTTTTTACGTTGGTAGAATCAAGATACAACCCATTTGATTTGAAATAGTTTTGTTTGAGCTGGAGGGAAAGTGCTTGATTAAGCATGTATGCTCTTGAATTGATTGCCAAGGGCTATTCACTAAATAAGTCTATTTCCTAAGTAAGTGTTATTTTATTTCACTTGAAATCAAAGTAAGATTTCAGAAGTAAGAGTATTGTCAAGAAAGGTAACTGATGAACAGTTATCATGCTCTGTTGATCCGCCCTCTTGTTCTATCTAGTACCTTGAAGGTGTTTTAGTTTTTTCAAGACTTCATAGGCTGATGAGCAAATCGAAGTACCATACTCTGAGTTTCTCAGTGCTGTGGTATCTTTAGAGCTCAGAATATTTTTGTATTTTAACCACTATTGTGGAGGGAAAAAAAAAGCATGATGGAAGTAAACCAAGGCATGTGCTGAGCCCACTGCACACAGTATAAATTAAAAACATAGCTGCTGAAATATGCGTACGCGGTTTTCTATAGTTCCTTGCCTTTCTCAGGGAGCTTGGTCCTACCTCTGTGAGAGCAGAAGGGATTCTCTTCTGTTTCTTAAAAGATGAATAATGAATATTGTGGAAGACAGAGGAGAAGGCACTGCTTGAACACCTGGATGAAGTTGGAGGGAAGCTCACACTTAGTGGCCGCTCTGCAAGATTAAGAAAATTCAGAAAGGGAAGGGAGAAATGGATAAGTTGGTACATATCAGGCTAGAAGAGACACATGACACACTGATACAAATGACTAAGGAAAATGCAATGCCTCCTCTATACACAGTTTTTATTTTAGTCTTTCTTTCAAATCACCTCTTTAAGTCTGATGAGTGGGTTCTATGGCACCCTCAGTTAATGGTACTAACCTAAAGTTTCTTGAAAAGGCCTGGAAGAAAGCTGTCAAAGCACAAAACACAGCTTGTTTTCTTCTTATTTAAAATGAGCATTAAGCAAATGGCTTTGACATCTTTCTCCTCTATGTTCTGTAATACCTTTGCAGGATAGATTCACTTTTACAACATTCTTTCTGTATGAACCATTCATTCTCTTTGAATTGTGCATGGGAGACAGTTATTCTGTCTTTGAAAAATTTCCATTAAGCCTACATGTCTGCATTCATATCTTCATGATTTCACTTCTGGCAACACATTATTTGAAAGCTCTTAGTAAAGCACAGCATTAGTTTAGCACAAATCTGAATTACTGCTTCTAGACACACAGTGGCTTGGGGATACTTTTTTGGCTGTTGTGACAGCATCTGTTTATGTGTTTTCTTGGCTAGTGTGAATTTCTTTATTCAGGATGAAAAAACTAAACTTCATCTGTCCACACCTTTTTTTTCTTGGGAATGTAATGAACTTACTTTTAGAAACTGTCTACATGAGTAGTTGTGCAAGAAAATTATTTCCCGTTCACTCTGTTCATATATTTGTAACCCCTCTCCCCCTTTTGTCTTTGATTTGGATGTGTACTTAAATCAGAAAGGAGACTTATATAGTAGGACAATCATACAAAATTCTAGATAGGCAGTAGCTCTTCTGCTTTGAATTCATGCTTTCATCTGTAACTAGATTAACTTGCCGTGTAGAAAAGCTCTTAGTGACTCTGCACTTAGCCTCAGTATTTCTTTTTGTAAAAGTTACAACATGGATGAGGACAGTGAAGAACCATAAAGACATAATTTTATTTTAATGGATAATTAATTAGAAATGATTATTAGGGCAGAGTTAACACCTATAATTACATCACAGAATAAAATAGTTCAGATAGAAAGAACCTACAACAATCTAGTCCAACTGCTTCACCAATTAAGGGTTGCCCAAACATTAAAACATTCTATGAAGGGCATTGTTTAGGTGTCTCTTTAACAACTGAGAGGCATAGGGTATAGACCACCTCTCTAGAAAGCCTATTCCAATGTTTGGCCACCCTCTTGGAAAAGAAAGGTTTCCTCATGTCAAGTCAGAATCTTCCCTGCTGAAGTGCTGAACCTTTCTCATGTGTCTTGTCACTGGATCAGAGGGAGAAGAGATCAGCACCACTGTTTCCATGTCCCCTCCTCAGGAAACTGCAGAGAGCAATGAGGTCACCTCTTGGTCTCCTTATCTTCAAAGGAGACAAGCTCAGAGTCCTCAGCTGCTCCTTGTAGGACACAGTTTTTATCATTATTCTGGTTTATCAAAAGGCATGGGGAGCTCTCTGAGAACCTGGCTTATAATCATAGAATCCCAGAATGGAAGAGACCTTAAACCTCATCTTGTTCCATCCCCTTACCATGGGCAGGGACACCTTTCACTAGACCAGGTGGCTCTAAGCCCCATCCAACCTGGCCTGGAACACTTCCAGGGATGGAGCAGCTGTAGCTTCTCTGGGAAACCTGTGCCAGGGCCTCACCAACCTCTGAGCAAAGAATTTCTTCCGTATATCCAACCTAAGTTTCCCTTCTTTCAGTTTGAAAAAACAGTTTGCTAAACTTGATTTTATGGCTCGCTAAACAGTTTTAGCTGCCATCCAGCCTGGCCCTCCTGGAACCTCAGTACACATGCCTTATGCTTGAAATGAGGAATACTATTTAACAAAACACAATATAGTAGGCAGGTCCTAAAGTCTCTCCATTATACAAGCAGGAAATAATTTGTTAGTTTTGCCAAGAATGAAGGAATCTTACCTCTCTTCTTAAGTTCCGCATAGCAGCTATCACAGACTTTGGCTGCTTGATCTTTGAGATACTTCATGGGGTACTTGTTTCTTGAACAATTTCGACATACAATCTGTTCCAGCAAGAAGAGATGCACATAAATACAATTTAAATTTATAGATATGCATATACAAAACAAATTCCCTGAGCTGGCTGGGCGAGGAAGTTGGATAGTGGACCAGACATAACTCTCTCCTAAATCTGTGGCAGTCAGGAAAAGCCTGCTGATTGAAATGCAATTGCTGTAGGTTTACACTGTTGTAAGCCAAGCAGAATTGGTCAGTGTATTTGGTTGCACACCACTGCTGTGTCCTTCTCCCCAGAAATTTACACTTTCCCTATCACTGAATCATAGGAAGACAACTTTAATACTACTTCTGTTTTTGTAGCTTTGTTAGTGACATTGTTTTCTTCAACAAGCTTGCATGTTCCTCCAAACCCTGTGTAGGGTACAGACTGATTTTCTCAGTGGAATTAGAAAAAAAGATATAAGTTAATTGCTTTTTTATCCTATCAAAAAGCGCTAGTAGTTTTATTAAATTTTTTTTTTTTAAATCAGGTTAAAAGACAGCCATGGTTTAAAACAGGACTGCAGGTTTATGTATACAAGCAAATCTCTCTAGTCAGAGGTTAAGGGACAAAACCAAGAAAGCTTATAGATCCCCTGAACTTTAGTGCAAAATGTAACAGCTCTTCAACGGCGCACAGAGGAAACTTTCCCTTTAGTCACTGATCAAACAATGCTCTACTGCTGAGTTTCTTCACTTTCCTTGGAAGATAATTTTACCAGCTGTTATTAGGGACAGGACATGCAGTAGTTGTGCTATTGCTCTGGTCCAGAATGGAGCCTGTATTTTTAGTGTATTTCTTCATTGTCTCTAGAGCTAGCTGTGTCTCAGATATAAGTAACAGCTGCACTCAGCAATTACCCTGTCAGCTTTTAACTACTAGCCTTTGGGAGCTAATTTGACCTTAAGGCAAGGTTACTGTTATTCCTCCTAGAGACATTAGAAACCTAACTGCCTAATTTAGCAAAACGCTCCCTGGTTCTGTGAGAAGTCAAATTCTGTTCTTCGTGTTGCTACAAATTTTCAGGTTACAGCAGTGCCAGCCATTGTCCTAGGGGTGTGAATAAAACCCCCCTGAGAAACTTGCACAGCTCTTACCTTCCCACAGGCATGGCAATGATGTCGCCTCAAAGTGAGGGTAAAGTCACAGCCACAGTTCATGCACATCATGACATGGGACACAGGCACCAGTGTAGGAGGCCTCTCACCCAAGGGTATTCCAAGCCTTTCTCTTAGCTTAAAATCAAAGAAAAATAAATGAAGAAGCATCCACACTTCCAAAGTCCACTTAGTCAGCCCTGTTCCGTTACATACAATTCTCTCATTTCAGTCTACCTTCATGTGCTAAGATCCCCAAATTTTCTCATTCCTAATGCACTTATATAAGTGACAGACAGCTGCTTCAGCATTGAAAGATTAGTCCACGCTCCTGTTAAAGCCAGAGCACAAAAAGTAAAAATCCATATAAATCTATTTTTGGTCATGCCCTGACACTCTTCCACATCAGACAAGTATCTGACTAATTGCATATGAAAATTGCACGTAGGAACATGAGTTAAAAAAATTTTTTTATTAGCAGCTTTTGAAATAATATCCATAAAAAGCTCTACAACCTTTGATCAAAAAAGCACCTGAGTTCTTTGTCATTACACCTTGGGACGGTTGTGTGATAAGGGGAGAGAGAGTAAAGAAAACAGTAAAACCAAAGATGAATTTACCCCACTCTAAATCTGATCCATGCTTTCTGGTTGATCTGAATATATACAAGCAGCTTTAAAAAATGTATTTGCTATTCCTAGTTCTTGGAATGCACCACATGGTGCAGTGATGTTCAGGTGCCTTTTCTTCAAGCCCAGGGAGCCACGACCAGTGTGGAACTGAATGCAATCTAACAAGCCATGCTGAGCTGTGCTACTTCAGGTTCACTGTCAGTTCACAACAGCTCAGCATTTGGCACAAGTAGGACAAACTTTTTTGCTTTTGAAGGATTGTTTCCTATGTGGAAATTAGACTTCTGCAGACACATAGGATCTAAACAGAGACAAATCAAATTCCTCCAAATTTCTTTGTTTGTACATTCAAGCTTACACCAGAAGCAGAGCTGCTAAATAAATTATTTTTTCATTTTTTGAAAAAGGATTTGGTTTAGATTACTAAACTGACTAATTTCTATTTTTTTTCTGTTAAATTCTTGAAAGTAGATTAGATACAGGCCAGGAAAAAAAAGCCTGTTTTGTTTTTGAATTAATTTTTTACTTTCTGAGGTCTTCAAAAATTGATGTATAGAATGGTTGAGTCTGGAAAGCAACTCTGAAGGTCACCTGGTCCAACTGCTCTGCTCAGGCAGAGCCACATAGTGGCAGTTAGCAAGAACTGTGTCCAGGTGTCTTCTGAACATCTCCAAGGATGTAGACTCCACAACCTCCTCGGGCAGCCCTGGATGCCAGTGCTCGGACACCCTCAGAGTGAAAAAGTGTTTGCTGCTGTTTGAAGGAATCTCCTATGTTTCAGTTTGTGGCCACTGCCTCTAGTCCTGTCACTGGACACCACTGAGAAGAGCCTGGCTCCTTCTTTGTAGCCTCCAGATATTCATACAATAGATCCTCTCTGAGCCTTCTCATCTCCTGGCTGAACAGCCCCAGCTTTCTCAGCCTTTCCTCCTATCTGAGGTGCTCCAGTCTCTTATCAGCTTTGCTGCCCTTTGTTGGACTCTTTCCAAGGTTTCCATGTGTCACACTGAGGAGCCCAGCATTGGACACAGCACTTCAGATGTGGCCTCACCAGCACTCCTTCCTATTTAGTAAAACTGGGGTTCTACATAATCTAAAATAACATTTTTACTTTTTATCAGATGCGGTTTTTGCCTCCTTAACTGGGAGTAGTATAACAAAGAAAAATGAGATACATATACATAATTGCCCTGGTACAATTTCAATGTTGCTGGTGAGGTTTCCACTGGTAGTGACTTTACTGTGTATATGATATTAGTGTAACTAATGGGCAGCCTGGGGTTTTTTTTATCTATGAAGTTTGTAGCTATTTTTAATTAAACAAAAATAGCTACTAGTTTGTCCTTTAGGACAAAACAATCTTCTTCCAGAAGAACTAAGCAAAGGCCACAGACTATGGAGTGTAATTAACATTTCAGAGGTGGCCCATGAGCCGTGATGAGTTTCATCGTTGAAGCTTGGCATACTTGTTTAAATGAAAATAGAATGTCTGGCTACTAGGAACTCTGCATTGTAAAACCTTCCTCCTTTCCTCTCTCTCTCTCTCTTTCCCTCCCTTCCCTTTTCAAGCATTGAAAGATTTGGCCTCCTTTTACCTCCACGCTGCTGTGGAAAGTCGAAGTCTTGTGAGCTTTGTAGTCATCTGGGATGTGTTTGCTGATGCAGCTGTACCAGTCATCCCTTTCTGAGCAAGAGCTGGGGAATGAAATACAGCAGAGCAGTCAATGCTATGCAGAGGAGGGACTGAAACAAGCTCATCAGCGGAGAAAATTTTCACTTCATGAATGTTTGCTTTTCCCCACTACTGCACCGAACTGATAATTTTCTGACCAGGAACAAAACTGGCTGTTGGACATACTCAGAGTGATGATTAGTATGACTCCATGCTTAGGACTGTGACTAAGAAGGAACTAAATGTCCAGAAAATTTTTCAAAGTAGTCTCTGGCTTTGCTATAAGTTTCTCAATCCTAGATCACACAGGACAATATGAAGTGTCTCTTTTTGGCCCATCTGCCCTATCTTTTAGGCACTCTAGTGCACAGAGTGTTGGCATATATGAGTTGCTCAAAGTAAGCGTGTTTATGCTCATCTCTACATTGGGATGCTTAGATGAATTGCATGTTGGGAAATGCAGAAATGTATCGCCCACGGTAGAGATGTGAATGATTCAGTTTTCCTTTAGCTTCTTCACAGACAACCTCCAGTCCCCTGGAACAGAAGAAGCCAGGACAGCAGTTTGTGAAGGAAGCTGGGTGTTCCCTGGAGTTGCAGTTATACGTGGAGGCCAGTAATTCTCCAGACTGGCCCCTAGATGCCCCCTGTGCACAAGGCAAACCAGCCAGCACTTCATATTTCCTTGCCAGTCCAGCTATCCCCAAAAAGCAACAGGGTGCCTGTTATTTCACAGATGCATTTGCTCTGTTACAGCCATGAGGTATCCTGCCTATTTTAGCTGTTTTTTCTGCTGTGACTTCAAACTGTGCACTTCCTGATCATCTGAAACTCTGCATAGCTTTAGCGGTTTCTAGCCTCAGTTACAGGAGGGAATGCAACTCAGTGTGGTCTCCCCTCTCCAAATCATACCAGCCACTCACATTAAAGCTACCCACTAGACTTTGTTGTAAAAACTAGCAGTGGCATCATTGCCAGCTGCTGTTCAGCTGTGATTTCGTCACGCTGTCCTCATGAAGACCACCAAACAAGACATCTGAGAACAATTTGTGTTTTGTGGTCTTAAAAAAAAAAGAGCACAAAAAGAGAGGAAATGCCAGATTTTCTTGATTATCTCTGACTTGGCATCCCTCTGCACTAAGAGCATATGCCCTTGTCTGAAAAATGTCAGCCTGTACAAAATTCAACAAGCCTGGAGCAGAAACTCTGAGCTAGTGTATGTACTACATATTGGCTAACCTCTGGAAGCCAAGGAGCTATGTGACAGGAGATCATCTCTGTCAAGAGCCACACTACTAGTCATAGAATCCCAGAACGGTTTGGGTTGGAAGGGACCCTAAAGATCATCTCATTCCAACCCCCTGCCATGGGCAGGGACACCTTTCACTAGACCAGGTTGCTCAGAGCTCTATTCAGCCTAGTCACTCCTTATTACTACCAAAGTTACCATCTGTCAAACTATGCTTTCTAAGAAATCTGAAGATATCTGTATCTTCTAGACAAATCACATCCACTGCCTAGAAAACACTTAAGTCCTGACTTTCCTGATTTAAACGTTTCTCTTGCTAATTCTTTCATGGCAATTCTCTGCACTTGAGAATTAAGATATGATTAAAAAACACAAGGGAAATTATGGCCCATATAGTGATGGAAATTAAAACCACTTTAGGAAAGACAGGTAAGAAGGACAACATGCTATCGACAGTCTGATATCTAACTGGCCCCTTTAGCCTCTTCTCCACTCAAATAAAAATCTCTAGGAAGTAATTGCAAGTTATTAGTGACTAAGTATGGGAATAACACCTGTCTGCTGATGAGTAAGATCAATTATGTCCATTTGCATAGGCCTGTTCTTAATTAGCTATTTGACTGGTTGCATGAAGGCTCAGAGGAATTTTTGCTGAACCTCTGATACTCAAGGGAAGCTCAGCCCTTGATTCACTATTGCCACATTTGGTTCTTGTGGGATTTTTTTCTGTGCTGAGCTATCAGTTATTCATGTTGGCTGATATATTCATCATTAAGCAAACAAGAAGAGGGGTCAAGTTGTCACTGCATTTCACTGGACAGCAGGGGACATTCACAGAACATAGAAATTGGACCAGGATGGGATTTTGTCACAGCGCTACCACTATTGCTCTAAATTAGCCTTTTTGGAGGTAATATTGACTGTGTTCTCCTAGTATTTTCTCTGGTATTTTATATAAGCACCACAGGGTTATCCCTGTGTCCAAGACTAATATTTTTGAAATGAAAATAAAGATATAAGAGCATATGAGCCTTCTCCATAAAGGTGCTGTGCTCAAATCCGTTAGCAGCTCCCTGCTAAACCAATAACATGGCTCTTCAGGTCAGCGAGCCATTTTCAGCAGGAAATGGAAAGACTTTGCAGTGCCATCTGCTCATATAACCATGCTGACTTCTGATCTTTGATCATCCTTAGTCTACTGCCTTTAGTCCCTGACACTCATGCTGTATTTCCTCAGTGCATTCACCTTGTCTCATACAATTATAAAGGCTTTGAGGTTTGCATTGTGGTTGTTAACAACTGGCCTTTACTGCAGGCTTGCAGCACCTCAGTGTGAGCGGTAAAATACAGTCTTTAGGGACACTTGAAGCCATCTGCACTGTTCTGTCTTTGGTGCTGCTTTTGGTGAGTGTAACAGGCTAAGGATGTTGTGCAATGCAGTTAGGAGAGCATGCTGGCTGGTGGCTCACTGGTATCTCATCAGCTCTGCCAGCCAGTACAAAAAGGAGGAGGAAGAACTGTTCTTGGGTGACTTATGGCAGATTGGTCACTGAATGAGCAGCACAAGGAAAGGGAAGGGGCTCTATCCCAGCCTCTGTCTGTCTGTTATCAGAAGGGTAACCTTAGTCTCAGGCCCTGGTTCTATCTCCTACCAAATAACCACAGCTCACAGTGCCCTCACATACTTTGTTTATGCTAATTAAGCATGGACTTGATATGAATACAAAAGGCAAAGAAACATCCTAATAATGCAAGCAGTGCATCCCAAGCTGCGTGCTAGGGATGACAACTTCAGTTGCCCTAGGGAAAGGGGACGTGCAGCAGAATTTCCCCTCTACAATACAGAAGGACTGTACACATCCTGCTTTTATAACTGGCAGGTAATACAGAATTACTGTGAGTATATTTTGAGGATTGTGATGAGTGTGCAGGTCTAAGAAAATCTCAGATATGGTTATGGTTATAAAAGGAAATGGACCAAAAGGCTTTGACAGGTAGCTGAGCTGAGCACTCCCCACAGACAGTAAGTGCTCTGGGAAGGATGAGAGCTCCAAATTCTGATTCTGAATAAGAAAGTGCCATCCCTCTCTTTCTCTTGCGCTGTGTAATTTAGGAAGTTGGCTGTGTTTCTAGGCATTCTATTGCATGGTGTAGTTGCAGACTGATGGTGGGAAAGTCAGTACTTAAAAGCACTGAAGATCTTGTTATCTGGAAGACTTAATTTTAATACCGCTGCAATCTGCCATGTCTTTTGTAATAAACTACAGGTGGAAAACAAGCCAGCTACCTTTCTGCTATAGCTGCAGGTAAATTAGTGCGATAGTTTTGGGATAGAAGCATGAAAAATATAGTACACTGCTATCTTCTGATCAGAAACTGACCTACAATCTCTTTTTGGCACTGGCTTGGGATCCTAGGACAGAGATCTTGCCTCTCAGTTGCTATCAATAGTAGCAGTACACAAACTCATTAGTGAAATTCCTTTTATTAGAAGAACCCATGAGCTTGCCAGTAAGGTTTAATTTTGACTTTGTTACTTAAGCACTATTAAATGCTTTTATATCTGTTGCATGGTATTACCTAATTACTATTTTCTCCAGTAGTTTTACAGCCCTAGAGGTATGAGGTAACAAGGGAACTTATAAAAGAGAGATATAACAGATTCCTAGTGTCACAGGGAATGAATGTGAAAGGTAATGGAAAGTACCCAGGCTTCTTCTTTCCTTTCTCTTTAAGATATTATCAAGAGCCAACTTCTAGTCTTCAGGGATTACATTAATTGAATTAGTTACAGTTTATAAGCCTCGCATTTATAATGCATGTTGATTGTGTAATCAAGTACTCAGCCATTGTCTGTCACCAACAGCAGACTGAAAAAAGCTAGTTAAAAAAGAATGAGACACCATTTCAGTCTTGGGTATTGGTTCGACTAATCTAGAGATACAGCTCTAGAATGTAACACCCTCCGCCATGGACATTTGGGAACAGTACCTTGCTGACAGGATCAAGCAATGTTCATCATATTCAATCTTCAGGATGTTTTGGGCTTTCTCTATCACTGGGCGACTGACCTAGAAACAAATGCCGTGAACATGAATGTGGACATGAGTTAAACTGTCTATAACCGGTACATCATACATGTCTCAATGCATATGATCTTTGATATCCCAAGGTCTGTTTCATATTTCAATGCAAAGAGATGGGCATTACGGTTTTTTGTATTGCTGTTCTAATGAGAAATTATCTCTATTTCAATATGATGGTGTGCTGAAGGAAAAAAAAACATGTAATCCAGCCTATAAGGATAAAGTATCTATGAGGGTTCAGTTTTAATATGACAAGGTTACGAGATGTTTAGTCTGGCAAGCGTCAGAGCATTTTGGTCTTTGCTTGTAAGGAACAGAAATCACTTTTTTTCTGACATGCAGGCATTATACAGTGAAGCACGTCAGTTCAGTGAATGCCTGTCTGCAGCAAGGCTCTTTAAGAGCAAAAAAAAAAGCCAGCTCAGCTAAAATCTTTTCCCTAGCATGGAGTATATTAGTAGCCTGCTAATAGCAACAGCCAGTGAGGAGAAACATAGCTTCATGGTTTCATTTTTATTAACAAGCATCATTATGCTAGTGATGCAGTGTTTCAGATGTACCTCAGTGAGTACCTGCTCCACAACTCCTTTTCACTTAACAGTAGAATAGTTTGACAATTCCTAGGAATTTCTGGGATCCCCGAGTTAGTTTTAAACTCTCAGGTCCCTGGGGTGATCAGTGCCCCCACCTTTTCACAACTCCTTAACTTTCCTATGTCATTCCAATGAAATTAATGATTAGTTATTCTCATATTTTGTGTTTTCTAGATCATCAGACTCCTGACTTGTCACTTCAAATCCTCTTTCACATAAACTAAACTTGGAATATTAGCTATAGAACAGTTATGAAGGTCTAATAGACCCCTTTGGTCCAATATCTCCTGTTGCACAGGTGCTGGTCCCAATGAGTACTTAGGGAAAGAGTGTAAGGACAGATTAATTGTGTTTGCAATTTATAAATTTCTTGAAGAAGAAACTGGTATTGTATCACTTCATGAAATTACTCCCAATACACCTTTTCCCCATGAAGTTGGCTAATTGCTTTTTGAACCATTAATGCTTTTGATGAAAACCGTTAAAAGGCAAATGAAAATCAGGCTTGTGTAAATTTTGAGTAGCAGGAGTTTAAAACCAGGCAGACTAAGCTCTAGTGAATACGTTGAAGGGAACAATAATGCATTGGCTAGAGACAAAATGGGATAATACATCTTTTCTGTTTCCTGTTTCATGATCAGAGGGTAACTGATTTTGGCTTGTATTATTTATGCAGCCTGAATAAGGCTGTCACACTAAGTCACAGACTTAGAGATAATCTTTTTATGTTTGTTTTATACCGTTTTTCCTTCTGTCTCCTGTAAGAGACAAGGGAGTAACAGGTCCATCCCCTCTTTCTGTTTGCTGGATATGAGACATAAACCAGCAAAGCACCAGCAGCTCACTATAAAACTTTAATTCAAGCTTTTAATACAGTTGAAGCATTACCTTCATGCCTGACACAGCCAAGGTGTTTTTCAGTTGGTATTTGCCATCCTTCTGGGGATATGTGTACAGCAGAACATCATTCATCTATATGAAAAGAAAGACAAAATCAATAATTTGCAATATGGCTTGCAGGCTTGCCTGCCCATTCTCCTGGGTGGGACACACAGAACAAGCTGTAACTTGATGAACTGCAAGGACTGTTACTAAAGACAGGCCCAAGCAACACAGCTTAGATCAAAACACGCATTTCCACAAAACTGCGGGGAGTCTGCATCCAGAACTTTATTTCTTACCGTTTCTGACTGTTGCTAAGGACTAAGCAAGTTAGCTAATCAGCTCTTTTTTATCTAGCACAGGTGAAACAGCTATTTGTTTTACAGGCAATGACATATTCAAGTTGGCAAGGCAGGTTCTGCATTTACTAGCTGGCAATACCTACTAACTGCAGGGTGCTGCAGGTCTGACTCCCTTGGGGATTCCTTGACAATGAAGCTGCAGTGAGGCTACAGATAGGGCTGGCATTAGCAGACTTTCATCTTCTGGGCAAAAAAGGAAGTGGAGATGAGGAGAAGTGTCGCTGTCTGAAGGAATGATTCAGGGAGGAATGGTTTGGATATTGGAGAGTAGTAACTGCACTTCACTACTAGTGAAACTCACCCAGACATCTGACAGCTTTGCTGGGTCTGTGGGCTGCAGCAGAGATGGTGGAAGGGCAAAAATGAGAAACTTCATTTTATGAGAAAAAGGGGTCTGTACCTTAACACCCCAAATATCTCCACGGTTCTCATAGTTCCTTGTAGAATGCATGTTTTTCAAACAGCCTCCGACTAAATGGGATCAGATCTTCCCCACAGTGTGCCTAACTTAATTGTAGGCATTATCACAGCCTTTTACCTTGATGCCAACAAACAAATTAATGAAACAGTAGAACTGGATCTTGTAGGTCTTTCCGGACCTCTTCTGCCCTTACTACTAGAAGGAGTAACAGTATTGGTGGCTTTCGCATTGCCAAAGTAACATCTGCCGGCATGCATTCCTTGCTTTACTTGAGTGACCAGGTCATGTTCTCCTGCTGTCTTTCCCATGCCTCTCACATCAGTACCTATTTGCATACACTCAGTCAGACCCTTGACTACTGTACTGGGACACTATGAACAAAGATTGCAAGGCAATGTAAAACCAAGAAAACTGAAGAATGATTTGGCACTAAAATACTGTATCCTGTATACAGGATACACATCCTGTATTGAATTACTGGGATCTCGATAGTACTGCCTGGCTACCTGAAAGTGCTGGTATAAAATTTTCACTAATTTGCCTGAAAAACAAAATGGAGAGTGGACCCTTTTGGATTTTTTCTTGAAAGGACATAGTTCAGCTTTCTTACAGAACAGGAACAATGATTAAAGAAAAATCACATGGAATCAATACTCATGGGATTAAATCCTTATCACCTCAGACTTAACAGCAAAACGGTTGTTGCCTTTATTACTACATGAATTCACTCAAGGAGCAGTTCATTAAGTAGCTGTCTGAGTTACAGCAAAACAGGCTTATATGCTTTAGCTGTACATCTTTAAAATGCAGATTCTGGTTAAAATGAGGCAAAACATACTGAAGAGTGACTTTTCCCAAAACTTTTGCCTCAAATTTTACTACTTTTAAAAATCAAATTGAGTTTATTGAGTAGGACCAGACAATATTTTTGTAGACAATGCTGAAACATTTCATTCTAGTATTTTAACAAAAAAACCCCTCCCATCCATTCTTGCACTTGTGTATTTCTCCTTGTCCTTCTGATATGTCTTAACTCCTTTAAAGCTCTTTTAAGAGAGTTAAAGGGAGTCTTTTATGTAACAGTTTCAAACTCTTTTAATATAACTCTTGTCAGCTGAGGATATAAAAGCATACTATCAAGTCAGAATAGTAGTCTTATGTTCTCTTCTCCATAGTCTAAAGTTAGAGCAACAACACAATGGAATTTCCTTAGAATAAGGTGACAAATTGCTTGGAGCAGTTTTTCTGTGATTTACTTATTGTTCCATAAATTACTCTCCGCTAACTTTAATCTGATCGGCACAGTGACACCTGCACAGTACTGACCATGTGACGATTCACAGTTTAACCAGGACTATGCAGAACCAGTAAATTCCTCACAACCCACTGCATACTGACTGTCTGGGAGGCTAAGACAGAAAAAACTGAGAACGTTTTCAGTGAAAAGCAGATGACAGCTATTTTCACTTTCTATTACTAGTAGTAACTAGGATTCTACCAGCCAGGTGGGAAAAGGGTAAAAAGGCAGGCAGAGTTTATTGCTAACATTAAGAGAATGTGAAATAAGAGAATACTACTGAAATCTCGTATTTTTCTGGTGATCCTGTTATCTCCTGCGTGTTTAAAGGATTGTATGAGAAAATTGGATGTCCTCTGCCACTCATCAGTGCCAGTACTTAAGGCATTTCAAACCACAAAAAAAGGTAACTACTTAGAATCATAGAATTGGAATATTCTGGGTTGGAAGGGACTCACAAGGATCATTGATTCCAACTCCTGGCCCTGTGCAGGACACCCCATCGTTCCCACCCTGTGCCTCAGAGCATTGTCCAAATGCTCCTGGAGCTCTGGCAGCCTTTGGGCCATGAGCCTTGGGAGCCTGTTCAGTGTCCCACCACCCTCGGGGTGAAGAACCCTTTCCTAATATCCAGCCTAACCCTCTCTTGACAGCTTCATGCTGTTTCCTTGGATCCTGTCACAGAGAGCAGAGAGTGGTGCTGCTCCTCTACTGCCCCTCGTGAGGGAGCTGCAGACTGTGATCAGGTCTGACCTCAGTCTCCTCTTCTCCAGGCTGAACAATTCAATTGGCCTCGGCCACTCCTTGTATGGCTTCTCCTCCAGATCCTTCACCGTCTCTGTGTTCCTCCTTTGGATGCTCTCTAACAGCTTTAGCTCCTTATACTGTGGTACCCAAAACTGCACACAGTACTCAAGGTGAGGCTGCCCCCGTGCAGAGCAGAGCAAGACAATCCCCTCTGTCACCCAGCCGGTGATGCTGACCCTGATGCCCCCCTGGACACGGTTGGCCCTCTTGGCTGCCAGGGCACAGCTGACTCATATTCAACTTTTTGCTGACCGGGACCCCCAGGTCACTTTTCACGGTGCTGCTCTCCAGCTCCTCATTCCCTAGTCTACACATACAACCAGGGTGGCCCCATCCTAACACTAGCCCTTGTTAAGCTTCATATGGTGATTGCCCATCTCTAATTCATCCAGGTTTCTGTGCAAGGCCTCTCTGCCCTCGACGGAGTTGACAGCTCCTCCCAGTTTAGCATGACTGGCAAACTTGTTTACTATCCCTTCAAGTCCTGCGTCCCTGTCGTTCATGAAGATGTTAAAGAGCACTGGCCCTAAAATGGAGCACCGTTTAGGGCACTAAGCCCAAGAAAGTGAACTCCTGAGACAGATTTTCAGGATTCTGACATAATCTGCTATGAGGCTTCTTGAATAGAAAACTCAATTTATTTTATGTATTTTAAAAGTTATATATTTCTTTAAAAAGCTGCTTATACTTTTATTACTGTTGACAAAGGATGACATCATGGTGCATACTATTATCATGACAACTCTGATTAATATCCCAAGATTTTACTAAACATGCCTTTGCTTCATAATTGCCCACTGGAATTTTTTTCCTCCTCCTTTTTTTTCTCCTCTACAGTATTTAGCAGTAGGCTGTGATTTGGAGACCCCACTAGCCACAACTTGACACAGTGAAATTATGACAAATGTTTCAAAGCTTGCGAAGCAAGGCACACATATTCATGAAGAAAGAAAGGGTTTGCGCTCCCTGCTGTCTCCTTTGCCGCATGCACAGTAGAGACCTGAGTGCTGGCCATATGAATGGTATGGACAGAACTAGCATCAGTACCAGTAGTTTCATGCATCTTCCTGCTTCAACTGTCCACTGTTTCCTGAAGCAGTGGACTGGCTGATGATAAAAGCTGGTCTTGCAGGTCTCAGACCTCTCAGAAATCTGCAGTAGAAGAGATGGACTGCTAGAACCCTCAGGGAAGTTCCCACAAGTCCTTGGGCTTCAGACACACTTCTTGTTTGCCAGAATACTTTTGAATAATTGAGATTCCTGGACTGCTCAGAATTTGGTACTGGAGCACATATCCTTATTCTGCATTGCTCCATGCACACACATGTTCCCCAAAACAACAGTTGACAACACAGAGAAAGAAGGATATGTCTCCTCTTTAATTCCCTTTTTCTCTGTTACTACTTTTCTTTCCCCCCCTTCTTTTTATAATTCCCTCTGTGGTGACAGGTACCCAGTGACATTAGAGTCAGTGCAAGTTTTCTAACCTATAATGTTTAAATTGATTGATCCAAACAAGTTTATGCCCTGCTGAACTGCTGGCATCCATATGTAATATACTCTCTGTCTAAAAGTTTCTACCTCATGTTTGGCTTTTCTGAAAATCTTAAAGGCTAGTTAATTATGAATCCTGTCTTCTTCTATTCAAGTCCGAGTTAAACATCCCATGAGTGTCAGTGGAGCAGTCTGAATATGTGCTGGAGCTGTGTTTTCCAAGCTGTGACTCCAAAAATCTATACTCCAACCCTTCCAGATAGAGCATTAAACAGTCTCCCATGTGATAGCAGCTTCCTGCAACCCATTTTCAACACAAGTGGCCTTTGTAGAGAAATTCTTAGAAGGATGAGATAAGAGACAGGCTCTGAGTTGCAAAGTCTCGTGGTTGAGGGGCAGTTAGGGGACCTGCCAGTTTCAGCAGCCCATACTGTGCTGCACAGAGGCCACAACATCCTTGTAAACAGAGACTGGACTCAGGAAACAGACACACAGCAAAAGTCACAAAACATCCTGCCAGGAAACACCAGATTCAACAATACCATCAGCCTGCATAAAACAGCCAGCTCAAGTAGCATTATGATACACACAACGTACACCTGCAGAAACATTCGAAATTTGTCTTTATACTATCATGCCTGTATGGGCTGTGCACAGACATACAGTGCTCTTTATGGGCAGATACATATTCAGAGCTGTGGCAGTTTGGATGCCACAAGCTTGCACACCACTAAAGCATACCTCAAAAGCATAGGCCAGGTAGGAGTCTGGCACACACCCAAGTTTTACAGCACATTCTAACTACCACTTTAGTTTGATGGGCTCGTCTCCTGGGATGTATAGGGATTAAATTCTCAGGGTTATCCTCCAGTGTGTACTCTTGCTCTGAAATTCTCTCCATGTCCTGGTCTTGATTTAGCTTCTGTCAGAGTAAGTTTGCTATTAAGAACTTCAGAAAAGGCTGTTCATGTGAAAATCTGTTTTGGATAGTGAAGGTAAACAGACTTATTTCATCAAAGCTAAGCCAAACTACACCTATACATGCTAGGTTCTGGTGATCTTTTTGAGTTGCTGCTGATATGTGAAGCATTTAAAAAGTTCTGAAAGGTTTGGCTTTTTATTAATATGTTGAGGCCACCAGCTACCCTGAAGGCTTCACAGACCTTAAGTTGGACATGGTTAACTTCTATTCGTGAGAAAAGCCCATGAAAAGAAAAACAACTAGCTTCTAGCCTTGAAAATGTAGTAATAATAGAAGCAAGAAATCTAAACAATAGAAGGAGAAAAACAGCCACATATCTGCACCTGTTATTTTTCTGAATGCTTGAACACTGACGCTATAGCTAACCAATAGTAGTATATTGCAGTTAATATAGCCAATGAGTCTATTGTAGTAATTTAGTAGCTAATGGATATGTAACATGAACCATAACATTCTGAAGGTCTATAAGAGATGCTGTCTCTTTCAAATAAACACTTTTTGCCCTTAACCGAGGCACTGTCCATGTGTATGTTGTGGCTGCCCCAACAGCGACATTAATACACAAACCTGGGTTTTGCAAGTGGCTTCAAAGGATTATAATATGGTCTTTAGAAGCTAAATGCTTTAAATAAATGTCAGTTTTAAGAAACAGTGTTTAGGAAATTATTCTAGTCTTGGGGTTTTGGCATGGGTTTTTCTTCCACAGTGTCCCCAGGCATCAGAATCAAGACAGCACTGACAGAGGGAAGAATATTTTCATGCAGGCGTGGCCTGTTAGTGAAAGGTGTTGGCAGTGATGGTTGGTAGGGCCTTAAGACCGATGCAATAAACATGCTATATGCCAAGATAAAAATATGCTGACATAGCTATGCAGTAGTTGTCTTGCTGTATCCACAGGCTAAATAGTCCTTTAAGCAATGCAGGAGTGGTAGTGGCATGTTCAGTGCTGGCACCACTGAGAATCCATAGCAATAGTAGTGACAAGCAGATAATGCAAGACTGTTCAGGTGTTAACGCAGGAGTTACCATATGCTACAGTAACTTTCCTGCTATTTCACCATACATGGAATTACTTTGCAACCTGAGGAGCATTCATGTGGAGGAGACTGGAGTAAAAAAAAAAAATCACTGAACCCAGAGGTAGATATGTGCCAGTAATTTTCAAATAGTTTCGAAGATCCAGTCACCCTCTCCCCGCCCCTACTGGATATATAATACAGGAAGCCTGAAGTGATTGCAACTTCGGTGTGCTAGACCAGGAAAGAAGCCAGGTTTATGTGTCTCTTTGTTCTTGAAAGTGACTGCTATGACTAGCTCCACCTCATTCTTTGCACAACAGCACATTTGGTCACAATTTGCCTTGCTGACTGAAAGGAAGAAAAACCACTTTTTCTGAGTACTGAGAGCATCTATTAACAAGATACTGGCTACTGTAATGTCTCCGGCTGTCAAGAGACACTTCTCTCTTTGCAGTTAACATTTGACTTTGAGCATCTGAACTTTCCCTAGGAAATAGTTCCTAAACTAGAGAGTGCCAGAAACTAATTTCTGTGCTTGCTTTGTTCCAGTAATACTTTTGGCCTCTTGTGACCTGTGACCTTCAAGCTCATACAACCATTTTGGATTACTTGAAATTTATATAATTTTATCCCAAGTGTAAATTACTTTCCTCTCAACGTTTATTACTAACCTGATTTATGATCTTCCTTTAAAAATCTCTATATCAGTTACAATAGCTAAGTTTGTAATACTTCAGCGTTTGCCATAGCAATGGGTTTATGATGGCAGTTACAACAAACACACTGGAAGACAAAACGGTAGCAATGTCTTGGAATTTTGTCCCAGTTTTAGACACAATTCCAAAATGATTTTGAATACTAGCAAAGGCAAGTGTTTCAGAAGAGAGGTCAGTAGGGATGTAATTATCATCTGTTATTAAGTGGTCATCAGTAGACTTCAGAGTTACGACTGCTGAGAACATGGTTTCTTAAGACCAGCTCCTGGAGTTTCTGGCATAGCCTTTTTCCCTTGACTGCAACAAAGTCATGATTTTGACATTTATTGCAGTTGTTACATTCCATCGATGCTGACTCAGTAAAACAGAACTGCAGCTATCTCATATTTGAAGATTTGGGTGAAATCCATCATTTTCAGTATATGAAAGTCTGAATTTTCACGGAAACCACTGAAACCGTCAAAAAAGTGCAGCACCAGCAC
This sequence comes from Oreocharis arfaki, assembly GCA_013398015.1. Lineage (NCBI taxonomy): Eukaryota > Metazoa > Chordata > Aves > Passeriformes > Paramythiidae > Oreocharis > Oreocharis arfaki. Next base: position 777,209 of record VZRR01009528.1, read on the forward strand.
TTTGTCCCATCCCATCTGATCTTTGATTATGACTGCAATATGTGATTGAGGAGGGAAAGAAGCTTGTGCATCCACTCATGCACAAACAGGAGTTATAAGTAAGAGGGAGAAATAAGAAGGATTAATGCAAAATATATGGCTTCTGTAATAAGTCATCTGTCCTCTTTACAATGATCTCATGGTGAAAAGCTGTCAGAACTTAAAGGTGACAGCAAATATGTATTCCAGGCATATAAGCCATTTATTTAAAAATGAATTCTGCAAGCAATATTTTAATGTTAATAGCAGCAGTAATGCTCAGTTCTTTATGGCTTTTTTTCTGGGAAGGAGCTCTAAAGAATTTTTCAAACATTAACAGGTAAGCAGGTAACAAAGTCCTAAGACACAGGCAAGTATCATATTCCCCTTCATATTGATAAGTGCATAAAAATACATGTGGTTACACAATAAGCTACCTGAAAAGTTGAGAACAGAGCTCGGGAGCCTGGAGTCTCAGATACTCTCTAACTGCTCAGTGAAGTGTGTAATGCAAAACAGAAAGCATGAGTGTTCATAGTATATCTCCAAAACAGTGGTGTTTTGTCTGGTTTGATTTGTGAATACTTGCAGTAGGGTTGTGGACCCTTGTAAAGGGTATTCCAGCCAAATAATGAAAGATCCATTTTTCCTAATTATCCTAGAAGAATGTTGCAAACTGTCACTGAAAACTCTTGTTCTAACCCACAGTAAGATGGAGGTGTGTGTTTAGAGGAACTACACTGAGGCAATGCACAAAGTTATCAGGTAATTTACACATATGTGGACAGCAGGAGCTAAAACCTAGTCCTTCAGCTTCAAAGACACAATTTCCTCCCAAGTGTGACCAAAGAAAGTTTTCAGCTACTTTAGCAACAGGGTATTCTCTCTTGCTTCTGATTAAATATTCTAAGGTCTTAGGACTTTCAAGTGTGCAGCTTAATTCCTGAAGGTATTCAGGAGTTCTCATCTTCTTGATCCACTTGAAAATTTGCACTTTGCAGAATTATGTCCTGGTGAAGGCTGTATGTAACTCTGGCACAACTAGACGGTTGCACAGCACGTATTCTTGTATGTGGGGCCAATGGGACATGGAAAAGGACTACAGCCTGTTAGCAACAGGAACTAACCACATCACTGTTGATGGTTAAATGACTTGCAGCCTCAAATCTTCCAGGGTTCGGGGTTGCATAAATGCATGGAAAGATATGAGAGAGACAGTAAAAATATTTTTAAAATCTTACCAAGAACAAATGCCGAGGATGCCTATTTTTGCCAGAGACTTTCATCAGCGTTCCCTCTTTAACAAAGATCTGAAGGAGAAAACAGCAGATTGTAATCCTTAGACTTCATTCTGAATCTTACCAAGAAAAGAGTATTTCTCCTTGGTAAAGAGCTACTCCAATGCCATTTATCAGCACAAGAAGAGACAGAGAATCTCAACACTTGTTTCTAGCCCTTACTCCTTATGATCTGGCTTAGTCTTTGCCCAGGTTAGCTCTGCTGCCCTTCATGGCTTGCATTTGTGTCAGTACAAAATGGGTTGGAAACTTACTGTTTCTGCACTGTGGATTGTGCTCAGAGGTGACTGTCACAGATTGCAACGCTAACATGTCATGGGTTTTAGAAAAGAATTCTTGTCTTTAAAAGTCTTCTAAAAAAGACAGACCAAAGAGAAAAGCTGAAACCTTGGGCTTTAGTATGCTACACCAACTTAACTAAACCTGCATATATAATTTGTATAATTTTGCAAGCACAATACGTTTTCAGTCCATCTTGTTACTATGTGTGTAGGTAGGACTGTGTACGTAAGCAGCTAAACCAGCACACTAGAACTTTGCAGTAACGTTTGAAAAAGTCTGCCATAACTACATCAGTGGATTAACAATCATCTGCTCTTTTCAGATGGAGAACAGAATGTGGTGTACTTTTCCACTCTAGAACAGTTCATGATCAAAAAGACAAATGCTGCAAATTCTGTATGCTGGGCTTTGCAGAATTTTTAAAAGCATTACCTGGTAAGGGCAAGTGAGAATACTGATGTTAGAGAGAAAAACAAAAGTTGACTGCAAGATTTGGCTGATGAGTATTCTTATGCTACGAGTATGCATGCTTTGAAAATTGCTTCATGAATTTTGTTAAAGCCATTGGTGGACTGAAGGGAAAGTCAGAGTTGCAGAACTCAAGAAAGAAATCTTTTGAAGCGTAGAAGCAGGTTGGAGCTGAGGACACTGGACAGGTTTGAAAGCCAGAAGAAGAAATTTGCATTTGATGTGGATAGCAAGACAGAGCTGTACAATCTCTCACGTTTCTGTTGATGTGTTGCTTAAAAATAGTTTCTTATATTAAAAGCACCATGGGGGAATGGTGAAAATATAAATTTGAAAACAAATTAATTGCCCTGATTTAAGGTTCTTACCCAGCTATATAAAGTGCAGAGCCTTTTCAGGCTACAAGCAATTCCTACTAGAGTTGTAGCCTTTCAACAGGAGTATATAAGGAGGAAAGCAGTAGCTTCATCAAAATACACTATGCTTGGGGTCGCTGAGGACAGCTGAAGTGAAAAGCCAAATGGCTGCTCTGTGTAAAATCAGAGAAAATGCCTGTCTTTCCCAGCATGACCTTCTTTTTGTGCACTGCCAGAGTGATGTTTTTTTTACACAAGCCAGTGCTCCAACTCATGTCACAGCAGCTCAGTAAATATCATCTCTAGACGTCTGAAGACGTCTCTGTCCGGCCATCCACACAGAGATATTGCTGGCCAGAAACAATGCCCTTACCAGCATAGGTCTGCCTGCAGCACTCACCCTTCCTGGCTGGAGGAGGCCGCTCTGCCCTCTCACACTGTGCTCAATGTGTACTAGCTTCTGCAAGTTTTCCTGGGAGAGAAAAACAGCATTTAGAAAACTGCACGGAGACTGTTTTTATACAAGCAAGCAAAGCTTCCCTCACCCCTCCTCACCATTTTATTTCTTTAGAACTGATATTACAGAAGTAGGTTTCAGAGAGAACTGGGACCAAGGATTTTACACTCAGAAATTCTTCTTCCTGCCTTACAGATTTTACAAAACCTCATCATCTGCATTCCTGCATTCACATCCGTGACCTTCTACAGTTCTTTTGCCTGTGATTCCCCAGTTGACATTCCAAAGGACCTGCTAACTTCATATGTATTTATACATTGGCTTCTTTTCCAACTTCCTGGCTCTGGGAACAAATAAAATAGGGGCAGAGACAAAGTACAGTACCTGCTCTAAAGTTCTGTGCATTAGTGGCATGACACAGATAATCCAAAGCAGGCTTTGATACTTTAAGACTATTGCTAGGATTATCTGAAGATTTACAGTCTGTGATAATGGATTAATGCCTTTGCAATAGGGGATTTAGAAGGTGTACTAGTAAGCAGGCAATGAAGCTGCATTCCTGTTTTGATGCTTTGAAAAAAGCAGGAAGTTTATGATCAAACTCTGATACTATTAACTGTCTATCTGGCCTTAAAGCACAGTCAGTCAGTGGGCACTGGCACCAGGCATGAACTTATCTATGAAAATCGTAAATAAGATTAACCTAGATAAGTCTGTGCTCCTATAAAAGAAAAAATCAGGTGAATAAGAAGGAAGAAGGGATGTCTGTACCTTTGCAATATTGCTAGTCTTTTCAAATCTCCTTCCATTTAGCAGGTGAGGCTGTTAAAACAGAGGCTTGTGCATAGGATTCAGCTGTGGTTTTTATTTGATCAGAACAGTAGAATGAGCTCCCCAGCAGTAGTGAGTCATCATTGGAATATGCCTAAATATTAGGAGTCTCCTATCTAAGTTAGCCACTGTACACTATATCCTCAGTTATACACCCAGATAAACTACAGAGTAAGGACCATATTTGATACAGCTTCGTGACCTGACAGCCTTTGAGTACAGTTTTCTGCTACAACAGGCAATGGTCTGTTTTCCTTTGCTCCATTGACTGGCATTATGATACCCCTGGGATTAGTGAGACTTGATTTGATCATACATTGTATCTGCCTGATACAAATCAGTGATGTCTACAGAATCAGCTAATTAAGAAAGTTATCACAGATACCAGAAAGAGCCTATCCAAGTCAACATGATGGTATTTCAAGGCTAATTTACCCTGGATTTCAGCTAACACAATTAATGTACCTATCTAGGCTTGCTTTTTGAGATGAGCCTGAAATACCTCCCTATCTTACTGCCGTAGTGAAATATTGCACTTGTTTATCATTGATACTAAGTTTACTTCTTAATCAGTAACTGCATGTCAAATACATGGAAATACCTACAAGGCTTGACCAGCACAGGGCTGCACTGTGCCCATGCGATGTAATTGACAGTTAACACATTTTCAAGAATTTGAGCTGTCAAATATCTCTTTTGCAATGCAGGAAGTATCAAATGGAGTTTTTCAGGTCATTTCTAAAATACTATAGGCCAATAAAATGGAAAAAAACATATAAAGCTATAGCACAGGAAATATCAGGGATCATGGGACAGCTGACTTTTGCAAAAGATATTTGCAAAGGACTTTCCCACCACTGAAGCATATTTCAGCCTGGCAAAACTTGTCCAATTGACAGCTTCCACAATGAAAACCTGTTTTTCATCTGCAGAAAAAGCAGTGTTATCCTGTGAGCACACTCATGCCAGTGCTAGTACTACTCATCTGGGTTTCCACAAGAGTGAGAGGAGAAGTTGCAGCAGCCCAGCTTTTCTCAGAACTGCTGGCAGAGGCACCTATTGAAATGCTGATGTTTGCAATATGGACACATGTTCACCAGGAAACGGACAGAGAAGTATTGAACTCATTTCCTGAAGGAAGTCGAACAGCCATCACATGTGAAGGATAGCGGTTTATCTGGGAATATGGACAACTGAGGGGGGCTATAGTTTCCTTACAGTTCCCCAAATTTCCCTGTTTATTTAGCTTTCTTCATTGGTTTTAAAACTATCATCATTCTTCTTTCAAAGATCTTTCACAATCCTACAAATAAGGAATAAAAGCAAAGCTCCACCCAGATAGTACTGCAGATGTGGGTGTCAGAAATTCTGCTGGGGCCGTTTTAGCAGTGAACTGCTGTTCCCATAATTTTATCATGATGTCTGTGCAGCAGGAACACCTCCCCAAGGAATTCACCAGCTGTTAATAGCAACAGTGATTTATAGCTCTTAGCACCTCAGGGCCTCTAACAGATTGTAGACATTCAGAGGGCGATACAACCCTGCTTAGTTCATCCCCTGGAATTACAGATAGACATAATACTCTGAGGTGATGGTGTGCCTTGTACTTCTTTTTGTACATCTGTAAAATGGAAGTAGTATTTTCCTACCTGGCAAAAAAATGCTGTGGAGATAGTTATGGTCTTAATATGCTTGAAAATCCTGGATTAACAGTCCCCAGGAAAAAACTGCTAGAGTCTTATTATCATAAAACAACAAAACAAAAAGCTAATATTGGGTCATCGATATTCAGTGCTCCTATGAGATTTTTGGAGTGTCGTTTGATGAGCTGGTATGTGGCAACAGAAATCTTCGTCCTTCCAGGTATATTGTTTCTTAGAAATTCAGCCAGGTACATGACAATTTATTAACTCTCTAAAATAAGTGGCAGTGTTCAGTTTCTTCTGTAATTAGAGTAGTTATTTGCTTTTATGTTTGTTTGTTGGGGTTTTTTTAACTGAGAGAAAGAAAAGACGTGCTGGTAGTGGCTCTTGTGTCTGGGATGTTAATTCAGGAGGACAACCTCTGATTTAGCAGAAAATTGAACTTTGTTTCTCGTGAACCCACACCTTCACAAAACCCCCTCATTCACACAGAAAGGAAAGAAGGAAATTTTGTTTCATGTCTTCCATGCCACAGTTTTGAAAAAGACTGGATGTGCTCTGATGCTATGATAAAAAGTAAGTGTAAAAATCTGTTTGGAATTTGTGATGAAATTATTCCAAAACAGACATTATTAATAGCAATTATTATACAGTCTGTGACATCTGTAAGACTCAGATGATATGATGATGCTCTTCAAATTAAAGCATGGCTTAGTAGACACAAAATGATTTCATGGCAGTGCAATGCAGCAAATTGGATTTTGGCCACTTACATATACTTCTAACTTCAGAAAAGTATTCATATAAATCTGCCATTTATCTGAGTGAAATCTAAGGAAGCAGAGGTGCCAGAAAAAGATGTGTGACCTTGATCTGTTAGGAACTGAGCTTTTAGAGTTCTCAACCTCTAACACAGATATCCCTAAAGCGCTGAGATTTTTCTGGAAGCTTTTCACAAGATCTCAGGTTTTTGACGAAATATTTATTTTGGTACAAAGACTGCTTAATATCAGAAAAATATGATTATAAATTCTTTGCCTGAGGAGAAGGAAAATCAGAATCACATCAGTTGAAAACTTTGCTTGTTAAGTCTGTAGTGTCAGAACCTAGTTCATAGAGGGGTCAGATTTCATTCCTTTTTATGATAAAACTCTAGGCTTGATAGACATCCTCCCTGCAGTCTACATCTGTTCTTTCATCTTCATAACCAATTAGTGTGTTCTTCCCTAACAATTCATGTACATTCATTTTTCCAACCTTAAAATCCTACCTGAAAACAAGCTCTTACTAAGAAGATTGGTATTTCATTCCTTCCCCTCATCTGCATTGATGTGATGATGCTACATGTGATGTTTTTCTCTTTGTCTCTTGAATTTCATGTTTTGATGCCTGAATGATTATTAACAACCCTCTCTCTGCTCAGGAAATAAAATAATAAAGAAGTGAGTTGAATGCCATCTGTAATTAACCAGGGGGGACAATGTTTGCAATACCAAAGAGTTCTTTAATATAGTAAAGGCACAGCAAAATTCCAATGAAGGATGTTAAATTCAGCAATATTCACATGAGAAGTAAAATGTGAAAGGTTCCCCAACATATGATACATTCCCAATAACTTGAAAACCCTGTGACCCAATGGGATGATAAAATACTTTGCTTTGGAAAACTACATAACTTATTTAGATACCTAAATCTGAATTCAGAAATGAGTTCTAACATATGAAAGGTTTGGCCAGTCTGGTTGTGTGATCGTTTGCAAGATTATAAACCATGACTTACTCTTCTGAAGTAACATGAGATTCCAGAATTGTGGAAGAATTATGTAAATGAGTTCAAATGAGTTCAGAATCTATCTTTGATACATTTGATAGTACCTTTGAACATTTTATATCTAAAAACATCACAGTCTAGGACTACAACCATGAAAATTCCCACCTCTTCCTTCATTGCTCCAGACAGCATTTCAGCAACCCCAAGAGGGAAAAAAAACTTTTGTGTTACTGGCTATGGTGTCTTACATCTTGCACAGCTGCACTAAAAGGCATAGACCAACTCCATATCTGCAGTACTGTAAACCAGATCTGTATAAGCCCTTGAGTCTCACCTTGGAGGAGGCTTCAGAATTTAGCAGACACATGTATTCACTTGAACAGATGTGCAGAAAACACACTATTGATCAGGAGAGCATGTGTCATGGTAGGACTCACCGCTTGGAGCATGCTGTCATTGGCTTGGTCTGTGATTTCAGAAACGATGAATAAGGCAGCTGAGGGATGAAGGAAAACAAACACCATATATCAAACAGAAGAGTAGGAAAACTCAAATCACTCCTGTTTGCAAGGGCATCCTTTGGCTTCTTTGTCACTTTCATAATGCAACTGCCTAGCAACTCTGACATGGCACACAGTGCTGTCCCCCCTTCCTCCCTTCACCATTCTCTTGTGTGAAACTGCATCATGCTTGTGCCGACCCAGAGAGCTTATGAGGTCCCTTTTAAGTACCTAGCATGGCACTAAATCTTTTTGTAATGTTTTCTAGCTGCAGACTTTTGTCAATGTGTTGTGGTATAGAGAGATTAATGTAACCCTACTTCAGCCACCAAATAGCATGGTAGTCTAAGATGTACCTCTTACTGCTGAGGGAGAGGACATGTCATCCCTTTCTGACAGAAAAGTGCATGAAGTGGTGACATGAATTAACTCCTGGATTCTCCTCTGGCAAATAACCTAGGCTAAGACATGTTCCCTGGCGCTGAGAGCAGTGGCATAACATGGCTCAGGTCCCTGTTTCACATCCCTTCCCCTGTGGCACAGGGCTTCCTATCAATTTCCGGCCATAACCTGGGAGCATGCTAGCCATCGCTGGCCAGGAATGGGACAAGCATCTGCTAACCACAAACGCAGTTTGTGCCACAAAGGCAGTTGTGGTCAGAGGGCTTGAGTGCCTGCCCTGCTATTGTTTAAATTACTGGTATAGCTGTAGTTCTACTGTCAGTGACTAGGGTCCTAAATCTTGCATGAGTCTCTGCTCTTGGGCAGAACAGACTGACTTTCAGTCAACCACTGGCTTTACTGCTATGAGTTGGTTTGGATTTACAATCAGTGTAAGAGGGGTGAACTGATTTCATTAACACAATGTTACTGCTGCTTACTCCAGCCTGGAAACTACTCCCACAGACACTGCAACTAAACCTTGGTTTGATTTCAGTGGGAGTAAAAGATTTCTGCTTTATCTCATGTGTTGGGAAGGATGGTGTTAGCAGTGGATTTGTTTTTTTATTTTGCAGAACTTGGACTTGAATGTCTTTCAACTTGAGGTAGCCTTATGGAATCCAGAATACAGATATGTGATTCAAACCTCCTGGGTTTCTCCCAAGTTCACGGAGCACAGTAGGCATACCATAGATAATGCTACACAATCAGGCAGGGGGAGCCATCCGAACTGACTTTACAATGACCAGGCCAAATATGTACAAAGCCAAAGAGGACTAGGATTTCTTCCACGACTGGGACAAAATTACAGTGTCTGCACTATGCCTGTATAGATGATATTTTCTTCTTCCATAAGTTCCATCACGTCAAAACTATAGGAAGCCCATATGTTTCAATTAAAAAAAAAAATAGGATTCTTGTCCTGAATAATTTGTCAAAATTCGTAATCAGTTCTTATAGATTTTACATCTAACCTATTAACACAAAATCTTGAAAATAATCATCTTCCATATACTACCAGTATAGAGATCTTGCACCCTTTAGAAGCAATGTTAGCAAAGCAGAATTTTTCTTCTACCAATTTCATTTTACCTTGTGTGGCTTCATACTCAGTAGAATCAGGACAAAGATTATTCAAGTAATCTGTAGTAAATGATCAAACAAACACAGACATCCAAAAATCAGAATACAGGTCGACATAATTTGTACTATTGTTAGCTAAAACATTAAATCCTAAGCACAGAATCAGACACTGGTTGTGATTGGAAAGGACACTAAGTATCATCTTGTTCAAATCCCTCTGCCATGGGCAGGAACACCTACCAGCAGACCAGGTTGCTCAAAGCCCTATCCAACCTGGGCTTGAACACTTCCAGGAATGGGGCATCCACAGTAATGTCCCACAGCATTTTATTCCCAAATAATTAAGTGTATATATAGCCACTTTCCAAAGCAAAACTCATCTTTGGTGGTATTTTACTTCGAGAATCAATGCAAGAGCATTGATACAGATTTGAGTTCCTCACATAACTTGGCAGGTATAAATAAATAAACAGTGACAAAAATGTTTCTCAGTCAAGAGACTTGCTGAGTAGCACCACTTTACAAATAATTGTTCTTTTAATGAATTCTGTTTTCCCATCTGAACGAATGCTGTTGGCTATATTTATAGTTCGAGTAAATGAATCATATGCTTTTTATGGGCACAGGAAGGAGATACTAGTTCTGTACAAGCAGGGTTCAAATAATTACTACTGAACTTAATCATATTGTGAAAATACATTCTGTAAGATACATACAATAGTGCTTAGTGTGACAGCAATTATATTTGCATTATATACAAACCTTTGACTAGTGTTTTTTTGGACTACTTTTCTTGGATCATCTGCTTATTCTTTGTCTGGGTCTTTATGGTTTTAAAGACTGTAGTATGTAAGTGCTACAGTTTTAAGAGCCTAGTCTGGAAATACTTCTTTCTTATCTTGCTGATTAGTCCAGACTCCTAAATTCTGCATCCAAGAACTAGACTACTATGCCTGAGAATGGTGCTGTGCATGGATGTCTATTCCCTTGAATGTCTTATCCATACACATTTCTCTTTCTAGTGCTGTGCCTTCCCTGGTATCCTGAACTCCACCTGCCTTTTACCTGCATTCTGGAAAGCATCCGCCTGTACTGAGGCAGGCAGGAAGGGGTTGTGTGGTGCCATCAGGCAATATTTAGTGTTTCTTTTCACTGCTGCAAGCTCTGTCCTTAGCTATGGACTGAGTGGACAAATCCTTTTGGTTGTGGTGCAGTAATTGGTAACCAATATCCTCATAAATACCCTTCCTTATCTGGTAGAATCAGCCAGTTATCACACAAGTATGCCTGGTAATCTGAAGGACTTCCCTGTTCCAGACTCGTTCTGTCCTAGAAGGCAAAGAGGGGCTTGGTTTCTTGAGGTTAAGAACTAAAGCAGTAAACCTATTTTCTGCAATATCTTAATCCAGCAGACCTTCGCTCACTGGACACAAAAGCTGTTGTTTTCCCAGTTCGTGTCAGTACCTGGGACAAGGAGGAGCTCAAGTTGTTTCAAGCATAGATGGAATCCTATCACTGGAGCTTCACCGAAGCCCTTCCAGCTTTGTCGCAAAATACCATGCTGCATGTTTGCAATTTATCTTGTGGACCACAGAAATGGGAAAACAGAGAATAGAAGGTGTTTCTGACAGGGATATGCCAACTACCTTTACATAAATGCAGTATTTGTGTGCATGCACCACAAACACTCTATGGATCATCTGAGACTGCTAAGTACTGCAAGCCACAAGTCTGGGAAGTTGCCCCATAATGTAGACACACCCAGAGAGTGAAGAAAGAAAGTCTGTCCTGGTATTGGCATCCAGTGTTTACTTGTATTGCTTGTACTGAAAAAGCAAATCCAGCTGTGAATAATGAGTTGCATCCTTGATCAAAATGTCTGGAGCAAGATGAAACTGCTGGTAATCTGTGCTGTTAATAAAGTTTTCATATGGTCACTTTGTTCTGCTGCTTTTATAGAAACCCCTTCTGGTACGCTGTGCCCTTCATTGGCTGTATGGGCAGGGTTTATGGCTATCTTTTTACTCTCCCGTGCATAACTAATCTTCTTGCATCCCTGTCCACCCACACATATACATACGCCCAAAATATTTCTCAATCTTTATGTCTGTGGATCCTTGCTCTTTTGTGTTCTAAATTACTTGACAACACTGAGTTTCATTGTTATATTTCACCGTTTCCTCCCCCCGGCAGTTCTAAACGTCTCAATTCTTTTTAGGGGCCACATCCTGCTTCAGAAAGCCTGCTCTTCTCACAGGCTCAGACTAACGAGATTTGGGGTGGCTTGCAGGGAAGGAACATACCCCCCCTTGGTGAGACTCAGGTGGTAGTTATACATACGGTCCTGAATTAGGTGGTAGTTATACATATGGTAGTTTTACATATGGTAAAGGGAAGGTATAACTGTAAATGTAAAATCTGTAAGTGTAATATTAATTTAAATTTATATCTCTGCTTCCTATAATGCAGGAAGATTGGACTGGGTTTTTGACTAATCACTAGCTTTAGGTGTACTGTGCATAGGACTTACGGTGCAGTACTGGGTACAACTGCTTTGTTGATACAGGATGCAGTGCAGAGTCTCCTTGCTGAGGTCACCTGTCTTCTATCATCTCTCATAACTGCCCTTGATATAATAAAAAATCAAACCTGTTTGTTGGCAGTGAGGCTGAACTCTGCCTCTCCTGATTCACAGAAGGAAAAAGCCAAAAAGGAATTGCTAAAAGCACCGGACTACACTTTTTTGTGACCTTTCAACGTGGCTGTCCTGTAGAGGTGCCTGCCTCTTCCCAGGCTGCCTGACACTTCCTGAATCCTGTACTAAGCATACTGAAGTTCCCAGGAAATCCCATACTGCTTTAGCCCTATTTTAGCTGTTTTGGCATCACTGTGTAGCACAGTGGAGGCACAGAACATCATGGGAGTCTTTCTGTTGGGTACTTGGGAGAGTGATTTTACTGACCTGTGAGCATCACACGATATTGGAAGACACGCTGCACCACTTTCAAAAGCTGGTGTTTCACGCTGTAAGGGCTGTCACCAGAGCTCTGCTGTCCTCAGTGGAAGGGAAGAAGCACAAAGATCAGGGGGGATGCAAGCTCATTAGCAAACTGCCATCTTAGTTATAATCATAGTTATTAACTCTAACACATCCTCAAAGAGCTTGGTAAGTTAATAAGCGACTGAGAAACCACTCCACTATGTTTCAGCAAAATATACTCACGGATCTGTAGATTCACTAGCACACATTCTGTATGCACACACAGGAGTGTGTGGGCAACAGAGATAGAAACAAACACATCATGCACAAATTAACTTCTCACTTCAGTTCTAGCTCCAGGGCTGTGAAGAAGACTATTCTTCCATTCTACCAGTGTGAACACTGGTGGAGTTCCAGAAAAAAAAAAATCTTTAAGTAATCCCATGGCAAAGCCGTGCATTAGTGCACGTAAAAAAACATGTGAGCCTTACCTCAAACTCCTGAATCATGGTAGCCAGTTGGGAATATTTAAGGCACTTTTCATCTAGCAAAGCCAAATTCCTGTCAAACTGCATAATGTATGCTGTATGGTGATTCAGCCTTGATTTTCTGGAGAGAAAAACATCAGCAACTTTCTGGTGTTCCTCCCTGAGGCCACAGAAAGAAAAGAAGCAGCAAATTAGCAAATAAATAAATAAAAGTGAAGAAGCAGAGCCATACTTCTTGCTCATTGTATTAGACCCACAGTGGCTCGGCACACTGTGCACCTAAGGCCTAGGCTAAATGGCAGGAAAGAGGGAATGCTTCAGTGACACACTGGACAACAATGTGGGCTGCTGTAGAATGGGCACCATGGGGGGCTGGCCCTTTGGCTGTGCCTCGGCCATAGTAGCACTGTGAGGCTCCTTTCAGGACATAGCTCCCGCTTCTGTTAACAGACATTCCAACTGCTGCAGTGCTTTGAGCACTGTTTGTGGGGGAGAATATAACGTCTGTTGTAATATCAGATCTTCAGCTCTCCTTCACTGCCTGCTTCTCAGCACTGCCTCACTACCATCTGTCCCAGTATTGAAATGCCCAGTATTGAAATAGTTACAAAGCATGTACAAGGAGAGAACAGAATAAAATCTGAGTTCGCAAAAGAGGAATCATACTTAACAGAGGAACGTGAGTCCTGGGGAGCAACAGAGTGTCTGGGGGAGTGCAGGCATAGGGAAGGGCTTACTTAAAGCTTCAGGTGTGCTAATGACCTGGGAACCTGTGTGAGTGTAGGTTTATAACATATGTATTTCTGTTGTGTTGGCAGCATTTGCAGTACAGTCCTCTTTTATCCCCAGTGCCACAGAGTAGTTCTGGACAGAACTCTTAGTGCATTTACAGTTGTGCTCCTTTTGTCTTAGGGACAAGACTGCCAGCACGCTGTTAGAGTAGGGTTCTGGCTTCTTTAGTACCCAAGTCATTTTAGATCCCGGCTGGAAACACTACTTCTGTTTGTGTTCTAAGTGTATAAATCATAAATCATCCATGACACTTTTTAAGTCTTTCTGCCAACAGTCCCTTGGTGGACACAAACCAAAACACAGTTCCTTTTAGCCTCTCCTTTCCTTGTTGTGTGCTTTGACTGGGAAGCGCAGGGCTGCAAGGAGACCTGAGCCCTGCATTTAGGATTGTTACTGAGAAATTCTCTTCATCTAATTGACTTCCTTAATTTCTCAGTGCAGAAATAGGATCATCCATTCTCAGTGACCACTACCTCCTAGAGTCCAGCAGGTTGGAGGTGTGGGGTTTCATGGTCCATCATTCAATAGAACCTGTCAGCCTGGCTTAAGTTAGGGGGTCTCTTCAACTGAATGAACTTTGGAGCTTTGTCTGTCCTAGTCATGGTCTTATTCTCTCATCGAAAGACCTTGCCCTGTAAGGATGTTTGACGGAGTCTATTAACAGACTGCCAGTGTTCATTTGGCTTGGAAGCCTAGGGTAGCAGATCCCTGCCTTGTTGCTGGGAGCAAGGAGCTGTCCCTTAACTGAGAGCTACACAGCTGCTACGTAGATTTCTGTAAGCAGATGATCTTTAGAATCGGTTCTGATGTAAGTTGTTCCTGCGTCCCACAGCATGAGTCTGTGACCTTCACAGCATGAGTCTGTGACCTTCAGGCCATGAGTGTGAAGCCACTTGGTGATGACTGAGAACTGGCAGGGGATAATGCATATGAAGCTGGCTGTTCTCACACTGACTGACAGGGCCATTTCAGAGTCATGGGCTGTTCACTGCACCCATATTTCAGTATTTGATTTCTTAGCCTGACAGCCTCTGTATTTACTTCCTTCCCGTCTGTACACAAAATCTGCCAAAGTAGTTCAGGTTCTACTCTTTTCATTTCTGCTGGGATGGTCAAGGGAACACCAATGAGTTCACCCACCTGCTGTGGAGGATATGTTAAGGCCATCAAACTATGCCATTCTGTACTTGCCATTTAAGGACTCTCTCTTCCAATTCTTCCAGGATGTCTTGGTGTAATTCATAAATTTCAGGGAGTTCACTTAAACCCTGCTTGAGTTTAACTTGTTCTTGTTCATTTTCATCATCATCTCCAAGCACTTTCAAGATACCTTCATAGAAATCCTGTGAACAACAGCATTGAAATGAGGCAAACAGACTTAAAATATCTTTTCTGCAATTATTTTTACAATTTCTTGACTCCTAAAATATGCTTTCTAGGAATTAAAAGATATACTATCAACAGTGACAGTGTTCAGTATGGCAAGGAGATCACGGAATATGTCTTCTTCCATCCATTAGTTCATACACAGTTTCAGCTGAATCCCACAATGCTATCGACCTAAAATTGAACATTTCACCAGATCAAGCCATAAGACCCTTATGCATACAATGAATTTGGTATCTTTTTATTTACCTTGCCTTTTCCCCCTGCTTTTCTGGGTGTGGTTCATCTCATTTTTACAGTTTCTTAACCCGAAACATAATTTTTAAAAATGAAGGATGAGATTCTCACCTCATTGGGTCCAACAGCTTGACATGAAAATCATCAACAGCTACATGCCTTGTGCTAGAATTTGCACTAGCTACACTTCTGAACTTAAATTTAAGCTGTGGAACAAATAATTTTCCCTATGAAACCTGAATCCTTTCTTCCTCATCTTAGAAATGGTTTTCATCATGAAGTGGTTTATAAATTATGTCGGCATAGGAATAATTTCCTCTGTATTAAAACATAGTCAGCTCTGGTACATATTTAAGAGTGCATAGCAAAATGCTTTCCCAGGTTTGAGCTGGAAGTGAGGAATAAGGCCTCCAACTGAAACTGCAGTGATAATTTGTCTTAGATTCCCAGAAATTAGAAAATCATCCCAACAGCAGCAAGCAAATCTTTTGTGTGCAAGACATTGCTTAATGTCTCCTTCATCCAGAGCTCTCAATGTTGAAATGGTTTCAGGTCAAAGTCCAACTCCTACAGAGTCCTTCTCTGATTCAGACTTGTAAAGGAGCTTCTTTCAGGACCTGGATACACTTTAGAGACTTTGGCCACTGTGCTGCCCTGGCCCTTTCCAGGTGCCTACCAGTCACTGCTGTTTCTCCTGTCTGCTGCTGCCACTCATGTTCCCTCTTCATGGCAGTGGCTATAGAAGCTCAGGCATTTAAAACTGCCTGGGCTTTGGGGAGGTCTGAATCAAACTCTGGCAGTGGGTGCAAGGTGATGCACAACACACGGCAAGGAGGCTGAGGCTGTGCACATGTATAGCTAACGCTTTGCTGCTGAGTGGCATGGGGCAGGTTCCTAACCCAGGGGTTCTGATTGCCTGTGCCAGGAGCTAAGGCACTGTAACTAGATGGTTCATCCACATAGCAGTATCTGGTGTTCAAAAGCATCAGCTTTCATTCAATAAAATTAATTCAATAAAATTTAAAGGGTCTGATTTCAGGACTCACTTCTTCTGTATTACTACAAAGTACAAGTGATAGAAGAGCAGTAGTGCAGTATTCAGTGTTTGCCTGAGGATGGTCCTCAAGCAGAACTGTTAAGAAGTTTAATCCTCCTCTGTATTCCCTGTAAGGAGATGAGCCTGTGTGTTCCTCCATCTTGGTCAACCCGGGCTCTTACTGTTGAATTACCTGTTAATTCTAGTTAGGTCTTCATGGCTCAAGTATCTAAATCTCAGTTTTTCTATGAAAATAAGTGAACAATTAGAAACCTAAGTGCATGTCAGTTTGTGACGAGAGCAGAAACTTGGCATTTATGTACAATTCCTTAGAAACTGATTCTGTGAGTCCTTTTTCCAGTCTTTTTCTGCATCCCAGTAAGTCTTGATGGACTTGGAGATTTTATTGCACAAGATGAGGAAAAAAGTGTGAAAGTGAAAACTAAAGTATATACTCAAAACAGGTCAGTAGAGAGGCCACATTAACTGTGAAGCCTGAAAGCTCCTGATGACTTGTTTTGGTGCAGCAGCTGGAGGTTGTGAAGCTTCCTTTCTTATAAAAAGACTGTCTTTTCTTACCTGGCCTTCCTTTCTGGTTTTTTTGGTGGGTTTTTTTTTTGTGTGTGTGTGAAGGTAAGGCTAGGGCATTGCACCATTCTCTCTTATTGCTAGGCACCCTACACATGCTGGTTTTTTCCAGTAAGTACCTCAAGTTGGGTATTGTTTTTAAATTCAGCATTAAAATAACTGAAATGAGGCTTCGCAGCTGAATATACTTAGATTCACTGACTTTGAAGCCAGGAGGGGACCATATTGATATGATATGATCTAGTGTGGTCTAGTCAGTAGTCCAGACCACAAGACTTACTAGAATATAGCATTACTAGGGAAACAACCAACTTTGATTTAAGACAGAGTCTACCACATGTTATGGATAGGCTAACAGTTCATCCTGAGGAAAAAAAATCAAGCCCCAGTAGGGACTCTTGGTGATCTCATGAAGAGTCAGGTAGTTTTTAACCACATACAAAGCCCAAGCATCTAGTCACAGCGGAGCTGGTTTTAAAGCTCTGGCTGCATCCTGCAAAACTAAGACCATCACATCAGCAGTTGTTTTTCCACCAGGTTTGCACTGCACTCTGCTTCAACCTGATGCAGATCTAGTGTGAAGGAAACCTCTGGTGTCTGATCAATCTGGCCAGATCCATGCTGTAAATCTATTTTTTCACATGTGGCTCTGCAGACAGTGAGTTATTAGTAAACCAAATGTTTTTTCAAAAATACACTAAAAACATTCTCTGTCTGCCCACAGAATTTTATCCAATTCATTGGATGAAAAAAATACAGCTGCTGTCACAATTGCTGAGAAGGGTATTTTGCTGGATAAGTTAATAGAAATGGCAGCTAGATTTTTCCAGTCATTTCCTGGCCTCCTACTCCACTGTGTGCTGTGGCCGAATGTGCTGTGAAAGAAAGGAGGGGCTTGATAAAAAGGAACCTCTAAGATTGCACAGCTCATTGAAAGATGCCAAGCTGTTTCTGTCCAGCCCTGAACCAGGGTGGAATAGGCTGTGTATCTTCATTTGTCTAGTGATGAAGGAATCTATTGCCCAGAAATAAAATTCTGTTCCCTGAACTTTTAGGGTCAATCTTATGAACTTCCCTGGGCCATGCTGGGATTTACCATGGCATTTCTCATGGCTCTGGCTTCTGTCTAGTTAAATTTTTTAAGTAGATAGGGTTATTAAGGAGGAGTCTAAAAAGAACTGACTTCCATAAAACTTGCTAATGTCTAGGTATGAGGAACTCGTAAGAGTATGCTTCACTGTGAATCTATACTTTACATTAGATTGCCCACTTTGGATTGATTAAATCAAGGTTGCTGTATTGATTTCAGCATGGTGGGATCTGATTGGTATGACTGTGGTCCTGCTTAAAGGTTCTGTAAGAAGCAGGAGAGACTCTAGTCAAAGAACTTCAAAATTCCTCTCTCATCAATAGCGACTGCCTCCAGGCAAGATCAGGTTTTAGTCAGATTGATTCCTGGCTTTTCTGTTGTTACTGTCAACTGCAGTGTACACACTGGCTCTCTATGAACTAGGATGACTGGATTATCTAATGGATACTAGCCAAGAGTCAAACATACACAGTGTTGGGGTTTTTTAGCAACTATGGCAGCTAAAACATTTGTTTTCTGAAAAGCCAATTGAACTAGGTAAAAAAAAGATCATGATGACAATTTTCTTTTTGATTAACTATATCCTGGATAAAACAACATCATAAAGATTTCTGAGAAAGTATTACTATGTTTCCTAATTATCTGGGTCTGATTTCCGCAGTATGTCCTGCTCCAGTACCATAAATAATCCCAATGTTGTGTTATTAAATTTCCAATTTTTTCTGTTGTGAGTTAGCTGATCTAAGTTCATGTTTCAGCCAGTGTATAATCCAGAAGTGTTTCGACCAACTAAGCCAATCAATCTGTCTTCTGGATGCTTTTATTAACTCAAAGGAATCTGCAACGTTTCAAAGTCCTCAGTCATCATAATTAATCCAGACCAGGGAAAGGGAAAGAATCTAAAGGGTTCTTTCAGCTTATTGTGCCTGGACAAGTGAATAGCTGTAGTAAGTTCACTACTGATGTGCTTAAGTAATCTATTATGTTACAAAGATGTCATCTTTTCCAAATTAACATCAAACAGCTCTATATCTGTCCACTTTCCACCACAACTGAGCAACAGGATTAACACTCCTTTCCCACAGCATCTCAGTGGATTTAATTAGTTATTAATTGTCTGTCCCCTTGATTATAATGAATTCTCTGACAAATAATTAAATTCCAGTTGCCTGGATAGCCAGCTTTCTAATGATTAATAAAAACCCTGCAGCATAACAGTAATCACTATAAACATCCATTAAAAAATAATTATGTCACTGTTGCAAATGCTGAGTGCCTGTGAAGCCATTAATCAAATGCAAAGTGCTTTTCCATTCTCACTGACTGTAATCAGTCATGGCACCTGAAGGTCTCCAAGTCTGTCACAAAAGCCCAATGTCTAAGTACAGGAGGTACTAAACACTGAGTCCATAAAATTCCCTGATGGATCAAAACTTTCTTAGAACAGTTTCATGAACTGAAGTTATTCAGTTCAAGGCTCTGGTGTGATAGCTACGAAGCTCAGTCTCATCCAGGGGTGGATGAGCCTACAGATCTCACACCAGTCTTATGCCTATACCTGCATGTGCATGGGAAAGCATAACCCAAGCTGGCTAGGTGACAGAGAAGGTTAGCAACTCAGCAATAAAAATACATTTCTGAAACATAAACATTTTCATTACATTCTGGGCACCCATAAATAAGCCATCCAATGGCCATATCCTTAACATTCCTGATATAAACCCTACAAATAATGAAGTGAAACAAAGAGGATCAAACCCCACAGCCACAAAGGTTGATGGTTTTGGGGTTTTTTCTCCTTTTGTTTGTGCACATCACTAATACACACAGGAATGCCTCTGAAGAATTCTTTCTCTGCTGTAAATGGGGACTGTAACCTGGAGCTTGTTATAAGAGTATGAGACAAGGAGGAATGCAGAGTTTCAAAAAGATCTTATGGTTTATGTGGAGCTCTGCCTAATTGTCACCTGCTTGGTTCTTGGAAGAGAATCTGACACCCTCTGTGAGGTTATGAGCCTTACAGCAGGATACTGGGATATGAGATGCTTTACTGATGCTGGGAGTGCCTGCTGATGCTAAGAGGAGACAGTGACTACAGGCGAGGTTTGGGGGAAAAAAATATTACGTATGTGGCTCCAGGCTACAGAAAGGTAGCCCAATTTACCTGGGATCACCAACCTTGATACTTTTGTAGCAGACAGTTATCTCCAGGTACTCTTTGAAAGAAGTCAGCAATGCCATCAACCAGAGGTTTTTGGTAGAGCACTTATCAAGAAAGTTCTGGACAGGATCCAACATCTATACGAAATGTGATATTCTAATAAAAGGGCAAGAGGTGTAGTTAATGGGACAAGAGTTAGTTCTGGGTTTAGCTTCCAGGATTTTGTGAACAGATGCAGAAGTAGTGAGTTTGTGTATCATATCTCTCTAACAATGGGAGTGAATGTGCTTTGGAGTCCAGCTGTAGCAATCTTGTATATGTGTCAACAGACATTTTGCAAGATGGATACATCCCATACATACTGTTATCCTTTCTGTGGTTTGGCCCTGCTGCTAGTTAGCTTTTATTAGCTAAAGGAGTTAAAGGAGAACATTTAACCTTGCAGGACCCTAGTGAAAGGAAGGAAAACCAATCTCTTGTCAGCTAAACCACTGCTTCAGGCAAGTAGTTTACCCAGGAGAAAAAAACTGCCTCTCTGTACATGTATACATACATACAAGTATGATTGGGTTGATTCCTATGCTGGGTGATTCCTTTTCTTCGACTTCTACTTGAAAATAACTTGGAGTGCAGTAATTCATTCTGGATTCAGAATGTCTGTTTCCTTTTTCTGTATATAACAGAATAGGCCAAATTAGATCAATTCATCCAATGGGGATGAATGAATCCCTGGGAACTGAGGACTACTGCAACCAGTCTAGTAGAGGTAGTCAGGAAATGATAGGACTGAAGTTCGTTTCTACCTTTACTGTAAAAAGTCAATGGTTCTGCCACCTGCAGTGGGTTGAAAGCAACTATGAATATTAGAAAGGTGAGTACACTGGAGGAGAGAAAGTCGGGATTTTGACTTATAGGTGTAGCTACACAGATAGCTCCATTTGAAAGAAAACCTTTTAAAATCGTCCAAGAAATGCCAATCAGTTGCTAGATTTCCTTGGGTTTCTTATTTTTCATCTTCTAAAGCAGTAGTGTAGACAATTGTAATCCTGTCATAATGGAAATCCTAGTTCTTGCATATTGACCACAATGGCAGGAGAACAGAAGGAGAAGGGAGTACACTACCATTAATATTGGCTTTGCCAACAGTAATTTTGAGTCCTGTGGTTTGACCAGTGGTTGCTCTGCAGGTGGGAATTGAGGTTCCTTCTCACTGGCTCACAGCATTGTGTTCCTAGTATCAGGCCTGCATTTGAGCTAGAAACCGTGACATTCTAGTAGAAAATGGTGATTGTAGAGCAAAGCCATTTAATGAACACAGCCTGTGTTCTCTTTAACAGGCCAAGAGAAATATCTGAAACAAATAGTATTTCTGTGAGCAAACAGTGCACATTAGACTAGAAGGAAAAAATTGCTAGATTGTGGCTGAATTAGAAAAGCTCTGAAGGCCTGCAGTCCTGGGAATATGGGTGATCCTGATTCCAGAGCTTGAAGTCTCAACCTGTTCTTTATCGCATTGTCTCATTGGGAGGAACAAAGCTTCTACAAAGCAGAATAGAGCTGAACTGCTTCCCAGATTTTGAATTAGCTTCATGTTGTTGTTAACGAGGTAAAGAAATCTTAACTCAAAAGGACCCGATGCAATGCTTTGAAGAAGTTAATCATCTGCTGTTCTTGCCATCCCCTGCCAGAGAAAAACTATGTAAATTTATACCAGGCAGAGGTCTGACCTCTACCGCTGTCACAGCTGAATCAGCTTCTCTGCATATATCTCTAGTCTGTATTAAAGAAAAGGGAAAGGTTTGATGGGTGAATAAATTGCCCTGGGATATTTCTACAGTTTTCAAAATAGATGTGTGAGTTTCCATTAAGGAACAACACTGACAAAAAAATAAAAAGGGAATGAGTGTACAGAGCAGATGCATTAGTGGAAAACCACGGCCATTTTTCTGCCTTGGTATTCCCATGGGGATACCGACACTTGAGCAACAGAAATCATGTCTGCACACAGCATGTTTACCTTGTTCACACTACAACACCCACCTGGCATCCAGACTTTTATGCTTTTCAGCAAAGTACATACATATATTAACATACATGCATACAAAATCATTTCACATGTATATCTAGAATTGCAATCGCTTCCCTAGTCAAGCTGGTATTTTAATGGACTGATACTAATGGGAAGTCATCATATTTGACACTGTGAGGGGGCCAGGGAGGACAACAGGAAATCCTGTTGCAGCCCAAATTATACTAGTAAAGTCTACACTAACTGGATAAAATGGTGCACTCTCACTTCTAGAATGAAGGTGGATTCAATAGATTCTGCATACTGCAGAATCCAAAGCTCTTATGGACATGTAGGCATTATACCTGAGGGTAGGGTGAAGAGTTCAAAGGGGGAGAAGAGAGCCTCCATATTAAAGCCAAGTGCAGACATGAGGTGCTGTACAGTATCCTATGAACCAAGTCTGACTCATAGCAGTTCTTGGAGATATCTGCATCACAGTCAGCAGCCCCTCTCCTAATGATGAAAGTGAAAGTGGCACTTGTGAATTAAAAAGTGGTACATCTCCTATAGCAGACTGAATGGCCCCTGATCTGTACGGAGCAGTGATCTCAAATTTCTCACTACTGGACTCAGCAGAAACAGTGCTAGATGAACAGCAGAAAATGCTATTGCAGCAGCCACATTAGTCTCTTATCATGCCATGCAGGGTACAATCTAGGTCAGGAACCTTGACCTCAGCACACACTCACGTGCAGCCAAATACACACATTCATCCAAAACACTGCAAATGAATTTCAGAACCAGGAGACTGTACACTATGCACTGAAATACTGTATCAGTGTGGCTTGTTACCAGGGAATTGTCCTGATGCCAGATGTGCTGGTGTGGCTTCCTTCTTTTAGGAGATATACAGATTATCTGAAAGCTATTTTGGCTCAACATTCCCACTGTGGAAGCTCCCTAGCCAATACATAGTTATTTTCCCACTGCTGATGAACACAACAATGAATAAATAAATGAGAAAAAATTCAGCCTAGTGTAAGTGAGGGCAGGCTAATCTTTTGTAACAATGTGTCCTTAGGCTTTTATAAGAGCTTCAGAGGGCCTAACAGCGAGCTAGCTCTTCGTTTAGCCAGCACATTGCATTCAGTAAAACATTTAATTAGGAAAGTAATGACTTGATTGGTCCAGCAGAACTTTGAACATCATCCAAGAAATTCAAAGTAGTAAAAAAAGCTCAGCAAATCATTCACTGGAAGTGTAAATAATTAGAAAGACGGAATTCTGTTTTGTCTAACATGTCGCAGTGGTTCCTAAATTGGGCAGTTATTTTTTGTTCTTGAGAATGTGCCGCCCACAAGAATTCTGAAACTGGAGTTTAATCAGTGAGGTTTAGTCTCAAGTTAGAGGCTTGAGTGCTAAGACGATTTTGTTCTTTTTTACTTCGTAAGATTTATTTTGCAGTCATAATCATTGGGATCTCCAGTGCAGGGTTGAATTCCAAACTGCTCTGAAGGCTGGAGAACCAGCACATATCTATTCTTATCATATTCACATCCATATCTCCAAATGCTTAGGTAGCATAAATCTGGGTCTTTTTGTTTCTAAGAGTTGTGGTCCACTGTTACGATGAAAATGCAAACCAGGAAACAGGATCAACTTTCTTTTTAGAAGAAGGTGTTGGGGCTGATGTCTTTTCAGTGCAGAACTGTCCTTAATTCAATAAATGTCTTGGAGGAAAGTAATAACTACTTCAAAGGGGTTTATGCACACACAAAGATGATGATTTTATGTACAAAAGCCAAAGGTCCACTATCAAAAATGAAAGGCAAAATAAACATGATACACTATCAAGCAAATGCTTGATCCCATACAGACTGAGATCCTGAAGCAGTCTGAGTCATACTAAGTTTGATTTGTGTACACCTTGTAAAGCCATTTGAAACAGACTGGTTGAAAGGAAGCAAATAAACCATCTTGGTGATGTATGAAATTGTAGGCTGAGAAAGCCACCAGCAGCATTTTGTTCAGGAGCAAGCACTAAGAAAAGGATGTCAAGTGCAGCCTGCATTGCTGGGGAAGAAAAATAGGAGACAGAAGGACAAAGCTTGAAGATTAAATGATCCTGAAGGAAATTCAAAGACTGATCAACTTCAGAAAAACTGTGAATAGCAAGAGATCATGGTCTTGGACTAAAAGGCACTGCCAGTTCCATCTGCTCAGACCAGAATGAGTTCTTAACTCACTGCTCCAGAGAATTGCATTACCTTTGAGTAGGGCAAGTAACAGCTAACCTTTTAGATTATTATCACTACTACCACACCAACTGATACCAAGTTTGTGAGCTAACACAATGTTTCCAGTCTTTCAGCTCAATAGGAGAGTGGGTGTATGGAAATGTCATCATTTTGGCAATCAATCAGTTTATTAAAGTCTCCACTGAAAGGCCAAACAGATTCTGTTATGCTGAATGAACAGCAGCACCAGCCAAGCCTGGAAATGAGATGGGAAATTGCTCTTGCTGCAGGCCTAAGAAAAGCCTTTTTTTCCTTTCTGAAAGCAGCTAGGGTGTGGTTTAGTTCTTTGCCTTTCCTACCAATATGTGGGTTTACATGAGAAGGTGAAACTTGAAACCTGATGATAAGTATTTAGAAACCGTTTTCTTGAGGAAGTTGTTGATGGGAAACAGAGAGAAACGTATGCCTGGGTTGAGGAATGCTGTCAAGGAAGCCTTTGGTCCTAACTGGCCATGAAAGGTGTGTTGTACCTTGAGAGCAATTTGGTGACTGTGGTCACTCGTGGTTGCTTCTGAAATCTGCCAATGGAACTTGTGTCAACAGCAAGTGCACAGCAAAGCATGAATTTTGCTGATGTGAGTATTCCTAAAACTATTCAAATACGGAAAAAGGAGCAATTAGATTATTGTAACTTTTAGTGTTTTGGCAGTATTGAAAATATTGCCTTGGTTAGGCAATATTACCCCTACATTCTAAGGGACTTACATGTTGTAAAATTGGTAATGGTTTCTCTAGGTATTCTGAAAAATACACTGGACAACAGGTGAATATCTGTGAATATCTAAGGTGAACAGCAGTTGGGGTGGAAAAAGTGACAGTGTTGTGACTGTGGCTTTCTAGATTGAATATGATTGCAACAGAGAAACCTGCAGATTATTTCTGAATGCCACTGCAGTAGGTAGGTATCATACAGACGTCAGCCTATAGCAGTAGAGATGGGGTATGCCAGGGCAAAAGGCAATCAATGAAACACTGAAACATACCCTCTGAGCCTGTTCCCATAAAGATTTTTGACCTCTTCTAAACCAAGGAGTGCCTGAACTAGCAGACAAGTGTGAAAACAGGCTGCCTGTTTCTCTCTTCTGCCTCATTCTCTGACCCAAGTTCCATTCATACATCCTCACCAGTTAGAAAGCCAACTCATACAAACAATTAAATCTTATCTGAGAAACCTGCTTGTTGGCTATGCTGAAGAAAAGCCTCCTGTACCCCCTAAAGGAGTGTATGGGTCAAGAAGCATAAGAACTTTTCCACTGTATAAGGAAGTCATTAACCAAAATTGTGATTTTGCCCTTCTTAAACTTCATATGTCTGATGGCTCCTCCCAGTTCTAAAACTGATGAGATTTTATTAAACTTTCTAACCCAGGACAATGGGCATTGGGACAGGGAAAGTCACAGTGCATGGTTACAGTTATTCTGACATTTCACATCTTATAAGTGGCTTAACTTGCACACCAGTGCATTTGTTCAAGGGCTTACTTTAGGCTCATTTCTTACTTTAATTTGACATATTAACTTATAATTGTTTTTCTCTTTCTCTTTTCCTTAATTACTTTCATAATTAGGGAAATAATGAGAACATGCAAAATATTCAGACGATCCTTTTACTCCAGTGGGATGGGCAGGCAGGGAAACAAATTTCACTACACAGGGATTTACCAGAGGAAGCAGAAAAGGGAAGGGATGGGGAAAGTCCTGAAGCATTTCTTTCCTGACCCGGTAACAGCATAGGCAAGGCAGCCATTTCCCCTTTGTCTCTCCCACACGCTGTGGTCTGTGGAGGGCGCCCTCTTGGGAGAGGGGTTACTCTGCCCTTTTGAGTTTATCTTTGTTCCCGGGGAGTCCCTGAGATTTCAGCAACTTTGTAACTAGTGAGTATTTCTGTTATTTTTTGCCTGCTGCTGTGTTATTTTTTTATAGATGTTTGTTTTTTTCACTTATATCTACTCCTGTTCCTTTCTCCTTATTGGTGGAAAGGGATTTGTTAAAACTAACGGGAAGGTAACTCATTTTAGAGTGTCTGCCTCTTAAGTTGTCTTAAACCAAGACACTGTGACACAGTGTGGATATCCAGAGCACACTGGCTATTGCCAATACTGCATTATCAGAAAACAAGAAGCTTAAACGGAAGCAGAGTGAGTCCATTGAAACCAAATCTCCATGCGTCATAGCTCTGTTCCCATCTGTCTCACTCTGAAGAGAGAGAGTTCATCCCTGTTTATCACCAGCTCCTTCTCTGCACTAGGCTTACCCTGCATCTTACACCAGTTTCAGCCCCAACAAGCACTGTTGGCCAACGCTTTTCCCTCTAGATGACAAATAATAGATTTGAATGGTTCACAGTAAGCCATTCCTCCTCAAATTCACTTAAATCCCTTCAGTGCTTTTATGTCTTTTAAATTGCAGCTAAATAAAAGGGTATTTAGGTTTCAGTGATTAAAATTATTTACTTACCATACATAACAACTGGAGCATTTCCACGTATCTGGGGAGAGAGACAAACTTTTATTAATTGCCATCAAATGAATACTGAAGGGTGGACTGCACAGCTTCAATTTTAGAATAGCAACACGTATGTTGTAAAAACAAACTCACACTTTTTCTGAAGACATCAGCTCCTGGGCAATGAGGTAAGCTCTGGACTGGCCTTCTTTCTGCCAACAGAAGAAGTCAGAGGCAATTAAGAGATGTCTCATTCCACAAAGTAAAGCACTGTTAGGGAGCACTTCCAACTGACATATTTCCATAGTAAAAATAGTGACCAGACTTTTATTCTTTGTTGTTCAGTGTCTGGCATCCTGGACATTCCATGGCAGGCCGTTTCCCCAGTTCAAATACTAGTAATATAGTACAATATAATAGCTGCTAATACAGATGGCAAGTTTGAAAAATGTCTTGTTATTGAAAGAGTGAAATTTTCTGTGGATTTTGACAGGTCCAAAATTTGTCTAAGAAGCAGAAAGTGCTTAACTTTGAACAAGCTAGCTTCATGGCTGTTGAGGATGTGCTATGTGGAAAAGGGAGTTCTTTATCAATATGGTCATATTCCAAACTGTTCTGACTGCTCTCAGTGAGACCTGTGGAAGCAAATGGGGCAAAGGGCTTTATTGCATGTCTAAACTAAATGGCCATAAATATCTCTAGAATTAGTTCAGTACTTCACCAGACAACGTTGTTTGAAATCTCAGAGGCATCTACTTAACTGGTAGGCATCTACTTAATGGGTAGGCATCTTGGAAGACACAGATAATTGTGAAAGAAGCAAACTGTGGCTCTGAGGTGCAAGTGGCTAATAGGGTATTTTGCTCCTACTTCATGACTCATCCTTACAGTAAGAGATGACCAAAGCACAGAAATATGTACTGAAAGGAATGTACTGGGAAAAGTTTGACTCTTTGATGAAGTAGGGAGCTAAAATAGTGGTCTAGTAGTTGTAAAGAAAAGCAGCCCTCAGTGACATAAAGTGGACTCAGGGGAAATGAGCGCAGTATCAAGTCTTTGTGATATTGCTTGCCAGACCAAGTGTGCTGGTAAGAAGACTCAGTGAAGCAGTAAGTCAGGGGTCCCTACAGGGCTGCCATGGCTTCCATCTGCTAAACAAAGGCTTGGAGCGAGGCCCGGAGGGCAGCTTCTGAAGAGGGAACTGGGACAGAGCTATACTACAGGACTGGGCATGTGAATGGCTGCAGGGAGTAAAGATTTCTAAAATGCTGGCAGCTTTGCAGTGTTATAATAATCACTTGAACTTTGTTTCAGAAAGTGAATAGTTGAGGGACCTGCACCCACTCTATCCCCTGTTCCCAGAAGTCTGTCTACACACACTGTTGTCTATCTCAGAGTTCATTTCCTGGTTAAACAAACAGCAGTTAAATAACAGAAGACAGACAATGCCTAGAGACACTCTTAGACTTGCTCTAGACAGGCCATGTGACACTGAGGTCTCTGAATTTTGGCTAAGACATATTAATCATAAAGATTGATGGCACTTTGGTGACAGTGCCAGTCACTCCCTTCTGAGCATAGTGCCAGCTCTCAGTTGTGCTGACCCAACTATTTGCATGACCTTGACCAGAACCATACTGGTCTCCTGATCCAGCTTAAAAAAAATGTGGGGCTGGGGGCAAAGCTGCCTCCATGAGGCTAGAATGGAGTTGTTTGGCCTAAGAGCAGCACAAGTAGATCATAGAACAATTTCCTAAACCAGAAGCGTTAGTATTGTGCAAGTCACTTCTCTAGAGTATTCTTTTGGAGTACCCTCTGCATTTCAAAGCAGGCAGCTAGTAAAGACATGGAAGCAGAAGCTCCATTGCTGTGTGTGCCACTAACTTGCCATGCTAGCATGGACAAATTGCATCTCCTCATGCATTTTACTATGTGTGTGTTGTATTTCAGAGACAGCTCAGAGTAGGTGTATTGTAGCTTGATGGTACCCAGACAAGGGTGCTACTATCACAATCAGAGGCTTATAGCTGTTTTATAAACTTCAGTCTCTGAGTGACTTCATAATGCCTCTTTTGTAATTATTATGCACTATGTAGCAGTTCACAGTAGTGCCAATGGTAAACTGAGGCATTACAAGAACAATTCACTTTTTCAGGTTAGCTCTGTGAATCAGTGAGAAAGAAGGAAAAGCACATGTGTCTTCCAGATCCCATCCTTGAAGAGCTAGATTGCAGCTGTCCTGGAGGGTCTGTGTAATTACATAAATGAAGAGCTGTCCCTTGAAAGGCATCTGAATTAGGTGCTTCCTCAAGGCACACAAATCTGTAATTCCCAACTCCAAAACAGTTCAGTTTTGTGTCTGCGTACGAGTGCATATTTTAATATGTTAAAGGTTTACAAAACAGAATGATTACTGGAATCTGGAAACCAAGCCCACTCACTGGAAGTGTGTAAGGAGCAGCAAAGGCATTATCTACTGCTGCTGCTGAGTCAGTAGCTGCCCTTCTTGTGAGACCTTTGAGACTCTTCTTAGTGTTCCCTGTTTGTGTTCAGTGCAGGTCTTCTCCATCTGCCATATGGCTGGCCCCCTTTTTGTCCACTGTCTTTTATTATGATACCTGGGAGAAGGGTGGAGCATCTTACCTCCAGTGCTGCCTTTTCATAAGAACAGCATTAGGGATTGTTTCTGTATGAAGTTCCCCTTCATTCCTCCAGCACACCACCAGTCTGGCTAAAATTAGATATATTAAACCAGAAGTCCTAAATGACTAACCAGAATGCTTTGGGTTTTCATTGGCAAAAAATTCAGCCACATCTGATCTGAATTCCCTTTCTTTTATACCATTTTGCTCTGGCTACATGCTACTCACCTTGCTATAGACTTTCACATTTTGCCACCAGGGTAAGATCGCATCCTTCATATGCTGTCTTTATACAGTTCCTTGTAATTGCTGGTTTTAGACTAAACTCAACAGTATTTGCATACAGATTGGTTTACTTTTAGATTTCCCATACAGTTAACTGGCAAACAGATATGTGTTCTGGATGAAAGAAATGTCTTTATGTTCCAGCTATGGCTTTATTAGTTGTTCTAGGATTTGTATTAATTTATTTCCTGAATACTTTAAAGACTATAACTCTTAGAATTATTCACCTAGATTAATCACATTCTTTTATTCTTATTATTATTCTGAGATTCCCTTCAGCTCAAACTCTTTCCTGTGTTTACAGACCAATTTTAGAGAACATTCTTAATTTTTCCTTTTCCTAGTGGCCTAATGTAGTTTGCTATATATCTTTAATACTATAACATAGTTCTTAAAATAGCTGATGTTGCTTCAGTAGTTCTAGCACACCGTTTATCCAACTCCTGCTTCTTCCTTCCAAAGGCACCTTGTAAAGGGAGACAGCCTCTTACCACAGTGGGGCAAATCATGCAATTGATTGCGGTCTAAATGCCTTCCACTGACTACTGGGGTTATTTTTAAGCCTGTTGCTTTGTTTGATCAGTATATATCATGTATCTTTAGCATTTGTGTGACACCATCTGAATCAAGCCGCATGATGGAAATAGCTCTTGAAGCCCAGTCCAAGGCTTGATGCTTTATAGTGTCATTACAGGACCACATGTGTGGCTCTCTGCAAGATGCTAGGAAAATGAATTCTTAAACTGGCAGGTGGGCTCCTGCCCCTTACCCATCCGCACTGATTCCCAAACCTGTGCATCATCTCTGTGTATTTCCTCATAAACTGTTCACACCACCCTGAGGTCTCTGCTGTCATTTTTCCCGCATGTATTTGCCCTTCCCCAACCCTAACCTACTTCCCCAGGTAGAGCTGTTAATGTAGTGGTAGTAGTAATGTAATAGGAAGGCAGATGCATTCCCCATACTGTCACCTCAGTGAATTCCTTTAAAGACTTGATTTTCTTACAATGAACCTAAAGACTGGAACCTAGCTTTCTGCCTTGCCTGCAAGTTTGACCACTGTTCTGCATACGATGGGTTTTTTTTCTCTTCTCTGGATGCAGCATAAAATCACTCCTCCCTGCTGGGTCCTTTTCTTCAGTAAGCCAAGGGTTAGAATTGTCTCAGGGATTCTGTCAGTTTTATAATAACTGGGGGTTTTATGAGGCTAGTGACAAAGGTTATCAACTGCACAGGAGATCCAGTCCTAAAAAAGTGCCTACAAGAAAGGAACTGTCTGAAGACTTTTGCTTGAAGATTCTGACAGTAAAGTGAGAGGCCCAAGATATGGCAGGGTAGGTGATTATCCAGCATATGCATCATCTTCTTCAATCTACCAAGGCAATTCATAAACTCAGATCATAACCAGCAGTAGGTGAAACCTACCAGTATGTATTGATTTTAGTCCATTTCAAAGCATGGAGCTGTGCCTCTCAAAAGTACACTTTAAAGATTATATTGTCTCTATTTCTGATCATTTTTAAGCCGGAGATTCTGAGAGTGCTACAAAAACTAAGTTCTGATAAAGGGAACTCTGTTTAAAGTTGGTGTCTAGTCAAATCCAAATGATTAAGCTCATTTACTCTGTAATTCCTGTAACAGAGATGAAAGCCCCTCTCTTTGCTCCTTCAAAGAAAGCTGATAATGTAAAAAAATACCTCAAGAGATATTATTAGCTATGTTTTAGATTGTTTACAGTGCAGGGGTTCCAGCTGCCCCTGAAAATTTCTCCACACTTGTGTGAATCTGGTCCCTAGGAGAACAGGGATTCAACAGAGACAAGCTGTTGAAACAATACCAGGAATGTTTTGTACAAAGCTAACTTTTGATATTATATTTACTTGTAAAAATGAGCTTTAAAAAGAAACATCAGAGGAAAAAATCTGCTTTAAACTGGAAGTTTTGTGAATCTCCAGCAAACAAGATAGGAGAAAGCAGGTGAGCAAAACCAAAACATGCTGCTTGCATTTTGGTACAGGAATTCATTCATGTCAGTGAAAGACAGCAGGTAGAATCCATCTCAATGCAAAATGAAAATCATGTCTGGACACAGGGAGGAAATTTTATCATTTAGGGAGTTTCATGCCTTTATTTAAACCAAGTTTCCCTGAGAAGGAGAGAAAAGGAAATCAAACCAACAAACTCCAGAAGATTTTTTTGGTTTGGTTTGGAGGTTTTTTTGTTTGTTTTTTGTGTATGCATGTGTGTCTTTCGAAAATCTAAATTTGGGTCTTAGTCAGCCAGCCCTAAGTGGCTGTTTTCACAAGGTTAGCTCATTTTGAAATCCATGGTACTATTTTTGCATCCAGACCAGTATGTCTTCCCCAGTTCTCTCCAAGTGCATCTGAACTCTTTCATGTTGTATAGCTGCTCCATGTTGTCCTGAAGATTTTTCTCCAAGGGATATATCACTTCATGGAGAGCTGGACAAGTTCTTTACACTTTGTCATTATAGAAACAGGTTTTGTTAGGGCAGGTAGTGTTCCCTTGGCTCATGGAAGATTGGTGTGAGAAGATAATAAACAGAGACAGGAGCGGTAGAGTAGGAAAAACATTCCTGTGTAAGGATACCAGTGCTTTCTGAGACAAGGTCACTCACTGGTTCATTAGTCAGCTTGTAAAGATGGCCTGTTGCCAAATGAAGCTGTTTTAAGACAGCTCCTTGAGAGCTTGTGGAAGTCTGGCACTGGATACTGCGACCCTTGCTGACAGCTGGAGAAGAAAAGGCTAGCCAAGCAACCAGACCTGTTCTGATGTTCTCTATCAGCCATGTGCAAGTAGTTCTCCTCAAGAGTGGGAGGAATACCTCCGGTTAGACTCTGAAGGTTGTTCTCTCTAAATGTTGCCTTCTTCTCTGACAGCTACCCAGTGTGGTTACAGCAGCACAGCAGAACAATTAAAATGCATGATATGTGATAAGGGAGACATTTAGAAAAGCCTCATTTCCTAGTGTCTGGAGTAAAACCCTACAAAAAATGACATAAAATTGGTTTTAGCAGTCTTGAATTTGCTTCCAAGTGCACAATGATTGCATGCATTTCCGTTGTGAACTCGAGTCACAGTTGTGTTGTCACTTCTCAACTAGCATCACAAGTAAGAGATGCTGAGAAACCTAACCATCTTAGATAAGACACTAGGGTATCCGCTAGAAATGCAAGTGGTTTGTCAGCTAACTAATAGGAAATTAACTGGAAGGAAAAAATGTTGTTCACTTAACAGGGAAGGTCAGAAATTTAAAGGCTTTTCCCCTTCCAAAACAATGCGCGAACAACAACCAACCAAAAAAAGGTCACAAATCTCAGAGAAAAGAGTACAATAGTTAGTTTTGACTGTTTCACTTGTTCCATGTCATCCAGGAGAACAAATCACAGTCTTTTCCACTGGTACCAGAGGCAGCTCAGCACCCTGCAAGGCAGAGGTAAATGTGATACAGCATGAAGAGAAATCAAAGGAACCTATTCCTGCTCTGAGATTGGAGCAACAGCAATTTCATTTGCCTTTCAATGTCATTCTGCATTCTGCTTGCAGTTTCTTTTTGTGTTTCTCAAGAACTGGTGTCCTGATAAGGGGGCACCTCTGCTCCCCTCTCTATTGTAGCCCCTAAACAAAGCTTCACATTCTGGAAATGCCTGAAGAGATCTGATCTTCCTAGAATCAATCTACTTATGCTTCTCCTTGACAGAGCTGACCCTTACTTAGCCATTACCTGAATTTGGAGGGTCATCTGCACAGACTTTTTCAGGCTCTGACACAGGCTCGTGACCAAACAAAAGCCATCTACAATCAGGAAGCCATACAGCTGACACTGAGAGACCAGGTCAAAAGGAGAGGGCAGAGGGATGTGTAGGAAATCAGGGTTTGCAATTTTCCTAGGCAGCCTTAATTCCTGGGGCTCAAATCTGAAAACTTTAGAAGAACATACGCATTTGTTGCATGCATACCTAAAGAGCTATGCTCTGGATGCTTGCACAATCTCACCCAAGAGTAGATTGTTAGTAGATATTAGGTTTTAAGAACAGACACACATGCATACACACACATACATGCACACATGCACACACACCCACCCTCCCGTGAAAAACAAAGGTAAATTTGTTCCTAAACCTGCTCAATGCCATTTAACAACTGCACTGTTAGTCAGCTTACTGGAAGTAAAACCAGTGTTGTATGGTGCCAAGCTATATCACATTTCCATGGTCTTCTCCATAATTTGTTTAAGAGCTGTTTTATTAATCAGAAATCTGTAAAATAAATACAAACACAAGTGCATTTTCCCTTGATGAGAGAATTTTGAGATCGCAGAGACATTAGACCGTTTACTCCAGTCAATGCAGAACTGGTTCCAATAATGCATTTGTCTTTTTTTACTCAATGCAATTTTAAATTCTCAAGATTGCAACAAATGCTTTGTAGTGTGACATTTTTCCTGACACTCAAGTCAGGCCTTTCTTGCTGTTTATGTAGCCTCCACTGTCCGTCTTCAGACTACATTCTTTGCCTTTGCCACTTTGACTACATTCTTTGCCTGTAGAGGCAAATTATTCCTAGTGCAGTAGGAGAGTAAAGGACTGATGGCTCCGCCATTTCTAAATGAGCACCAGACAAAGAGCAGAGAAGTGCTGAGAATCCAGGTTCTTCTGCAAGTTGCTTTTCCGTCTCCAGGTTTCATGCATTAACCATTTTTAGGTTTTTTTACCTTGTTGGTGAGACTGGGATCACCAAGGCTGCTCTCATCATCTTCTGAACTCTTTTGTTCCTCATCTGATGTGACAACTTCCATTGGTGTCACAGAGACTGGGCACACCTTGTAGGGCTCAGTGTAGGCACTGCAGAAAAACAGAACAGACTAGCTCAGTGGTGTTATTCCCAGACTTGCTGTTGCTCAGACATATAGAATCCCTGCAGAACTACAAGGCCTGGAAAGCAAGATTTATCAAGCAGGGGTTTTTTTGGCTGCTAGGTTCAAAGGCAGCCACTTAGGCAAGCAGAAGACTCTGAACGGAGCAATGAACTTGTTCAAGCTTCCCCAAAAGGTCAGTGTTCTGGCCCAGTTTGGAGTAAAAACTTCCTACTTAGCTGCAACCAGAACTGCTTTGTTCCTCCCTAGTCAGCCCCTCAAAATGGATGCCGTAAAATCATGCTGACATTTTAAAAAGGAAGTTAGATATTGTGACGATGGGTTTTCTGGGAAAACATCAAAAGAATGAGAAAAGTATAATGGTAATACCAATGGCATCAATTAAAGTACAAGATACTCAGATTCCAGAATCCTCGAGTTGTTTCAAGGGAATATGAATCTGGCTTCAGAAACACAGAGAAAGCTATGCAGTAAGAGTACTGGGTCTGGTGTGCAGCACAGGCCAGTACAATACAGGCCTGTGGCTTCACAGCATTTTATTTAAAAAAAAAAAAAAATCAATTAAAATTGCCAGTGATCTCAAAACCTCCACAAAGCAAGACTAAAACTGATCTGTATATGCTTAGCTCCAAATTCCAATTGCTGGATCTTGTTAAACCTGGTGGCAGTCTTCCAGATTTTGTTACTGTGTACTCACAAGCTGTATTCAAGTTGTCCCTTCATTTTGACTTTTATATGAAATAGGTGAAGATTTTGGTATCTTACTATGTCATGCTGCCTGTAATTTAGTAATTCTAAAATATCTGAGCATCCAATTATCCATTAGCATTTTTCAATTTACCAACCATTTTAGCATCAGCTTTTGCTACTATCTATTTTTGATACTGCTCTTGGTACTGCAACACAAAATTCATTATTCTGGCACTGGCAAAAGATGTATATCAAGCAGTATATATCAGCTGTAACACCCATCTATTCCTACCTGACTTTACTGAGTTTACTTTACATTCAAGGATCAGATTTGATTTTTTGACCACAGTGTCATTCTGGGAGTTTATATGCAGCTTATACACCACAGTGGCCCCAAGGCTTTTACATTTCCAGGGCAAGGTTCCATTGTTCAGCCAACAGGGAGAGTCTTTTGTCTTGAGAAACAAAATCTGACAGCTCCATGTTTTCCAGTAGACATGTTGGCCAGACAGGTCAGTCTGTAATGTGGTCCTGGATTACTCAGTTTATATTATTCCTATACTTCTCATTTCCTCTGAAACATTAACTTCCTTTCACAGCTCTGCTTCATCTCTTTATTTTTCTTTAATCTTCCACTTGGAGATCCCAGACATGGAGAAACCCAAGGCTTCAAAGCCAATATTAGAGTGACAGAAGGCTGGGCAAAGATGGGCTAGTGTAAGTGAGAGGACAATGATGAGACTCCCAAGGTCGCTGACCAGATTCTTATTTCCTTTCAGAAAGGAAACTCCCTACATACCTGCATTTACTTCTAAGCTGCAAACAGGTGTCTCCCATGCAAGTGTGGCTGTCAGTCTTTCTGTTATGCCTCCAGCTTTTCCCTTATGCGCAGAGTCCAGGAGTTCCCACAGGCTGCCCAGTGCATTTGTCATGACTGGGCAAAGGCCCAAGCAGTAACACTGTTCCTCACCATTGTCTACTCTGGCTTATTAGTAGTATCTGCAGTTTTTCAGTGTGGGTAGCATCACCACACTTTTGAAAACCTGTCCAGCTTCAACAGCAAAGGGACCTCAGCACAAGAGCAAGGTAAATACAGGAATAGCTCAGGGGACTTATTTATAATTTAGTCAGTCTCAGTCCTTACGCACACAGTCCTTCACTTTGTAATTGTTTGTCCCAGAAGACATGAAATTAAGGTATTACTTCCTTTTCTCTCTCTGATAAATGACTGCATTATGTTAATATAAGAACACATTATAATTTGGGAAGAATAACTCAGTATATTAGTCTTGTAATCATTATGAATGGCATTATTAAAGGTTCATACAGTAGCAGAACTTGCAATATTGCTGCACTATTGCATGGGCTTTGTTTGCAGTAAACCTGCATCCCAGTGGCACCAGCTTGAGTTTAAAGAGAAGTTTCAAAATGTTATCGATCTCATTTGCACATGGGATAGGGACAGGTATATTTGTGCCACCATCTCCATTCTCCTCTTCTCTGACTACTCCAATAGCACTTGGGTCTTTACTTCTGAGACTGTTCTATATTGTCACAGAAACTCCTGGGCAGTGCACCTTTCCTGATACCCAGCACGCACTTAATCCAATGAACTCACATGTCCTCATCCATCTTTTATGTCTGTGCTCCTGTGATCACCTAGTGCTCCTAGCTTCTGAAGGCTTGGGCTGTGCCCAGGAATGACTAAATGATACTTTTCTTAGCTCATTAAAAGCACTGCTACCTGAGCTTACTGCAAACAATAAGCTTTAATGCAATGGAAGATGGAAATAAAAGTGTGGGTGTGAAGAATAAGGGAAGAAATAGTCCAAGAGTTTGCAGTATCTCAATAGACACGGTAATCCCCAATTAATTCTCTTCCTTGTAGCAATAATTTGGCTGGATGAGAACAGATTGCTGGCACATTACCTGCTGCTCCTTCACCAATTGTCTGTCATCATTCCAAGAGTTAGCCATCACAACAAAGGAAGCAATGGGCCTTCTGGGACAGTCTGACATTTAATTGACTGAATAAATGCAGGAGGATGTGGTGCAGTAAAAGTCTTTTTAGTTAGCACCAGTTACATTATAATTAGAAGAGCTGCTGATACGTACAGAGTAGGGAGAAGCTGTATGGATGCACCCTACTAGTTATTTGTGTACTTTTACCTCTGCACATGTATTGCTACATCTGAAAAAGCATCCTCGAGTCTACAGACTATCTGGTTATCCAGCCCCTACAGTATGCTTACATTTGACCTCAAGTGACCTCAGTGACTGAGGGGAGGGTGAAGCCATCAAGGAGAGGGAAGCTGAACTAATCATTGTACTAGCACTTCATAAATAAAATCCAGACACATGTCTCTAC
This sequence comes from Oreocharis arfaki, assembly GCA_013398015.1. Classification (NCBI taxonomy): domain Eukaryota; kingdom Metazoa; phylum Chordata; class Aves; order Passeriformes; family Paramythiidae; genus Oreocharis; species Oreocharis arfaki. The sequence continues at coordinate 814,748 of VZRR01009528.1, forward strand.
TACCTATGATCCCTGCAGAACACAGGCCAGGAAGTTTGGGCAGAGATGGTACGTGCATGAGAGAGCACTGTGGAGATACACAACAGGTGTGAGAGCTCACAGAACGTGATTCGCAAATTGACAAATACTGTATTTACTCTTGCTTGAATGTGCAATTTTAAAAGAGATATATACCCTTCTTTTATTTTCACATCTGTCCTTCAAATGACCTTGGAAATTCTAACCCATTCCTCAGCAACGATCACATAAATTCTCTAAGATTTTTAGAAGTTATTCAGTCAGTATTAGTGAGATATAAGGATTTAAGTGGGTGATTTAAGAGTGGCAAAAGTACCTAGCCAAGATTATTATAATAAAGCTCTATGAAGACCATGTATTTTTGCTTGCAAAACAATATAAATGCTCTTGGCTGTATGTTCATCTCTTGGCTACACTCCCAGGTGATGTCTTGTTTCCTCCTTAGAGTCACCAGCTGCATGAAAAAACAAAGCAAACAAACAAACAAACAAAGAAAACCAACCAACCAACAAAAAAATCTGAGTTGGTGAAAATCTAGACTTATGTCCTGTGACTTCTACTGCAGTGATCTGTACCAGTAAGGATCAGATTGCTTGCAATTTGCTTTCAATTAATTAAGTCAAGCACCCTAAAGAAAGGCTTATAAATCTCACTTGCCTTCTGCTTCATGATCTATGCCCCAGCAGCAATCATGAGGGGAGAAGGAGAGTCCTCTTTCCTGCAAGGTACCACTCAGCTATGCTTTAAGATACCTGTGGAGTGTTCATCCTTTCCACCAAGTGGCTCCTTATACATCTGAAGTGGAGCTGGTCAGACTGTTCAAATATGCTGGCAATGTCCCTTCAAATGCTAGTGCAGTAGATCCATCCTAGTGCCTATAAGGTATCATCAGATACCTTGATTGGGACATCAAGGTTGGGACAGAGTTACAGCATATTTCTACCTTGCAACTGATTCTGTTGCTGACAGTGGAAGTGTGCTAGAAATTTGTTGGTTAGTCAAGAGCAATACAGCATCTCCTTGAAGCAGTAAGCATTTGTGTAGAGTTCAGATGTCATGCAGTTTTAGTGCCACAGTGATCACAGAATCATAGAACAGAATTATAGGATGGTTTGGATTGGAAGGAACCTTAAAGATCATCCCCCTGTCACAGGCACGGACATCTTCCCCTAGACCAGGTTGCCCAGGGCCTCATCCAACCTGGCCTTGAGCACTTCCAAGGATGGGACATCCACAGCTTCCCTGGGCAACACACCATTCTCTAGGTAAAGAACTTCTTCCTAATGTCTAATCTAAATATCCCCTCTTTGAGTTTAAGGCTATTAACCATTCCCCTTTGTCCTAGGGGATCTTCTCCCCCTTGTCCAGATCTTTTTACATCTGCCCATGTAAAAAGACACTGTCACTCTTTTTAAAAAGCCCCCTTTAGGTATTGGAAGGTCACAGTGAGATCTCCTCAGAGCCTTCTCTTCTCCAGACTGAACAACCACAGCTCTCTCAGCCTGTCTCCATAGCAGAGGTGCTCCAGCCCTCTGAGCATTTTTTTGCCCTCCTCTAGACTGACTTTAACAGGTACATGTCTTTCTTTTTCTGAGAACTCTAGACCTGGATACAGTACTCCAGGTGGAGACTCAGGAGGGCAGAGTAGAGGGGGAGGTTCCCTCTATGTTAATCATATGGGAGGGAACAGGCTGGTGGGAGACTCCTGTGACTGAATCCATCTCAGATCAAAACAAGTGTGATGTGGCCAGCGAGAACATCCAGATTACCCCATCCCAGCTCCTGAGCATCTCCATCATTCTCATGTGTCTGTCCAGGGACAGAGGACTTCTATAATTGGATTTCCGTATTACAAAATGCAGTTTCTGGAGAAGGAGACTGGGTGGCTTATCATTAATCATTGCCACCAGTCAAACTGAATTAGTTTCCCTGGACTAAACTGATTTCTTTTGGCAGTAAGTTTCAGTGTTTTTCTGTCTAAAGAAGGGTATGAACAAGTGCAGCACTTAAGGAACCTCTGCTGTGTTCATATTTGAAATGAACTAATAGTTTGTCTCCATAAGGTATATGCTGCATAAAGGATGATCCCAGCTAATCAAACTCAACAGGTCAGAAAAGGATACCTCACTTAATGAGTTCCAAAACCAGTGTCCAGGGTGTGCTGATCTTTCAGCCATTGTGATGTCATTTGGTTAACAGGTACCTGTTCAGCATTCAGACATCTGGACTACCTGGATTACCTCCTTGCTGCCTCCCTGTGGTCTTTCACTCTATACCCCCAGTCAGTGTCCGGACAGAGAAAGAGAGAATAGTTATTTTCTTTGCATCTGTTGCAAACTGCAAATTGGATGATGCAAATTAATTACCACTAATATACTAGAAGGCCAAAGAGCCCCCAATATATTTTCTGAAAATTTCTTATTGTTTCAAAAGTGCCTGCAAGTAAAGGTCATAGCAGTATTTGGCCAAAAATGTCGACACAAGATGAAGAAAGCAGTAGAAGAGGCTAGAAATCACACCCTTGGTCCCATTCCTACAGCGGAACCAGTATATTAAAGGTGCTTTTGTCAGTAATTATCAACACATAAAGGCTCACCATATTCACTGTTTCCACATAGTGGCAGTAGGAAGTAAGTGAACTGCCTGAGTTTTTGAGGTAAGCACTGACTTCTGCTCTGCCTTTTGCGCAGAATGTCTTTTTGTCTAGGATATTTCATCCATTCATTAGTGAAACCACGTTTCTGGACTGCTAAAAGACAATCCTTTCAAATATTTGCTAAAGAGAGAATGGCTGTGGTGTTGAGTTCATTTAGACGTAGATCCACTGAAGCTCTGAAATGAATGACAGTTATGACCCCAAATATTTTTCTGTGTATATTGGTGATTACATTGGCAATTATTTGACCTGAGTCAGCAAAGCAAGCTTATAGAAACTATCTCGGAAGGTACAAACAGTTATTTTTCTCTGTAGAGTACATCCTCTACAAGTATATCTTCCCTGAAGCCAGCTAAGTGGTGATGAGCTTGACACATCAACTCAGATCACATATGCTAAATTTACAAATGACTACTAAATTGCTGCCATAACCTTCCCATCCACGGACCCCACCATGTACCCATTTTAACTCGTCTGTCACAGGAATCTTAGCTCATAACTAGTTATAATGTACTGGATGCAAGACCAGAATCTCACCTGGACACAGCTGGGTTATGGAAAACCCACATATATAAAATTCACACCGTCCAGTGGGAAGGAAAAATAATCAACACCCACAAAGACCCCAGCCCTCCATTGCTGGGCCAAGAGGATTGAATCCAGCTTTTTTCTGCATGCAGTATCCCTATGCCTGTCTTTATCTCAAGTCCCAAGCCCAGTGGTAACTAGTTCAAACTCTGAGACAGTGACATTCTTATTGCAAAAAATTAAAATCATATGAACTCAATGCAGTGATAGTAATTTGGGAGATGCAATGGGGTGCTGAAGTACCCTGTTTTATTAAAACTGATTATTTATTTTCTTGTATCCATTTGTAAATGATTGTTTTAATTCATTCTGCAAAAGGAAGGCTCATTACTAAAGGAAATAAAGTCCAAGTGCATTTAAAGCCAATAAAAGGAAATTAGTGCAGCATGTGTTTAGCCAGTCAGTTCCCTGCTATGCCAGATCATCAAGGCAAATATTGTATCTGAAGTCTGAAAAGGGCAGGAAAGACATGATGTCTCCTAAGAACATACACAGCCTGTCAAGGCAAGGTAACACAGGGATAATTACATTTCGTACTCTGAGGCATAAGCTGTTTGCCTGCCAAGGCCAGAAAGGTGTTCTTTCTAATTCCACAAGCATTTCGATTTGAATTTTGCTTTCTTGCAATGTTGTGGTGCAGAATATAGGAGAGGGGAAGAGGATTTTTAGTCAGGTGCATAAGGCTTTTGCTCTATTCCAGACAACTTTAGGGACAAAACTCTCCCAGCTTCGACCACTGCTCCTGGAGATGCTCACAGAACAACAGTGCTGGTGCAGGTCTAGTTTTGGAAGGGAATGTAGGAAGTGAGGAGCATGAAGGTGTTTGGACTCCATCTCAGGGAATGTCCTCTAGCCCAGCCTGGAGCACTATGAGTAGAGAAGGGATAAGAAAAAGCCTGAGAGTGAGGTTTCACTAGCCGTGTCCCAGATGTGCTAGGATGGATGGCTTTGAGGCTTTTGCTTTGATGCACCTGTGTAGCCAATCCACACTTCAGGCTCAGTGACGTACCCTGGGGTGCACTGCTGTCTGTGAGCACCACTACCCTCCCCAGTCCCGTGGCTCTAAAACACTAGGTAAAACAAAGCAGCGGTAAAAGCTGGACACGCCTGAAAACAAAACACAGTGTCCTTGGGCCTCGGACAAGTGGCATACCCCCTTCCTGCTCTCCCAGGCATGAGGGAGAGGCAGTGAGCTGTGGTGGCCTCAGCTTGTGCTTAGCCTGGCCCTCCGGCCCTTGTCCTGCATTTCCTGTAAACAGGGAACAGTTCCTCCCCAGAGATGACCTGGCAATGAACTAGTAAGGGCTGACGCTCGGCTGCACCACACCCAGCACCCCACCGTGCCAGAAGGTACAATGGGGCAGCCGATAATACATAATATGTTATTAAAGGCAGCTTTACCCTTTATAGACTCATTTGAACATATTATTTACATCACGTCAGTCACCACAGAGCTTTTACTTTCAATAAATCATTAGATTCACAGGCACCCCAGAGCTTTTATATCCAACCGCCCCAGCAGAGGTTTTCCTTAAGATTCCTTTTGTGACTCTCATTTCCTTCTTTCCCTTGCTAAATCACAACCCTGTTGATCTCCATCACCCTGTCATTCCCCATCTATGGTAACCTTTTGCTATGTTGAATCCTTGCAATGCAAAGGAGATGGGCATAATGAAGACCTGAGTGCTTGGCAGTGACAAAAGTATTGTGCTGAGAAACTCTTCTTCCTTCTGAGACCATGCACACCATACATCTGCGTTATGTTGAAACTCCATTCTGCATTTCTCTCAAGGGACAGAAGATAACAAGAAATACATCCAGTAATTATCAGGATGGGTTTCAAATGATTTGCTGAGTAACCCCTAGTCACAGCACAAATGGCCTCTGACTATGAAACCTCCCAACACTTTTGCCCTATTCTCCTCTATAAAATGACTTACCTCAGTGGCAGTCTGACTTTGGATACAATGATGTAAAACTGGGGAAGATTCACCCTGACTTCAGTGGAGTCACTTTATACTTATGATCTTTGGGCAGAATAAGACCCTCTGATTTCACTCTGAACCCTCTGTAAGACTTATCCCTCTCTATAAATCAGTGACAGGATAAACCAACGAGCTAGAACTTCATTAACAAAGAGAAGGAAAAGATACAAGTAAGAAGTGACTTTCAGCTGGTCACCTGATGGTCATCTCAGAATATGAGAAGTACACCTCTCTGGGGAGATCACTGTCTGGGAAGCAAAGCTGAAACTGCTGCTCTACAACAAATTCTTTGTTAGGATCGTAGGCATGTTTCTTAACTTTGTGCTTTGGCAGTCAGTTGTGTAAGGTGGGTAATCCCAGACCAATGTAACGTTTAAAATACAGGTTAGACCGAAGGCTTTGGACGCTGTGGATCCCTGCCAGGGTCTAAATCAGAACTGCTTTGTCTGTGTCCCTTGAGGCACAGTTTTACTTCTCTTCTTCCTGTTTACTGCAAACTGAAAGGGATTTCACTTTGTTCTTAAGACAAAGAGGGATGGGTACCCCCAAGATTATGCCCATGCTTAAGGCACAGAGTAACGTTTTCATTCTTATGGCCAAGCTGAGATACAGAAATCTACCTGGAACTATTAACAGTCATGCTTGCTAGTATTGCTGTTCTCTGCTGGGGTGAGGGTTCTTGAGTTACAGGCTCTCAGTGGCTTTCAGGCAGCCAAGTTGGTGATTTCTGCACAAAGGGACACACTAGTGGAGAAGAACACTAATAATGAAAGATTTAAGCAGTGCTACTTGCCCAAAGAATTAGAATTCATAAAAACATTACAGATAGACACTTCAGAAAAAAGTCTGTGTCAATCATTGTGTGAGAGTTTTGCAAATGGAGCCAAGCAGAACTAAGGCATGTTTGTGACACACAGGGCTTCCCTGGAGATGTTCCGTGTTGGTGGATGGTTCTGCTGTCTTACAAGCATAATAAACAGCTTTAAAATTTTATATAGGTAAGAATCTGGTACAGATGTGTTTCAGAGCTGCACAAGGAGCTTACTGACTACAGTGAGCTACACAGAACCAGAATATCTTTACAAGTCCTCTCCTTCAGTGTGTCTAGGTTTGTACACTACAGCAGTTGCTCTGTACTTTTGCACATATAGTCCTAAAACTCAAGAGTATAGCCAGGATTACACTGTTGATTCTGGAATCTAGCCTGGATGAGATGTGATTAGGTGTCAGTTAGGCAAATGTGATCATCATAGCAGCAAATGGATCCAACTCATTATAATCCTTTCAGAATATCCAGTTTAACATAATCGTAAGTGATAATAGTAGTGAAAACTCAAAGGAGGATGCCAGCTTGGAAATGGTGTCAGTGAAAAACAAACACAAAACTTGAATCAATCATTGTTTGCTCCAGCCAGAATTTTTAGTGATCTGTTTATTAATAGAAACCTGAATTCTTGACACCTGATTCCAAAAGACATCAGAATTGGTGGAAGACAGAGGCGTTGGTTTTTGTAGTAGAGAACACTGCCTTTTTCTCTAAGCTGTTCAGAGTTGTATTGGGAAAAGACTTAAAATTAGTATTCCTAAAACCTTTTAGATGACAGAGAAAATGATACTTCCAATGCAGGTAATGACAGTTTTCTGGGGTTTTATTCTTTCTTTTAAAAAAACCCACATATTTTGTTCTAAAAATAGGAAAAGGAGCAGTAACACAACACTAATACTTTACAAAGTCTGAATCTGCTATGATAGACAAAATACTAATTTCTTGCAAATCGTACCTTTCTTAGAAGTGAAGTTACAAACACCTTGCACAATAATGAGTCCTAATACAAGAATTATCTCTAAGCATTGTTGTAGTATTATTGATTTCAATTTAATTCATGCATAAGTAGAACAGAAGTTGGTTATGTACATAGCGGAATAAGGGCAGAACACGGAATTTCAAAAGTGGTATTAGGAGCAGTAGGACACACTTGGTCTGTAATTGCCATTTCCAAAATGGAAATGACACTTGTAACTTAAAATGGCTTTAAGATATCACTTTCAATGCAGTAACAACATCAGTCTGTCAGATCCAGCAGTAGGAGAGTGCCCAAGTGTGCGAGTGCCTTCAGTAGCAGCTGGCAAGGAGATCGGAGTGCTTTATAACTTTCCGTCCTGAAGTTAAAGAATCAGTCTGGCAGTAACTTGGCATAAACCCTCAATGTGACATATGTCTCAGGCTGAGAACAGTACTGAAGCTAGAGGGGAGTCAAGGGAAAGGTATAGGACCAGTGGATGCTGATAAGGTGTCAAAAAGCATCTCAGGCTACCAACTCTGCAGAAAAAGAAAGAACAAACCAGTAACCCCCATGCAGGATTGCATGCATGTGTACTGGCTTCGACTTACGATAAATCAGAAAGATAATTTTGTTGGGCTAATGATATTAAGGTTCTGAATTATTAATGGATCACAAAAACAAACTTTATGTACCCCAAAAGTAAATTTCATGGGGGAAAAGCCATGAGGTGGATTTATAAGATGAAGTCCAGGTGCTAATTTTCAACCAAAGAATTTTCATTTGGTATTTACATTTCTGGGACAAAATATTGTAAATCTGTCAGCCTATTCATTTCACATGCAAGTTCTAAGATCCGTATTCTATATATGCCTCAAAACAACTGAGTCCATCGAAGTTGTTAGAGCAAGGTGAGAAGGTAAAAATTACTGTTTTGGTCTGGATGCTTGCTTGATATCAGACTTTACAGGTATAGGGGAATTAAGTGGGGGCCTAGAACTTTGCTGCATTTATTAAGGCAACAACCACCTCTAAATATCTAGACAGATAATTTGTAGCACACTTGCTGACTTATTAGGAAGAGGAGTAAAATATGCCTTATAAACCATGAAGGAACAAAAAAAGCTGAGAAATGAGTGCTGTTACGAGACAGCACCCCATTCAATAAGGACAGAGGATCAAGCCTCAGAAGTATTTTAAATACAGCCTCCCCAGTTCCTCAAGAGAGCTTGAGAGTGTTCCTTTGTACCCACCCCAGACCAAATGACCCCATGCTTAAACCTCCCACATGGGCTAAAGTAGCACTGATTCTTGCCATCATTCTTCAAGTGGCACCCTCACTGACTTTACTGCTGTGGCAGAGCTTGGCAAACGTGCCAGCATAGAAAATGCAGCCCAGCCTGCTCTGTGGGCACAGCCAGCCACAGAAGTAGAATCAGAACTGTCAGTCCAAGCAGTTTGTGCAATGATGTATCCAGAAGCCACGGCCCAGTTTTAACAGGTTGAGCAGGAATACAAAGACAAGAGCTGGCCCTCATCAACCATTTTCTGTGGCTTAAACTTGCTTCTATCTCTGTAATAAAGTGTTCTTTGTACAGGCAGATTAAGGATTTGCTCCACATCTACTGGTTTACCTTACAGGGGGCATAACTCTCCTTGTATGTATGTATTACAGTCAGAGATCTGGCAGGATAGCTGTAATATGGAGAGTCAGATTGTGCCTCCATTACCATTTGACTAACAGTACGCATGGCCTGGGTTCTCAACCTGAAGCTAGCTCAGCACCAGAAACATGAATAGGTTTTGCCCATTTAGCTGTCTGAATAGGGTCAAACAAGTCACAGGAACATGGTGAGGAAGAGGATAAAGTGGCCTCCTTGTTCAGGGTCAAGGAGGAGGATGGGACTAGGCAGTAGTGGAATAGCTCAGCGAATTTTAACACTCATCTGGACTTTAATGGGAACTGCACAGGGCCATGGGGGCTACACACACACCAATGTGTCCTAGTGTGTGCATAGTCCTGCTTGTCTCTACAGTGTTTTCTGCGGCCACTTTATGCTGTTTACTTTTCAGGGGACACCATGAAAAGGAAGCCCAGTGTATACAGAGGATCAGAAAGGAGACCTGTGCAAGGATCTCCTTGGCAGGTTCCATTTGAGCCATGGAAAATGCAATGAAGCTGCCTACTGTCTTTATAGATTTGAAAGTATCCAGTATGCCCTGTTACTATCTTATGCTGTGATTTTCTGCAACTGCCTGCTGCAACAAAGCATGGCTGTTAGTTCTCTCCTTACTCTGGGAGTGGATGAACACAGGTAAAATAAGACATGTGGTAACCTGAGTGATTCACACACTCCCAGCAGGTTGGCTACATGACTGATATGAGGAAGTGGCTGGTTAACATGAGGACATTACTGATATATATATTCAACAACCCTTCAGCAGACAGGTGCTGCTTTATAAACTGTGGCATTGAGGCCACTCGCAAATGGTTGTACAAAGTCAAGAGGTAACTCTAACCACTCTGAGGAGATCTTGTCTGGTCTTATACCATACAGTGCAGCATGAAGTTTTGCAGCAGGTACACTGTTAGGTTCTCTGCTCTACAATTCAATTCAAGTACATTGAATTGTAAATCGGTATCTTTACACAGATGCTCCAAGACTTCCCAGCTAACCTGGCCTGTCACAGATTTCATGGTTCAAGTGGTGCCATGTTTACCTGTGTGAAAAGTCCTCAAATACCTTTCAGAATTGTGCTATAATATTGCTCCTTTTTATGCCTTGAAGCTTTCCTGTTGAATTGTTATCCCATTCATACGGTTTTTCCTCTGAGACACTTAATTTTACACATACTCTGAAAGTCACACTCCTTCACATCTTAAAGCCATGATGAAAAAGTATTCTATCTGCAATATGTAGAATGGAAAACTCTGATTACCACAAAGTCTGGAGTGTTAGCTCAGTTCATACAGGACTTGAACAGGAGATCACTGCTTTTCTTTGCTGCAACATCTGAGGTGTAGGAATTTATTTTTGAGCCTCAGACAAGTGAAAAGAAATTATTTCAAATGTTCTAGAAATGAAAAAGGACTGTGTCCATTTTTGGTTTTTGAGACCAAAACCTGTGGGTATTTCCTTCTCTCTGTGGCTGGTGTTTTAGGCATTGGGTTGTGAGAAACTCAGAATCTAATTACCAGTGCTGACTGATTCAAAGTGATCTGGAGAACCAGACCTGCGAGAAGCAGAGACTAGGTTTTCTATATCTTAGGCTACAGCTTATAGGAGTTCCTTTAAACTTTGTCGAAACAGATGTATGGTTAACCTGCAGTTCTTTTGTGAATGTTTCCAGTTTGGAAGATGTTTCAGCTCACTCTCGTTTCAGGTTCTAGCATAAATCATCAAGGCAGTCAAACCATAAATTGCTGTTCACATCCTCAGAGGTACAAATGTACCCCAAATGAGCATCTGGCCCAGTATCATTTATCATCCAGATTCCACTTATATAGTCACTTTTCTGACTATGACAAATTTACTAATGTTCTTCTGGCTATGAGTCCTGGATCCTCTTAGAAAAAGATGATACATTTCACAAAATGAAACTGTCTGATAACATGGCACATATCATAGATTGGAGATTAGGGATGTGTTCCTGATTATTATTACTTTGTTTATTTTTTGGCAGCATAATTTCGTCACTAAAACTTGGAACCAGAGTCTTTATATTCTATTTTCATTTTGTTACCGTTCATTATTCCATACTTTCCATGGAAAATACTCACAGTAAGTTCAACATAATGAACACCATGCTGCCCTGCAGGACTCTTAAAATGGAAGGTGAGTTGTTATGTCCCTGTACTACCAAGGTCAATTGCTTTATCAACACTATGCAGCCAAATCTGGGGACAAACCAGGGGAAAAATGCAATGAAACCAGGATCAAGTGAACATAGTTTTCTTGCATTTCAGAGATTCACCCAGTTGTTAAAGCAGAGTATTTCCACAAGGAGAGAAACAGCTTAACTGCTAATCTGTAGGGCTGAAGGAAAGTGCTCTCCTCTGTCTTCTAAGAGGTCAGGTTCATTTCACAGATTAAAATTAGAGTTGGCTGTATTTTTGTTTGGCTGAGGCTTTTTTAAGTTGGAAAATCAGGCTTGGAATGATTAAAAATTACACAGATTTGTAACATTTGGCTGGGATGAATCTATTAAATAATTCTGTCCCCTCTCCCCAATAATTGTGGAAAAACAAAACCATCTTAATTCTGTGTCTCTAAAATGGTTTAGTTCAGAATATACTTCAGTATCTATTTTTTTTTTTACTTGCAAGTGAAACAATCAGAAAAAATGTCATGAACCACAGAATTCCTTTATTTTGCTGGGGTTTTTTCCTTGGACTTTGCAATTAGGCACGCATATTTTATATCTCTTGTAGCCACGGAAGCAATATTTTTTCTTAAAACTGTGATCAAATGGCAAGATAAATTACTTGTCCAGACAACTTAATATATGTCACTCTCACAGTGGCTCTTTACCCTGGTTGTATTCATTGTGATGTAGTTTTATCTCACTGCCACTGTCTGGATTTTTTAAGCCTGACAATGTGAAAGTAGAAATTGTAGAGGAAAGATTTTGAGGTGCCCAGTTTTACCTCACATACTGCCCTTTTCTATTTAAGGACCAGAAGATTTTACTTCAAAGATGTGTTGTACTGTATGCAGTCCATTACTTCTGTAGACATGTGTGCTAAGGAAGAGTCTTTTCTGAGTTCTTCTAGTCAAGTCTCAGAACTAAGAATGCAGACTGATACCTGAAATGTAAGAGGATAAGAAACTTTCATCAGAAACACCAAACTACCTATCCTTGATGAGGTCCACCTGCCCAGAGGGCCCATCAGGGCAATGCAATAGGTTAATATCCAAGTTTGGTAAATGTATTCAAGGCATAAGGACAAACTGCCAACAGACTGAAGAGGTATTTAATTTGGGACAGCTGAGAATGGCTGGATGGAGGCTGTGGAGCAGACATATGCAACTATCCCTTGTCTCAGTTCATCAGTACCTAGCTTTATTTCTTTTGAGAAAAAGAAGTTTGAGGACATCCCTGTGATACTGATAAAGCTGGTGTAGCATGAGCCAGACAGAGCACCAAAAGGTGCTCACTAACGATAGGTCTAAATCTGTTTGCTCTAGGCCTTTAATGGATAGCATCTAATTAATCCAGCCAATTACTAGATCCCTGTATAAATCCTTCTTTATTTTAAAGGAAAGAATCTTTTTATAAGCTCTTTAAGAGGGTTCTTGGCAAAACAAACAGCGCCTCTTAAATATGTTCTTCCATCCATTAACTCTAATTGGTCGATTAAAGTAAAATTAATTGCTGTATGTCACTGAACACCAAATTTTTAGAGGGAGTTTTTACATTAACCCCTCTTTGGGTTCTGTAAAAGAAGAATTCTTGTAGGATAATAAAAAACGTGTTGTACACTATAACTAACTTTGCTGGATGGCACAACAAACCATAAACTACTATTTGCATTTAAAATGCAATAGCATTCTGTTGCTTTTGTTACAAATCTAATCTAGAGATATACCCCATGTCATGGAGCAGCGGAATCTGGAAAGGCTACAGCATTCTAATGTGCAATCTCTCCTTCAATAAATCTTCTCAGTAAGGCTCGTGGTGGGGGTGGGAGAGGACAAAGGCATGCACAGAACAAGGCATGCAGTAACATGTCATGTTATTGACAGTAAAAGGCCTGACCATTACAAACATTTCATCACCCTGTCTGCAACATGTGCTTTTTTTCTGCATGGTCCTAGGAATGCTTAAATCACACCAATATCACTTCTGTGCTCCATAATCATCATCCAGGGGAAATCTGCAATACACAACAGACTCTCTCCTCTTGTGTAACCCCACTGAAATGTATTTCTGATTCATATAATGAAAACGGGGAAGACAGAGAAGTCTACCCAGGCATAAAAGCCCTCAGGACATGAAGATGGTGATGTGTACACATTCCTTCTTTTCTGCACTGTAATTTGATCATAGAAATAGCCATCACAATCAAGTCCATCTGCTAATAAAGCCAGCATCTGCTGAGGTCTTTGCACCATTTCCTGGGAGGTATATGAGACTGTGATTTCTCATAAACAAAGCCAAGGTGAGATGCAGCATGTTGTGTCTGAGCAGTGGCAGCCCTCTGAGGCTGTGCTGTGTATGCAGGATGGTGAAGTGCAATGCAAAGCTGTGCTGGGGGAGTTCATTGGCTTCCTCACTACCTATACTGTCCCCACACATCTGCATCCCCAGCATGAACCAAGAGAAACAGCTCCACGGATATAAGGAATCAGGAGAACAGTCATGGAGCTGCTGGAAATTGATACCTGCCTGTGGGCAATGTATTAAAATCTTTTCTTCTTTGGTATTAATATGACATTACTGATGCCGTCTAGAGACACTTCTCAAAGGTGCTTGTTAGAAAAACTCTGCCATCCAAGAGCACTTAGTATCTTGCTTTTCTGTCTCTAATGCCTGACAATGCAAGGTGAAGCATGCCTTGTGCCCAGCTCTCAGCAGAAATGGGTTATCTCCCACAGACTGCTCCTTTTCTATGAGCAGCTTGAAGTCCTGCATTAACTGCTATCACCTTCTAATTCCCTGCCGCAATTCAGACAATACTCACAGAAACAGAAGTAAAAATATGTCTCATGTCAGAGCTGGCTATGGCTGTTGTCAAGATTTTCAATAGGTTGTGCACGGCCTGAAGTCAAGTATAGTACCGGGATCCCTTACTCTGCAATGAACTTACAAAGCTTTCTTTCAAGTTTATGCTGCAAAATTCAAGAACTGGTGAAAGCTCATGAGATTTTATTTTCCATCATGTTCACCAGATCACAAGTAAAAACATCTCTTTCCCTTGTCTCTAGGCTCAGTCCCTGATCCTCCTTCCTTCTGTGACAGCTTTTTTCCAGGACTTTCTCCCACCGACAGGATCTAGAGCACAGCACATTTCACACTGACATTAAGAAAAACCTATGTATAGATTTATATAAGTGATTTTTTAAAAAAAATGTTTCTTTAAAAAACCTCTCACAATGCTTATGATCACTTTGGTTCTCTTTGGCTTAATGGCTGTCAGCAAAATTCCATAAAACTGACCCATACAGGTCTTTTAGGGAGCTAAGCCCCATTAGTAGACCACTTCTGTGCTACCTCCATAACTAACATTAACATATCACCAGCCCTGGGAAGTGCTAGACCTACAAAGCCAAAATTCTCTTGTAAAGCTTCTCATCGATGCCATGGGTGCATGCTAGTTTAGTGTAGTCACAGAGCAAGGATTTAAGAAGTAGAGAACTAGGAACTGAGTGGAATCAGCAGCTAGAATTTGTTTTCTTGAGAAAGCAAGAAAAGGAAAGGATGGGAAAATCTTTCCCAAAACTATCTAAAATCTATGCTGAAACTGTAATTCAAAGGCTGCTTTGCCTAGCTTTGTCTCCAGTATAGATATAGCTTGCTTCTATTACAAATGCAGGGTAATGTCAGCAACATTGCTTAATACATAGCAGTGAGCCAAAAGACAGCTTGAACTGTGTTGAACATGAGTATCTTTTTTGGATATCCTCTGACATCCATGCCTGTACTGAGCAGCGCTAGCTAGGACAAGCAGAAAAACAGAGCATGAGTTGATTCTTGACAAAATTCTCCTCGAGTTCTACTATAAATAGGAATGTATGGTAACTGGACTGCTCATTGGGATGAGAATAGTCTTGATATGGTCAGCATATGAGCAAGTGTGGTACAGGTCAAAACCTGCTTTTCAGCTGACAAACGATGTGTCTTTTTTCTGCCCCTGTCTTCTACAAAATGTCAGAAACATCTGGAAATTTGATGTTGCTTCTCCTTTCACAACTACTCCTTGTATATGAGGTTATTTTGATCACCTCTAGAATGCTTCCCCCTCATTTGCTCTTTGTTGGGACAGAAACAACTATAGCCTTAGTTTCCTTTGGGCCACAGCTCACCTGAACGAATTGTCATTTGAAGGGGCAGGTTGCACCTGTATAAAAAACAATCCGGTACTTTACCTGTACCTATTGTGTCAGCTGCATTTTTTATCCAAGGAGTGAAAGGCTTCAGGAGTTTCTAGTGACCATTCTCCGTGCCCATCTGATGCAATACCACAGCTGTATTTTTCAGAGCTGATTAAAATCTTGGCATTGCTGTTAGGATTCTCCTACTAGCTGCATAGCAGCACACTCCAAATATGCTAAACCACTGTCATACCTTCTTGTGCAACTTTCTTGGACTTTACTGAGGAGCCCTAATCTTTTTCTGACCAGCAGTTACATTCTTTCCAAAATGATGATTCCTGCTTGGACTCACTCTACCAGCTTCTTTGCCTCCTCATAAAGCCTATGCACTGTAGAACTGCTGCAGGAATCAGGCATCAGGGAGCAACAAGCCCTACACTGACAATAACCTGCCGCAACCTCGGAGAGTGCTCCAGGGGAACTTCTGATTTGCAGTAGAAATGGTATATGAGATTTGTAAATGCACAGATTTAAGCACAACTCCTTCCCTGGGCCTCTGAGCTCAATGAAAACAGTAAAACTGATGTGCAGCTACTGCCCTGGAAAGTCTTTTTGTTCCCTTTTCCCAATGATCTGCCCAAAAGCTTAGTTATATGCTGTGATCTGCAGCGTTAGGATCCCTAGAATGGCAGGGAAAACAAAACTTGCAGCAAGAATTACTTGGGAAAGCAGCACAGTCAACTGCAAAGGGCGCATCTACATGCTCTCTTGCTGAAGACACTGAAAAGCCCTTATTGGTCAATGACCTTTGTTCCAATCACTGTATCTGGCTGTTTGACTTCCTGCCCTTTGCCTTACTGAATTCAGGTCTCAAACTGGGATTTCCCTTCCAAATGCAATATATATCCTAACAGGTAAAGTAAGGGGAAGATGTTTTTGCATGTGGCAAGATGCATTCATCGAAACCTGTCAAAAAACTTGCTTCCGTGCTCCAGAGAGTTGCACACAGTGTTCCTGATCGAACCACAGGAAAATCTCCACCGCAGCGTCAGCTCCTCTGACTGTTCAAACTTGAAGTGTCTGTGGAAGAATGACCAGCTGGAGGGCCAAGCTCAGCTACTCAGAACTGCATTCAATGTAGGTGGACATCAGCATCTCCATGTGTTAATGACAGTAACTTTCCAAACAGACTGTATTTAAGGGCTTTTGACTGCTACGTACTACAGTGGATGTCATGAGGTCTGTGATTAATTTTCAGATTACGTCCTCTTGTGCTCTATGCACTTTCTCACCTATTTTCTTATGTAAGTTTTTAAAAACACCAATCTGTGACTACAGTATGTGATCACTAGAAGGGAAGAAATTTGGCCTACTTAACCTCTGATTAAAGGGTAAAAGTTTTTAAAGGAAAAGAATGGTAATGACATTTATTATGAAAAAAGAAAAACTGATTTCTGCTTACAAGCAATAGAGCTCCCCAGGGCCAGACTATAATCTCAGACATCTTCCGTAAAATAATTTGAAAATTTTTTTGATTGTCTGGTTAATATATGAATGAAAGGGATCTCTGACCAATTGCAAAGACACTTCCTAAACCCTTCTAATATCCTTTACAGAGGCCCTTCCCCTCTCTCATACTCTTGGAATGAGTTTAAGCGTGTGAATTTAAATAGCAGTAAAACAGACCACTGTTTTAGAAACAGTTCTGGCTTCTTTTCTCTGTGGTGTGGGTATTATTATTTGACCTACTTTAGAAGTTTAGAATTTAAATTGTTTCAAATGTCTTCACTAATTGAAAGGAAAAGAAAATGAAGGAAAGTGGGGAGAATATATTGATGAAGAAAATCTCATTTATTCAGACAATTTGAAGAAATTAGGAGGTGGCATCTTCAGCTTCTCCCCACTGTAATGGTTGCAGTTGTCTTCAGATTTACTTCAGCTTGCTCTGCTGGACTTCACAGAACAGTCCTGAACATTTGCTTCTGTCTTTGTATACATCAGACTGTCAAGCTATGTCTGCTCTCAACATTAAATAATAGCCTTGTAGGTTAATTGGCACCCTCACTGAGCCTCAGTTCAGCAAGTACTTCTCTGATTTTTAAACATATTGACAAACCTAGCAATATTGCTGTAACAGGTTTTCTAAGAACCTTCTTTTTATTTGTAAACTTACTGGTCTTTCATGTAAATTAAAGCACTGTGAATTTCCTTGAGGTTATATAAATGACACAGATTCACAATTCAACAGTTCTCAATTCACAATTTAACCAAAGATATATAATATTAATGTGTATTTATTTTACTGTGATAAAAATGACAACACTGATTGTCCTTTCTTGGTCATTGCTATTTTCATGTATGAACTATTTATACTGGAGTTTCCATTTCATAATTATCTCTAGACTTTCACCTTATCCACCATATCCTGTTCTTAGATACCATAGTGTGCTTCTCTAAGAGTTGGTGGTATAATCTCACATAACCTACATGCTTCTCATTTGAAGGAACAGAGAGAACCAGGACTATGATATCTTGATTTCATTAGTTAAAAATATGTGCTATGTTGGAGGAAAGTCACTCTTCATGATTTAAATTTCATCCTAAGCTAAAAGACATATAAATGTCTAAATAGCACCTTGTTCAGACAATTTTTAGGCAGAGAAGTCATGTTCTAAGATGTTCATTATGCTCAATTTTTGTCAGGCTGTTTTTTGTGTTTGCTACAAAAGGGTAATGGATTGGTCATACAGACTGCTCAACCTCCTAATCAGTGACTGATGACCTACAGGGAGCAGAGAAGATATAATCACTCTAAGTGGCATAATTTCAACATAGGATGAGGAATCCTGTGGTGAGGCAAGGGGACAGATAAGTATTCACTGGAGGGGAAACTAATTGCTCATCCACTGGATTTTTCTCTTTTTAAAGGAGAGGGATCATTTGCGGCCCCCACGATCCGCAAACCATAAACAGTGGTTCTCTTGCTGTCTAACTATGATATGATTTTGCTGTGCATTTTGGAATTGGTCTGTGCTGACATCGTCCTTGTGATCTAGCATGTAGGCCTGACAGAAGCCCAGACTGACTCTGGCTATGCAGGAAGAGGACTGCTTACAAAGCTCTGAACGGAGCTGCTTACCCATGAAGCATCCTCTCCAACACTAAGCACTTCAGATGCTGGCACTGTTGTACCAGTCCCTAAGTACGTGTGAGTTCCTGCTTCAGACTGGTCAAATTAAAGAAAATATATCACTTGCTTAACACACAGACTATGTTTTTTTCCTGACTTTCTACCAAATACGTTTTCTTTCACTCTCTTCTTCTTGAAGAAGCACATCCTTTGTGAATAAAACACATTTACAAAGGAATGGTACATGGAAGAGATTATCAGCTTTCTTCATTGTACTAAGGCTGAGAAGCATCAGATAGATGACATATGTCTTGAAAAGCAGTGGAAAGTTGGAGCCCTGGGGATAATTTACAGGCATGAGATGGCAATTCTAGAGACCTATTAGGTAATACATAAGCCTTGGTGCAGCTGGACAAAGCACTGCAATCCTCATACTGGCCCACAAGAACTCACTTGAGAGTCAAAGTCTAAGCAAGTCCTGCTGTCGGTTAAGTACAATGATCAGACTGAGGGTCTTCTAGTATGTATCAATGACCATTTTATGTAGAAGGATGCAGGAATGTACAGGTTACAGCAACACAGGTTTTTAGCTTATATTCTATGAGTATTCAACATCCCAGAGGGATTAGCTGTGGAACTGAAGGAATACTCCTTTTATCCTTTTCCCTATCTTCTTTTCTCTCTGGATTTTGAGCATCCTTGGCAGAAAGAATGATTGAGATTTATAACCAGAAAGCAAAAAAGGGGGAATGAAATTCTGAAAACATCCAGCCAATGCCATCTTCCTGACCTTACCTAAACGCTGATAAAAGACTCTCTCTCTCTCCCCTAAACTATGAAATGAGTGTTTGAAGTACCCCTTTCCCATCACCCTGATGTTTATCACACTGCCATATGCGTGGCTGATGCTTTGATGGTCAAACTAGGTTAGTGGAGCTATTCTTTAAAGCATATGCAGAATACTTTACCTCTAACTGACTTTCATCTGATGCAATTTAAGCCAGTAACTATGATGAAATTGCTTTGGTTTGTGAAGGGTCAAGACAATGCTGTAGATTATAGTGTACTGTCCCAGAGGTGGGGCACAGCTATCTTTCCTTTCAGCCTGAACAATTGGTTTGTGTTGCTTTGCACTTTGTAGTGCAAATCTTCAGGGAAAAGGAGCTAGGAAGCGATTTTCAAAAACCAATGAATCAGAGAATCACAGAATCGTTAGTTTTGGAAGGGACCTCTGGAGACCGTCTAGTCCAGCTTCCCTGGCAAGGCAAGGTCATTGTAGATTACACAGGAAAATGAAAACTGCGTCTGATTCAGCCTTCAGACTATGTGGACTAGGTAAAGATTAGGGGAATTTTGTTCATTTCCACTTGGGACCCCTTATTCTTACACTGTACAGCAGGCTAATGATGATCTGTATTATCATACACCTGAATCAGTGTTTAATTATGAATACCAGATAACTAAATTTTGGGGATACACAATAACTGCTCTTTGGGGGGCAGTATTCCCAGTTCTGTTCTGGCAATGGTACTTTTAAGTTAAGATTTATTTCTAGAACACATAGTTATGAGATATTTTCTACAAACTTGTTTGCTTCTAATTAGAAATTATTGGTTAAAATCTACTACACATGGTCTGTCCTTTTAAGCAAGAAAATTAAACAGTGAATCTTCTCATCGGACAGTTTCTGTGAACTCTCCTCCCAGCCCACTGTTCCCTAGTCACACACAGTAGTGAAGGTTGCTGGTTTATAACAATCTTTTATAACACTCTCACATTCTGTTCTCTAAAGTATGATAAAAGAGTTGTACTTGGCCATTCATCAGCAATGTAGCAATTCCATAAGGTATCACCAGATGCTAAATACAAGTACTCTGCAGGTGAATGCACCAAAAAGAGGTTCATGGGCTCAAATACCATCTATTGCAAGGGTTTAATCCAACACACTTGTACTCTCTAACAGTTGAAAAAAGCCTCTGGACCATGAGCAAGCTGCAGTTCAAAGTAATTTTTATCGCTACGTGGTTGTGATAGAGCTATGCTTGATAGGTATTCTTACTAGAAATCTTAAATCTGCAGTGAGATATTGTAGGCCAAACTGCTTTAGCAGCAAATAAATCATCCATATCCACATATCATGTATGCATGTGTAAATAGTGCACCTGCTTGTACAATTTGCTTTGCTTTACAATGAGACCATACACTGTTTCTTTAAGTCTGTTACGCCACTGGATGTGCACTTACATGGGATGTGTATTTACATTTCATCAAAGATTTTCAGGCATGTCTTTGTCCAAAACATGCTGACAAATACAGCAAATAATAGCTATCTCAGCGGTAATTATGTCTGCCCGGTGCTCTTCCCCTCCACCCTGGTTATCTTGATAAAGGGGCTTTACAGGAGTCTAGCCTTCATTTCACCCCCAGTGGCAAAAACTGCATGCACAACAAGCAGCAGGCTGAAGAATTATGTTCATGCCTTGACCTCGAGACTTCCTGAACCAGTTTGGATTGGCTCTCCCTTTGAAACTACAGGCTTCCACAGGAAGTTCATAAATGGGCCCAAGTCACAGCAATTGACGTAGTCCTAATATTTTTAACTTGGTTCTTCAAGAACTACCTAAAATGGGTGGCGTTTCACGGACACAAAGAACTGGCCGGCTTTTTCAAAAACAAATGCCAGTGTGCTAGGTAAAATGCAAACTATTGAAAGCAACTGAGCAATGAATCTTTTGTTGCTCTGGGGATGTGGCAGTGTGTGTTGCGAAGCTGCACTGCGCTCCGCCATGTCCCTGTGTCAGCATCACTGAAGCTCCCAACATGACAGGCAGCTGTCCCCTCCAAAGAGCTAAACCACAAGCCTGTGTTCCACATCCCTCAGCTTCAGGTGTGTTTGTATCCACTGCTTAAGCCTTGATGCCATCTCTTTTCTCACGTCCTGCTCACTACCCCACATCATTTCTGTCTTAGAAATGGTTTGCAAGACTCATTCAGAGGTCCATAAGTTTTACTCCGTAAGTCTGAAATACCCTAAGAGGGGCATCTGAAATGCCCATGGTTTGTTCCATCCACAATAACAAGAGAGACGACCAGAAAAAATAAATGTTGCAAAGAAACACAAATATTAAGTCTTTTAGAGAAGGATGGATGGAAATGGACATGAAAACCTTACTTCTAAGATTTTTATCTTTTTCACACAGCTCTAATCAAATGCAACTACATTAAAGAAATTCCTTTTCATTCCTTTGCTTTGCACCTTGTTTTCTCATTATGTGTTAAACATGAACTTAATGGAAAACACTCTTCTTATTTACATCTCTGCATTCCACTGATTGTACGCTATAATCTGACAACAGGTTCAAATTCAAAGGTGTTGACTGCATTACTCCTATGTTCCTATGAAAAAGACATTTTCTTGTTTGCAAAAAACCTAATGGAATGGGATGAAAGATTGTGATTAATGTAAGCAGTGCATAAGATTTCAGACCTATTTAATTCATTTATAAATTAGCAGCTCTGTCTAAGGGCCATGATAGACCGTAAAGCAATTTCTAAAATTAACTGTCTAGTCTCATTAGTTAATGATCTGGGATTTTCTGGTCTATACTTAATTGATGTACTTTGAAACATAAATTGTGTACATATTGCTGTTTTGAGAAACTGACAGGAATTAAAAAATTAAGCAGGACCCCTTCCAGCAAACAGGCTTTCTTTTCATTCAGTCAAGAAGTCAGAAACCTTTCTGACCGAAGAACAAAGCAAGCTCTCCCCATTTCCCCTGCCTGACACAAAAATTAGATCCACTGGATAAACCAAATAATTTTGAATATTCTTTGTTTTCTGCCTGCAAATAGGATTCAGATCCAGTATTCCTTTACAAGGTAAGGAGTTAATTTGACGTCTTTTTTTTTTTTTTTTTCACTGATAAAGGCTTGTCTTGTATTCTTCCAATCTTTCTTGTAAGCATTTCCTGAGAGGGGTAAAAGTCAACAAACATGGAGAAGCTGCCTATGATACCTAGCCTTGTTTGGCCAAGGCTAGCAGGTCTTACATAATAATTTATTACAGTACCTTTCTGTTTCCCGGTCTGTGGTTTGCTGCTTGTTCTCAAAGCCAGTGAAGCTGCTCATATCCACATAGCCATCGTTCTCATTAGCAGCAGATAGCGCCCTGCTGGGATCTTCAAAAAACTCAGTAAAAGTTCCTGCTCTAGTGGATCTTCGAGGAGGAATTTGTATGTTTTCATAGTCAGAGCTCATGGCAGGAATGTTCTCATAGTCAGATGTGTCAGCATTGGGAAAAGAAATAGACCTAGGTTTCGTTAATGGGAGTGGCATGAAAGGAGGTCTGGACCGGTCCTCAAAGGACTCCACCCTTGACACGCTCCTGCTGAAGGACTTGGGCGTTCCTTTTCTTTTACCATCCTTATAGAAAAGAACAGCTGAGGGAGACTCAGATGCACGGAGCTTCCCCACATGTGATTTTAGTTGAGGTGAGCTACTTAGGCTCCTCCTGTCCAGCTCCATCAGCCTTGGAGGCCCATGATAGCTGGACTCTGATGAGGACCTTGAAGAAGAAACATTAACATCTACATGGACTTTATTTTCACTTTTCTTCTTGAACTTCAGAGTGAGAAACCTCTTAAAAGAAGATTTCTTTTTCTTGGAATACTTATCAGGTGAGTCATTCTCTATCAAAAGTGAAGGTGAACTTTTAGTGATTGGCTTTTTAGTGATGTAGGCAAGTTCAAATGGAGGTGGTATATCAACAACTGAGGATGGAGTAGATACGCCACATGATGAGAGATGATTTTGCTGGGAAAAACTACCTGAGGAACCATTGACACAAGGCAAAGACAAGTTCTCTTCTGTCCTTTTTATTCTAACACCATCCAGTACACAGACATCGCTTTCTCTGTAAACAGAGATAGGTATCTCTCTCCCTTCAACAGAATAAGATCGAGGATATAAAATAAAGCGTCTTGACTTGGCTGGTAAAGCCCTGTTGGCTTCCACTGGTTTTCCTTCCAATGAAAAGGAATTATTGCTTAAGTCTTCTGTCCCAGAGCCATTTCGGGAAGAGGGTAAATCAGTTTCAGGTCCAGTTTCTTCTGGAACAGTTTCTGGGACATAGCCTGGCATTCTCCCAGAGAGAGATCGTGTTCTAGTGACAATACTTTTACGATCAATGGGCAGCAAGTTGTTTTCACCATCCATGCCTAATTCACCCCTTTTACCATGATCAGCTCCTAAAACAGTCTGCCCGTCATGGGCAATTTCATTTTCTTCAGGAAGCACATAAGGATCATCTAGGGAATCACTGCTAGTTTCTCTTTCCTCTGATTCATCAGTCACAATGACCACTTTAGGGACTGCTAGATTTTCATGCAAAACATGTTTGGTCCCACATTCTACATTAATTTTGCCATGCTTACAGATTTCTAAGTCTTCCTCAAGTGGGACCTCTTGAGGTGAACTTGAGACACTTTTGCTGAGGCTATTTGCTTCCACCTCATTGTCTTTGAGTTGCAACTCATCTGACTTAGAGGATTCCACAGTATTTTCACTATGCTGTTCAACAGTCACATCTTCCAGCTCTGGCTCCATCCCTGGACTAGAAGGTAGACTATCAGAAATCATACCATCTTCATGCAGAGAGGCCCCTTCTATTTGAAGATTCTCATCTGAATGTTCCATGGGTATTTCCTCACCACATTCATTCTCACAAGGTGCAATAGAACAGCCACCATCCATATTCTCTGGATTCACAGTTTCTTCTTCCCCTTTCCCAGAGTCTTTGCTTGCTTCACAGGCTACCTCTGATGTCTTCTCACTTCTCTCAGTGATCTGGCAGTCATCACTGGCATTTCCTGTGTTTGTATTATTGTGCTCATCTGAGTCTACTTCCTCCTCTTCAGCTGCTGCTTGATGGATGAGCTCTGCTAAACCATTTTTGGCACTGGGTTCATCTCCACACAGTTCTAAGCCAGGACCTGTTTCTTCACTGGCCTCCTCAGGCAGCATGTCAGGACTTGCACAGTCATCATTTTTTAAGTCCCGTTCCATGTTCAAATCAAGCTCTGCATGCACACTGTGGTCATCATCATGTGCTAGACACCCATCTGCCATTTCTAAAATCTCAGGCAGTTCCTCTTCCTCTTGCCCTGCCTTCTCACAAGATGGGATTGGTTCATCTGCAGGCAGCGGCATTGCAATAATATCTCTACAGGTATCACCCATTAGTTTTTCATCTCTATTCAAAATGTTCTCACTGTCAGTCTCACAGTCACTACAGTTCTTGACCAGTTCCAGATTGTAAGAAGTTTCCTGCCCGTTTTTGGTTTTGGTACAATCACCTACAACATCTTCATCTTCATCTACATTCTTGGTAGCATCATTATCCTCATCTGGGGCATCTGAGGACTCCTCACAAAGTGCTTTCGACTGGTCACAGTCTCTGGTTGACTCCTCAGAGTCTGGTTCCCTTGGTTCAGCAGTATCTGAAGAGTTACGGTGCTCATCTTCGATGACTTCTTGATTACTGGTATTCTCATCACTAGCAACGTTATCCTCTTCCTTCTCTACCTTTCCTGGAGTTTCTGAGACTTCATTTTCCACAGAGGAATCTAGGTTCTGATTATGCTCATGTTCCAAATCATTACAGTCTTTGCTGGTCAGCTGAACTTCAGGAACTACAATGTATTCATTATCTGCCTCGGATTCTAGGCAATCAGTATTGCATCGGTTTCCTTCATACAGCTCTCCGTCAAGACACACCAGTTTCCCATTTGCACATTTATTTAAATTATTGTTGGTAGAAAAACTGGATTTGCCCTCAGTGTCAGCTGAGAATTTTGGTTTGGGAGCAATAGGTGGTTTGGGACCCCTAGACACAGAGTTTGGGTTATGAAGAATATCAGCCCTTGGAAGTGAAGGAGAAAATTTGGAGATAGGTGCTGGAGAAAGATGACCAATAATCTTTGGTTTCGGTGCTAATGGTGGTTTTGAGATTTCTGGAGAAAAGAGACAAAAGTCGTATTAGTCACCTTGATTTCTTATCAAAGCCAGCAGAATATATCCTACAATAGACTTTATCAGTGACTTGTAATGCAGAAGCACTCTAGCCAATAAAAGGCTGAGCTCTGAAGAGAGAACTGAAGGAGCAAAGCATATGGACTGTCCTTCCATGTGCCACTGTCGCTACTCCAGTGAGCATAGTTTAAGGTCAAAACTGAACTGAACTAGATGCAGCCCTAACACACTTGGGGAAAGATGTACAGCTGCAGAGCCAAGGGTGTATCATTCAACAGGTGCCCACAGATGTGTAACACCTCCTGCGCTCAGAAGTACTAGTAATATTAAGAGACCTTTTGTTTCTGCCACAGAAATGTTTGCCGAATCATTAAATATGAACACTTTGATTCAATGATGCTTAAATGTTTCCTGAAATGAAAGGAATGGCTTTCAGCCATAGTAGCCATTCATGTAACACAGTACGAACACTTTGTTTCAATTATTTTAATTTCAATAGGTAGTTTGCAGAATTTCAACACTGAACAAAATTAGTTCTACCAACAGCTTAAGGTATAGCTCAACCTAACCAAACAGAAGTCTTGATGCCCAGACACACATTCTTTCCATCTGCCATTACCATGGTAACAAAATAGGGAGCTATCTTTTCTTTGTCAAACATAATCATGAGGGATAAGATAGTTGGCTAAAAGCTTGGCTAATACTTTACACTGATTATGCAGCTGAGATATAATGAACTGTACGAAATACTTCAACCCAAAACATGAAGAGAGTTACTGGTTTAAACTCAAGTTCTGTTTTCAGTGTACAGCTTCTTCAGCCCTGTAGTCAAAGATCCTCCATTCCTCCTGTATATGCCAGGTTCCCTTGCAGGTACAATCTTCTCTAAACATCAAAAGGTATTTTAAAAAGTTAATTACCTTGCAACATAAGGCCAGCCTTGTATTTCTAGTGGTAGTGCTGACACATGTGTAGGGGAAATCCAGCAGGCTGACAGTAACCTAGACTGCAGCTACGTGAATTAAATCATGTGTATATCGTCATTTTACTCACAGTAGTTTGCCTGCCACGGCCATTTCCATCTGTCTTGGTCCTGAAATTAATATTCTTCAAAAACTAAATGCAATGCTGAAAGACTGCATAAATAGGCAGCAATAGGCATTCTCCCTTGTGAGATTTTTGATGAGCTGAAATATGTAGTGTGAAGAAGCCAGCATAACAAATGGTTACACACAGTAATAAGTATGAAGAAGTGGTTTCCTCCTATTGCTGTTTCCTTGCCATCAATAGATAATTACATGGTTAAGCAATCAGAAATCTCTAATTATTTTTATAAATTTAATTTACACATTGTGGTAGAAAAAAGAAAGCTCTCCATTGTAAGGAAAAGCACAGGACAAAATATTTCATCATGACAGAGACAGAAACAATTCTTTGAGCATAATCTTCATGCTCTACACACAAGAAATAAGGGAATAGAATCTCAAAAGACAAAATTTGGGACACTGTTCCTATGTGAAATCCTATCCAAAATCATGGTATAAGTTTCAGAAAGTGTCACAGCTACTGTGCTGCTGTATTTAGAGTATTTTGAAATGCAGACTTTAGATATGTGGAAGTGCTGACAGTTAGAACTGAGCTGTGCACTGTACAGAGAATAAAGGAATACTGAATGCAAACTGCTTGAAAAAGATTCTCTGATTGTCCTGATATTTGGTGGCATGGCACTTTTCTTATTGTTATCTTAGTATAATTGGAGTAATTTGTACGGAACTAATACTGGCCTATTTGGTTAGACTCTGGGAGACATAAAAGACTGTTTCTTCGGTACTTCTTAACCTTCCAGAAATTTCTTCTGATACTCAGAAAGCGGCTGACAATTTGGCATTCTGATGTAATCAGAAAACAATCTTTCTAGAGTTATGAGACACCAGAGAGATTTCATCTAAATTAAAAACTGAATCAGTGATCTCAGCTTAGCCCAGAAGGAATGAAAAATCTGTTCTAATCAGGTGCCTTATTGCGTATACCGCTTAAGAATTATTCTGATTATGGAGTTTTATCCAATCCAGCTGCATGTGGGAGACTTAACTCATGGAAAAGGAGGGAGAGAGAACTGTGTATTTACCAGTCTGCAGTTACTGTGGGGCTTCACAGTATCCACGGCTGCTTTAGGCTGCTGGGTGTCTGTCTAATCACAGAATAGGTAACTCATCTTTCCCTCCCCATTATGTCAGAAACTTTATGTGCCAAACACACCACCTTTGCTGAAGTAACATTGCTTCTTTTGCAGGCAGCAGTTAAAGGCTGCAGAGTACTGAAGACTCCTGCCAGTTAAAAAACAGGGAGGCATAGAAGTGGGTTTAGTATCTTGTAAGCCCAGCACCCCAGTGAGATCTACCTTTCACGTTTTTAAATCAGTTATTGACATCACTGAACATCCTAAACTAACTTTCTGGTAGTAAAATTAATGACATTTTTATTAGCTTAAACGGAGTCTTTACACCTTTACCACCATAATAAGACATTTTTAGGACCAACTCCAAGGAAAAAATCATCACTTTGGAGGTACTACACGACTTTCTGCAGTGCCTGGCCTTTCCTAGGAATGTATATCCAAGAGTAGGATACAAAAACACCTAGTCCGTTCCTGGGGTGTAACAAGACTTGAAGTTTCTACATTCTCATCCTCAATCTTGTCAGAGAGCATCTGTACTGAAACAGAGAATAATGAGGGAAAGACTGGACTGTAGAGAATGCCAGGGCCTTCCAGGCTTTGTCTTATAAACAAATTTGAAATAAAATAATGTCATGAACTCATTTCCTTTAAGTAAAATAACCATGGAGACATTCACTTAAAAGAAATACAGCTTACTCACTTTCCCTCCAGTGATCATTTTCTACAGCAAAAGGATCAAATAACCTTGAGTTTTTCCTTCTGCTACCTTCAGTAACACTGCTGTTGGAGGAGAACTTATGGTAATGGACCCTGTTCACAGTCTGGTAGCAGGCATTGTCATGTCGTTCTCTTACCCGCTTGTGCCAGCTACTGGTCACTACAGATTGCTTACATAGTTTTTTTCCTAACTGCTCTGTCCATTGCTCTTGCCTTTCACAAGGCTCCTTAAATAATTTTTTTTCTTTGCTGGGGGTGTGAGGGAGAGGCAGCGGGAGGAGTACAAGTGTTTGTTTAAAAAATAACCCAAAGGAAAGCACAGCTTCTTGCCTTTTATCACAACAATTTCATTCTGCTTCAATTTCTGCCTCCTTTGCTGTCTGAGCCACTTGAAAGGTTCTGGCTGTAACTTCTAAATGGACACAATGCAACATTGCACCATAAGTAATGTGTATGTTCACAAATAATTGTGCATGTTAATTTTAGGTTGTATTTTATGTTGGAGGGAGACACACCCACCTTGTGCTTAAAAGGAAACTCTTGGGGAATACAAATTCCTTTAGCCGACTCCTCCCCTTATTGTTCGATGCTTCCTTGTACTGACAAGGACTGCTTCCTCTCCTTACCCACCTTCCTTCAGGCAACCCTGCACAGTTCCATTCCCGCCATGATCTATATGAAATTACATTACATTAGTCTCCTCCCGTCCAAGTTTCTAAGCAGTGAACAGTAGCCTAGCAGCTCACCCGGAATAGCTCTCCTGGAATAGCAGTCAACCCATGTAGCCTTCACTGTTCAAGTGGTTTTTTTGAAACAATATACATTTTGTAGTGTGGTATTACCAGAAATACTGCAACTACCCACTTTTAAATGTTATCAAATTTAGGATTTCAAATTTAGCCTAGAATTTAATTAAGGCTTATAAGGCACTATACCTACAAAGCACCACCACCGAGAACTAACGAAACACTGAGGTCTCACATTTGCCTGGATATATGTTGACATGTCCCAGGGCCACGTTCTTTGCGAGTGGCTCAAGAAAGTACGTAGCTCCATAGTGCAGATGCTGGTTCCAGCCTTGACTCGTGCTGCATTCCAGTTCAGGCTTCTCTTAAGATGCTGAAAGTAGCTTTTTCTGACCAATGAACTCTCGTGGACCTGTGTTTCCTTCATGCCTTTGGCATTAATTCAACTCAGACATATGTTAAAATGGGAAAGGCATTGAGGACAGAGGGTAGAAATGCATTGTTCAGGGATTTGCAGAGCTTTTGGATCGAAGTGACAGGGCAGGTGAATGGACAATATTACAAAAGTGGGGTGGGACTGCACCAAACCCAGAATCCCAGTAGAACCCAAGTCTTGTCTGCCACTGCTTCTGCCCAGGAAGAAGGGATTGAAATCCACAGATGCAAAGTATCTGAGAAACAGGAGGCAGAGGGAGAATATCCAGACAAGGACATCAGAAAGTCTTGTTCAGCTCTGATCAGGAGCTTTATAATTTCACATAGCTATATCAGAATGAAGTTAAAACTGATTTTCTAGAAGGCTTTGGTCTAAAGTCAGCAAAAGGTGGACTATATACCTTAGTATCACTTGTTATTTTAATCCTGTAATTAATTGTTCATTTTAAAAATAAAGCCCTTATTTCCAGTTAGTGCTGCCTTGCTTCTATCTCCAGCTTGTATCTCCCGCATTTATTATTGTTCCTTCCATTGGGTTAAAGACTCTTCTATTGTTCACTCTTTCTCTAGGGAAGATATATACTTCCCTACAGCTATGTCCTGGTACGTTCTTCTTTTTTTGTAAACGGAACAAATTAACTCATTAAATCTTTGCAGTTGGACAACTTTGCCCTTCCTGAAGCCTTTTCTTTTGGATTTTCTCTGAACTTTTCCCGATTTTCCAATAGCTGCTATAAAAATACATGGGGCAGACTTATAAGAAGAATTCCACAGTGCATACTGATGATGCTCTATACAGAGTTCAGTACTTTCCTAGGCCCAGTTTTCACAATTTTCCATTAGCTTGTTACTGTATCAGGTTGATCTGCTTGTCCATTGTGACCTCTAAATTGTTCCCGAGGCTGTTGATTGTCTCTAAATTCATTGCTTTGTAATATGTATTAAGTGTAATTTGTTTGAATGGATTGAACTTAATGATCCAGATGTTTATATAGCTGCCCTGCCTATTTTGCTAATTACCCTTTTACCAATCTTTGCATCATAAAGTAAACTTTGTCATCTTATATGTTTTTGTTTGCTTTCCTACCAAGGAAAAGGATGTCCTGGTCCCAGCACTGTGCATACCACCATTTGATAATGTTACAGAGATAACTACTACAGATATTCGCTACTGCCAGCTAGCCAGTCCTTAGTCTTTATTTCTGTTACATAAATGTTTTTCTCTTAAATCAGAATGTGCTACTAAAATACTACATAGTTATTAATGTATGTCTTTGCATCTATATAGCTGCCATTATCAAGCAAATCTGTACGTTCTTCCAAAGACTGGGATCGAATTCCTCATTTGAAGCAAGCAAAGTACCACTACTGAGGAAATGGGAATAAGCAACCTTAAGAATAGCAGTAAATACAGAAATTTATTTTTGCCTGCCAAAACACTATTAGAGACAAAAATTATTTGGAGCAGGAAGGACAGAAGTTATTTCATGGTAGCATTTCTATTTTATGAACTAGACAACAACATAAAACAACAAAGAAGTTATCCTATAGCAGCAGCCATCATGCTCATGGCTTCCTCTCACATCAAAGAATGACAGTGCTAAGAGCTCATACTGTTGACAAAAGCAACATGTGCAAACTGCTGCACAAACTCAGAAACTCATGGAAACAGTGTGACTGCACTATATAGCTGAAGTAGAAAATCTTCACACCTCAGCTACCAAAACAACACCAAGTTCTTAGCAAAACAGAAGAGAGAGGAAATTCTGTGTCTATTTCAGCTTGCATTTATCATTTGACCATAGTGCTACCTCCTTAAAGAAGAAATTGTTCTGAGAGAATGGTAAACAGAGCTTCCTATCAAAATAACATGTAACTTCACTGTAAGTGAAATGGATAGCTCTTCTCTGGCAGATGAAGAGCTGGGTTTGGACCTGGCCAGAAAATGGGCACCAAACACTATAGTAATGCTGCCAGGAATATAAGGCAAGCCAAGTACAGTCTCCTAAAACTCATTTATTACATTTCCAGTAGGTTTCTGTATGTAGTTACAACTCTGCCAGCTGTCCAAGTCAGACAGCGAGGGTGTGTTCAAGCTGCCTATGAAGATAAGCCATTTTAATGTCATCCTGAATTAAGTACCCAGCATAAGCTGTGTAACCTGCTTCAATGTGTCGGAGATTTAAATAGATGAGGTAGCATGATTTACAAGGAAAGTATCATTCCTTTGAGGGGGTTCAACTTGTAAAACACCAGTGCTGTCACTGGTGGAATCCCAGGATGTACTGTAAATAAATGAGATATCATTAATTATGTAATATTTGATGGAGAAATAGTTCTCTTTGTTTTATAGCATATAAGTGCATCACTTATTTCACACTGCTGGAGAAAAGTCTGAGATTACAAAAGTTACATAAGAAGTGAAAATAGCTTCATGGGAGTCACTTGAAACAGAAAAGGTATTCAGACTAGGATTTTCAAATGATGTAGGAGTGCAAGTCTTCCTTTCAAAGGGGATTTCAGTCCAGACGTAGGTACCAGTTTGACTTGAACAGGTATTAGATACGTACATGGCTTTTGAGAATCTGGACTTTAAGAACTTGAAATACGAGGTCCTGGTGAAAATCAGCAGGTCATTGGCCCCTAAACGCCTCAGATATTTATGAAAATGGTATTTCATGTTCTATGTAAGTCTGATACTTTTGAGAAACATCTATCCTCTCTTATTAGTATATGTTCCTGTGATCAAAGGTACTCTGTATATAGCAAGAGGGCTCCACAGTGTGAAGACAGACCTATAGTCAGTAGTAACTATCCCAACAATTCCCATGGGAATTTTGTCTTCTTAAAAGTCATAACTGCAACGTTAACCGCTGGGGTGTCAAAGCACATCCCACTCTGCAGAAATAAAATGCTGCTATGTACAGTTACAGGAATGCATCCTCTATGATTAGATCAATGCATTATTACTCTGGGATATCAGATCAATACCTTTACAAATTTCTGTTACTATAGAGCTTTACTGCAGTCATCTGTAAATATAATACAACAGTATAACATCCCACAGTGAAACACTGTTGGAGAAGGGGAAAATATCAAAAGGCAATATAATCAGGAAGATGTATGTTTCAACACCAAAAAAATCTTGATCCTGAAAATTCTTCAGTGTTTTCACTGTCTCCAGCAGACTGTACATACAAGTCTTGCTGGTGGGCTCAACTATGAAAAACCACATATACATGACAAATAATCTTGGTACTAAACTGCTACCATATATTTCTTTTTAATGTTATTGTAAGTGTTTGAGACATTACCGGTTTGGCTCTGTTTTCACAACAGTAACTTTGCACTGAGGCAGACAATCTGTTGTTTCATATATTGCTTCTTAGGAGCCAAAGAAGATGGTTAAAAATCTCTGATAGGTCCATACAGCATCTTTTCCTATATCACTTTCAGTAGCAGCTGAAAGAATATAGTCTGCTTGTTTATCTGAACAATCTGGAGTCTAACCATCTGTATGTTTTTTCTATGGGCAGCATCATTTCAGCACCTGGCAAAAAAATTACTAGAGGCTGGAAGGTCCTATATATGAGGCTGGTCTGGTCTCTTGTCTCTTACCACAGATTTCCTGTGGCCTTGGGTGGATTGCTTCATCTTTTTTTTCATATCAGTTCTGCATCTCTGAGGATAATCCATATCTCCCTTCCTGTTTTCTGTCTGTCATTATTTTAACTTCTGTGGGATCAAGGCTGACATGTATGCCTGCACATATGACTCTACTTACTGGTGCTATGTATTACTTACTATAATACAAAGATAGCTAATGCTGGTGCCTGAGTTGTACCAGTTAATAAATACTCCTCTCCTTCAGATTCAGTAGGAAGTTCTGCTTTGCACTGATGGGGGGGACATTCCTTGCATTGTGCGAACATACAAAACAAAGGCTGAGAAGGGATATGAGCACTCTATAAATACAACCTGGAGGTAAACACCAGAAGAGGAAAAGAACTATTTTTAAGCAAAAGGACAATGTAATCACAAGAATAAATGGTGTTGAATCTGGTCTGGAAACCAAGAGTCGTAGGAGAGCTACCTGAAAAATTTCTGTTTAAGGTATAATTGGAGGAATTAATAAAAGGAGTAGTAACAATGGGTGCCGCTTTTGGTAACGAAGATAGTCCCATTCGGTACTACATACCTGAAAAATAAAAACTGCTAACAAAGTTTAGGTCTTTACAAATGGATACATCTGATATTCCTTACCCTGCACTTCCACTGACAACAGGAGTAGATTAGAGCTGGTCTGTTTTAAATAACGGAGAGATGAAGAAAGAGAGGTAGGAGCATCATTGCTAAAGCAATTTTTGGCTGGCTTCATTTTCAAATGAGTTTGTCTCCTGGGAGGGACAGAATCCCTCTGATCCAGACCAGGATCAGAAAACAGAATGGAAATGTCACCAGATTTTAGGAAAGTGTCTCACTCCCTACTCCAAGACGAAAGAGAACCTTTTACTTTAAACTCAGAGGAGTGGTATAACACACTGATACAACAGTGGAGTGCTGGGTTTGACCTAAAAGAGCTTTTCCTACGTTCCTATGCTCTGGCAAACAATGATTCGCAGTTTCCCAGCACAGAACAGTTGTAGGGCAGGGTATCTAGCGGTAAAATCTCTGGGCTTCAGGATGTACCCATTCATTACAAGTGAGGTGCCCAGCAATACTCACCTGGAACAAGGAAAAATTGGAAAATTTTAGGGCTAACAAAAAAGAGCTGTTGCTCTTCATCTTTAATTCTGAAAGCAGAATTAAATTTTTCTAAATAACTCCAGTTAGCAATAATTGTTTCTTGGATTGTTATGTTTTTTCACACACATGCCTCGCCCCTGAAAATCAGGAAGTCTTCGTGAACAGTTTAAAGGTTGCCCCAATTTTCCAGTGGCTTCTTTTAATGTTTTAACTGTTGAATGTCTTGTTCCCCTATTCTGTCTCTTTCACCTTGCCAGTTTCCATCAAGGAAAAATTCTGAAGTTAACAGAAAAGCGGAGGAGGGGTTTGGGTTTGTCTTAGCAAATTCTGCAAAAAACATTACCTCCCCCCCCCAAAATATACTTTTGGAAAGAAAGTGACGGCAAATTCCCCAGGAACTTCGTGAAGGGTTGAGTGTATACGAGGGAGCAGTGGGCGCACAGCCACGTCCCTTAGCAGGCGCAGCCTTGCCGGTCTGCCAGTCTGGTTGTCCCCGGAACACCTCACCTCGCCCGCCCCTGATCCCTTACCGGCTAGGGAAGCAATGGGGCACTCAGAGCCTCGGGGAGCCATTGAGCACCTGCTGGATCGCAGGGAAAAGGAGGGCCGGCCCTGGACGGAGAGTGCCCGAAGGAGAGGCGCTAGCCCCAGCGGCACGGCCCAGAACCTGCCGGCCCCGAAGGAGGGATGTCGGGACGCAGGGGGATGCGAGCCTCGGAGGAGCTGTGCCCGGGGAGGGGGTGCCATCCTGGCGATGGGATGTGCCGGCCCGAGGGAAGGAGGGTGCCGGAGGAAGGAAGCGCGGCCGGCGTTCGCCAGCCCCGGGGAAAAGATGTCCAGAAGCAGAGACCCTTCCCGGCGGGCCCGCGCACTTACCGGCGTTGTTCATCTTCCACCCCAACTTCGCTCGCCGGCTGCTCCGGGCGCTCAGCGCATGGTCCCGGGGGCCCCGCCGCCCTCGCCCCTCGAGGCCGCGCCCGGCCCTACAGCCCCTCCGGGGGCACGGGAGCGCAGCGGGACAGCCGGACGTGGACGGCGGGCTGGGCGGGTGGCGGTGCCGGCCGGGGGCG